>OY757910.1:122574585-122802085 GCA_963585895.1 Sepioteuthis lessoniana
CCGGTCCCACTTTAAAAAAGGCCTTGTGCCGTACTTGTCCGGTGGTGGGACGGAGAATAAATAAAGTTGCCTCACCAAGGATGAAGAACCTGGTCTGCCCTACTATTTACCCATAGCTGGAGAATGAATAATTGGATTCCTACCTTTCCCAAGGGTATTAGTGCTATGTGAAATGCAATCAGTCTCGTGCAGGTTTTGAACTCGTGGCGCCGTGTCCATTTCCTACGACGATAACCATCACACCACGGGCACCTTTGTTCTATCGTCTTCTTCAAAGTTGTCATCTTCAGCCTATATATTCATTTTCATTTATGAGAATACTTTTCGTAAAAGTAGACTTTCTACTCTTTTTATAATAATATAACTTGTATAAAAGAACAAGTTTTATTAAATTACATTTTTTAAAGAACACTGAGTATAAATGTTCACTTAAAAAAAAAAAAGAAGTAAATTTTCTCCTAAACCAAAAATATCAAAAAATTATTATTTTTAAAGGAACATCGTACTCGCTAAGCATTTATAATTATTCTATTTGTTACCCAACTCTCCCTGTCTCTTCATATATACACATAAACACACTTATATATATATATATATATATATATATATATATATATATATATATATATATATATATATATATATATATATATATTGTCATCCACTGACAGATCTGTTTCGTTCTATCAGAAATCTTCAGTGTGGCTAGGCAGGTTAGATTCCCGTAGTCGAGGGTGAACCGAAGGCTTCCTTTTCAATAGCTACGACGCGGATCGAAACGCCAATCTATATATATATATATATATATATATATATATATATATATATATATATACACTAGCTGTACCCGGCCACATGTTGCTGAGGCTCAGTTTGTTTAAATGGAAAAAAAAGAAAATGCATGTTTCTAATATGTTTAATTTTCCAATATGTGGATAATCTATATAAATAAAAATGTAAATGTTTGTTACTAGCCGATAATCTCCAGTTTTATACCATTCGAATTCTGGAGTTTCTTTATATACTTATTATCCGGGTACTGCTAGTAAGTATATAAAAACACTCCTGAATTCGAATAAAATACACTCTGAAAATTTTAAACCAATTACTGCTATAAAACTGGAGATTATCGTTTAGTAACAAACATTTACATTTTATTTATAGAGATAGATATATGTGGGTAGATGTGTGTGTGTGTTTGTGTGAGTGTGTGTATGTGCGTGTGTGTATATATATGTATATATATTGTTAAAAGATTCAAGGTTTTAGAGTTTAAAAATAAATAATACTAAGTCGTATCTGTTTTGATTTCATGTTGGTCCATTAGAAATAATATCATAAAATCTTTGCTTTATCAAAAGTAAAGTTGGCGACCGTAGTCGAGAGTGACCCGAAGGCTTCCTTTTCAATAGCTACTACGCGGAGGTGTAGGAGAAGGCACTACTCCATTCCCTGGATTGCTCCACTTTACCCTTGATCCTTAACTTATAATGCTGAGTGTTAAGCAAGGAGTCATCAAGTACCATTTTGGGAGTTTTTGGTATGAGTCGACCTGGGATTGAACCCCGGTCTCCCGGACCATAGGCGAACACTCTACTCATTAAGCCAATTAGCTTTAAAAAAATATGGACATTTTAAATTTTGTTTCAGTGTGCTTATCAAAAGATGAAACGATACAATTTCGGTCTCATTTTCCAAATTCTCCGCAAAAGTTTTTACAAGGTTCCGTTTGGGCACACTGTTCATGATTCATGAACTTTCCTGAAACATTTCATCAATTTCTTATGACGTGAGCCAATAAACAATAGACATGATGGCCAAGATCTTCTACTCTACTTGTCACAACTAAATATCCTTATAACACGGCGTTTCCAAAGAATGAAATGTATAGTAAGCTTATTGATTTTCCGGTAGCCTCTAATGTCGTTTTTTTTTTAATGGCTGGTCTACTTTGTGTTTGATACCAGCTTTTACAAAATACGACTGAAAGATTGATTTTAACGGTATTTCAACCCATCTGGAGTAATTTAATGCCAAACGGTTGAGAATTGAATTCATTGTATATTTATATCGTTCTTATGATCTTTTTCATGCACAGTTGTATGGTTTCAAGTATTCCTATCTAATACAATCAACAACGTTTCGGCCGATATGTCCTCCAGTCTTCTTCAGGTGTTTGTTGAACTCGGGAACCTTCACGGAACTTTATTGAATCCACGGGGGTCGCCTGCTCTGATTCCGTTAGCCATAACCGGGTACAAGTGTTAAGTATTCCTGTATTGTTACTCGCCTGTAGTCAAGATTAAACCTGCAACCTCCAGATGATTGTCTCCTTAGAAGCTTAGGGAACCAATGCCTATAACCGTTACGCCATGTTTCCAGCTGGATAATTCAGAGTGAATTTTTGAGACTTAAAACTTTATGTTCTTACTTGCCTAGAATTACTACAATTATGTATGATTTTTTAGACGTGCTCATTTTCAGATTTTTCATTTTTTTCATCTAACCTTTTTAATTATCAGTTCCCATATTGTATTCATGTCTATAATTGGTCTACACAGCAGGTCATTGTAGCCCAACATATGTGCTGATTCCTTGAGGCGTCTAATCCTCCAGCCCTATTAATTATTTCAACTTTATCCCATAAGGGCAGATGGTTTCCCTTTTCCTTCCATATATGGTCCGCTATACCCGACTTTTCAATTGGCCGAAACGTTTTGGAAATAACAATAAAGATGAAGACAATAGGCCTAAAACCCTTAATAATAAAAATCAACAAGCTTCGTCTCAGAAATTTAGACAACTAATAATAGAATCAATTTGCGCACAATTGTATGGTTTAAAATGTTCCCATCAAATACTAATTATTATACTGTTTCAAGGAACTATTTTTATTTGATAAAACTATTTTGTTTGCATACAGTTATATGGTTTCTAGTACCTCATAATAATCCATGGTAAATAATTAAAACTTCAAGTTACTATTCTTAATACAAATAATTTACAGTTATATGCCGTCAATATTTCAATTGGATAGGAACCATTTTTAAGCAGATCTATTTGACCCATAGGTGCAACCGTAATATATACTAGCACACCGTGTCAGAGTGGACTTGGGAGTAATATGCACAATACTCCTCAGATTTTAAGAATTGGCAACTCACAATCAGAACCATTTCAGTGCCATACATGAGGCAACATTTTTTGGTGGTGGGCACTCTTAAACCTCTTCAAGGGATATAATCAGCGTCTTTGAAGCACAGTTGATAGGGTGGTACAAAATAAGAATAGTCCACTAGATAAAATCCAACCGTGACAGATTAAATTAACTGAAGAAGTATTCGGTGTTCACTTAGATTATGAATGATTATAATAATTGCATAACGATTTCGTTATACTGGTATGTATTCTTATTTTCAATGTCTTGTCATAAATAGTATGTTGACTAATAGGCTGGGACCGTAGAATACACCGACTGCATCTCTGCAAATGGGTAAGACTAGTGTCCAGGATATGACACTAAACAATCTAATGGTGAGGTTCAAGTTATGCTTGAGCTTTCGGGAATGCAGAGTACCCCTTTATTACCATCGCTCACAGGTTCACTCTGACCTAAGAGGTAGCGCCTGATAGGGTCCTATATATGAGTCAAATAAAACTAAACTGTGAGCTTATGTTAAACTTAATTGTTTGAAATAGAACTGTTTTTGAGATTGAAACTGTTTACTTTTGCAAAATTGAATTATTTGAAATAGAAGTGTTTTTAAATAGAAATAAACTGTGTACTTACGCTAAACACTATTGCTTGACATAAGACTGTTTTGACATTTAAATTACGTACTTATGATTAGCTGAACTGTTTGATATAGAACTGTTTTTAGATAGAACTAAACTGTGCACTTATGCTAAACTGAATTGTTTGAAATAGAGCTGTTTTGGCCTTTAACTGTTTGTAAACAAAAACTATACTTAAACTAAACTTAACTGTTTGAAAATAAAGTAGGTGTTAAATGAACCGAAAAGGGTCGATACAGCGTAAAACAAAGCAATCACTAACCATAAATAATATGGGGCATATATCATTCTAAAAAGATTTAAACTCTCTGTGGAAAATCAATGTTTGTAGATTAACTTTATGTTGTCCGAGAAAAAAGTTCAAGGATCTTTTTAAAGAAATATTTTTCATGTGAGTAATACTGGGGATTTATGATTTAAAGATTTTTATTTTTTGTTCGAATAATTCTATGTAATTAGTAAAGAGCTACTGATAAACATGACTATTAATCTTTTATTAAATGTGAAAAATTATTTAGAAAGAAAAATAATTAATTCGCTCGTGCTTTGGAAATTTAGAAAATTGAAATTATTTATGATTAGTTTCAAGTTGCAGTAACATGGCTTTCAGCTAATTATTCATTATTGTTATGTCGTCTTGGAGAGAAAATAATATTAGACCGCTTCATTGCGTTCAGTATGTATGAATACCCAATTTGGTAACACTATATCAAAGTGTTTGGCCATCAACTGAGGACTGAGAAAAAGCCCAATCATTAATACAGAACTTCTAGATATAAGAATTAGACTATAAAAAACAATCAAAATGTTGATACTCAAACCTAAAAAATAAGTTTTAAAAGTTTTGTTTTTCGTTTTACGCCAATACGAAACGTATAATGTTTACATTGCAACGTATGTAACAATCTTTACTTTTAAGCGATAACAATTTTGCCAAAATGCGAATTGGCAATGTTTTATTGATTCTAACTTAAAATATAATCGTAGGTGTTCCAAGGAGTTTCGATCGACCCAAAATTAATTGTTGTTGTGAGAACAAAACAAATTTGACAGGTGGACCAACGATGCACCCAGTTGATTTTTCAGCTAAAGCAGCACATTCTGAATGCATCCCCCAGAGTAGAATTTTAAACTGAAGTGCTGGCGATGATTTTTATTTTAGTTGAAGGAGAAAAACGCCCAAAACAAGTGCCAACAAGATTCATTCATTCAGGCTCTGCTTACCTCCCCGGTTTTATCAACTCTTTCCTCAATTCCCATTCTCCACTCAAAAAAATAAAACGATTCCTCTCTAAGTATCGGTCTGTCTTTATTTTATTAAAAGAGGTGAGCCAGCTCAGAGTGGACAATTCGTACACGTAGAAATCGTATTCATAAAAAACAGGATTGAAAATCAGTTACCAAAATTAAAATATATGTATTTAACTATTATTTTTATAACTTTTAAGTCAATAAACGTCATTAAGAGGTTAATATGTATGGTACTCAGTTGGCTATTGTCTGTACTACGTATGCGAATAAACAATATGATTTTTATATTTTGATTTTCATGTGACATGTTCTCGGAATATGAAAATCTGTGGTATTTACTGGTGTTAAGAGAAAGAATAAGCCAATCTGGTGCCAAAAGAAAAATCTGGGAATATAACAATTTGAGATATTCACTGGTGCTAAAAGAAATACCTCATAATATGACAATCTGAGGTATTCACTGCTGCTAAAAGGTAGATCGTGGTATACGACAATCTGAGATTATTACTGGTTCTAAAAGAAATATCTCGGCATATGACAATCTGAGATATTCACTGGTGCTAAAAAAAGATCTCAGAATATTACAATCTGTGGTATTCTCTAGTGCTAAAAGAAAGATTTCGAAATATTACAATCTGTGGTATTCAATGGTGCGAAAAATTTCGGAATATGACAATCTGAGACAATCACTGGAACTAAAAGAAACATTCGGGAATATGACAATCCATAGTATTCACTGGTGCTATAAAAAAGATACGGGAATATGGCAATATGTGGTATTCACTGGGGCTAAAAGAAAGATCACAGAATATGACAATCTTATGTTTTCACTAGTGTTAATGTCCTGGAACATGACAATCTAAGATATTCACTGGTACTGAAAGAAAAGTCCTTGAATATGACAACTGAGGTATTTACTGGTGCCTGGAGAAGTAGGGAAGAGCTCATAAGTGATGTACTCCAGGGGACCCCTTCACCATGACGAGCAAAAGCCGGGCGACCAGGCCGAACCTACGTACAGCAGCTCTGTGTAGATGCACCCACCGGAACCGATGAACGATAGGGAGGGGTGGCGAGGGAGATTCGGGGATATCCGTGCTGATAGCACGACAAAAAGAAAGGTCTCTGAATTTGAGATTTTCCCTGGTACCGTAAGAAATATCCCGAAATATGACAATCTTAGGTATTCCCTCGTGCTAAAAGAAATCTCAAAGAATATGATAATTTGAGATATTCACTGGTGTTAAAAGAATGATCCTGGATTATAACAATCTAAGGTATTCATTGGGGCTAAAGTAAGATCCGGGAATATAACAATCGGAGGCTTACTGATGCTAAAAGGAAAGTCCCAAAATATGACAATCTGAGGTATTCACTGGGGCTATTAGAAAGATCCCGGAATATAACAATCTGAGGTATTCACTGGTTCTATTAAAAAGATCCCAGAATACAACAATCTGTGGTATTCACTGGTGCTATTAGAAAGATCCCGGAATATGACAATCTGAGGTATTCACTGGTGCTATTAGAAAGATCCCGGAATTTGACAAACTGAAGTATTCACTGGTTCTATTTGGAAGATCTCGGATTATGACAAACTGAGGTATTCACTGGTTCTAAAAGATTTTGGAGAGTATGATTTTTTTTAATAATGAAGATATAATTTTAATTTCATAGCACTATAAAAATCGTATGCTTTGAATGAAATTGAAAACTCAATTTAAAGGTCAGTACAGACCGAATTTTCAGATAGTTAAAACAAAATATAAACAGGCTTCGCTTTTTGTCAGTGCGTTGACCCAATTTAAATGCTGACATCTCTTGCCCACCTGTTGGAGTTAAACGATCAGATCATTAATTTTTGTTTTTGTTAAAGTGGAAATAGATACTCCCCTACAAGATATGGGCTGGGATCCTTAATTAACCAAACCCATATATTGTGTTTGATTTGATCAATAATCAAAATCTGATACGTGGAACGGATACTCTACCAAAAGACGTTCATCAGCACATTTGATTAGCTGACCAGTCAAAAATACTAAAAGTATACGAAAAGTGTACAATCTCTGATTGGTTAGCCAATTAGGGCTGTTTGCGTCCAGGAGAATACTCTATAAAAATTGATGACTTTAAGGTTAGATGAGAAAAGAGATCCGATATTCATATCAAAAACAAGAAAATAAGAAAAGAAATCTCTCCAAAAACTAAAGCATCTCCAGCAAAAGACTCACTCCCCGAAAAATTGAATACGATAGAAAAACTACACCAGCTATTATTATAAATATATTATATATATTATTGTTACACCATCGTGCTCCAATATGTAATTGTTAATAAAAAGTTTTTTTCTTATTTTTGAGTTGCCAGCACCCAGACAACTTGTTCCAACAAGCCACCTTCACCGTCAGAAGAAGTTCCGGATAGATTGTGTCATCCCCCATCTGTGGATCTTTCAAACACAATGCTGGCACTGGGGGATTTGATAAACCAACTACCCGGAACTGAATGTGGTAGATACGGATCAAAGGCCACAATAAACAACCGTGAGAAGTATAGTATCACAGAGATAAGACCCATAAGAAAAAAGGGATGTCATGGGTAAGCATCTGATGGTGAGGCACCAAATCTGGAAATCTGTTGAATGTGGAGTACCCCTTCAATGTCATTACTTCCAGATCTACTCTCACCCAGAATTACAGTGCCTGTCAGGGACCCATTTATGGGATAATATAAATATTACGAGTATTCAATAGGAGCTCGTGATAAAATACTCAAGAAACAGCCGCTCAAGAAATGTATGAACGTACAGTTAACATGGTTCCCTTAACTTGTTGTTAGAATAACCCCAGTCAGGTTCACATGCTGTTAAAATCAAGCAATCCTACTAACTAAGAATTAAGAATCACCTTGCGTTATATTTCTCAATCTGATCGAACATGGCCCCAAAATTTTGAAGGTTTTGAAATTTGGTTCAAACCATCCTCCAGGTTTCTTTTTGTAAACAGAGAAAATGTGGCTGTCACAGCTCGATCCATCATTGAGTTATTTGATGACAAACGGACACAATTTCGTGAATTATGGCGAGCTGATTTGGGCGGGAAGAACAACGACAAAAAGAAATGAATAAAGAAAAAGGAAGTTAAATAATGAGACAGTAAAACCAATAATCAGAAGAAAAATTACGTCAAGAGAAGACAAATAAAACGACATGAATTATTAATAATCAGAAGGAGGAAAGGAAGAAAAAAAGAGGGGGGGAGATGGAGTTTCCTGTTTTGAAACCAAGTGCAGGTTATCAGAAGTGCAGTTGTTCAAATATCTGATTATGGGTTTGACCGCTTTAAAAATCAGCCAAATAATTTTTTTAAGTGTTGTTGCTTTGTCGATGCGAGAAAAACGTAATTAATGTTGAGCCTGTTTTATACAATAAAAGAAAATATTGATAACAAGAAACTTACTACAGTAATAATGCGTTTTATTTTACTGGAATGCGTCAAAAGTTTTACAATATTTCGGTAACGTGAGGAACAAATCTGCTGCTTTGGATATTTTGTTGAGTTTATGAAGGTGACCCAACTGGACAGGAAGATATCGAGTACACCTTATACTCACCGAGTGCTTGATTTGCCTCAATGGCTTGGAGTACGACCTCGGATTCCACACTTTCAGGCCTTTCGCACAACAGACGTTTTCGAGTATTTTCATTGTCTTATCGATTTCGTAAAGTTTAAATACCTGAATTAGTCTATGTTGCAGGACTTGCCGAGCAGTTTTAAAATTGGACTCAGGCTGATGTAAAGTGCACTATTTCAGTGCACTAACTACGAAAATACTAACAACCACAGCGGATACCTACAACTACAGTCTCGGTCATGTGATATACACATCGCAAAATAAGTAAGTAAAGTTGGCGTCCGGAGTCGGGGGTGACCAGAAAGCTCCCTTTTCCATAGCTACTACACCGAGTTGTAGGAGAGGGCGCTACTCCTTTCCCTGGATTTGTCCACTTTATCCTTGATACGTACCTTATATTGCTGAGAGTTAAACAAGGAGGCATCAAGTACCATTTTAAAAGTCTTTGGTATGACGTGACCTGGGATTTATCGTTTATAGTTTAGGGTATTTTCTATGTTATGTTGTTCAGTTTTATTAAAGAAATCTTTAATTTCTTTATCAACAGTGTATTTGGGTTACCCATTCTTAATAATGGTGTGTTTTATATACTTAAATTCATTAAGGAAAGTAGTTCGAGATGAAGATAGTTGTTTAGCTCTGGAAATAAGAATTTTTATGATTGTTCTTTCATAATGTAATGAGCATTCACTATGGAAATTGAGGGTTCGGGGATTAATGTTGGCAGGTTTTTTTAAATGTGGAGGTGGTAAATCGATCAATATTGCTTGTGTCTATTAGTACACTAAGAAATGGGATTTTATTGTTGATATTGATTTCTTGTGAGAAATTAAGAACGGAATTATTTTGAAAGGCCTCTTGTATTATTTTAATTTCATCAGTGCTATTAGTGAGAAGGAGTATTTGATGATCGCCTATGAAAGGTCAAAAAGCGGTCGGGACAATTTTGGCAAACTTATCAACCAATTCCAACCTAAAACCTAGACATTTATCTGGACTCTTGAAAGGACCTTTAAAAAGTTATATAGACAAAATATTTCTTTGTTATTTAATAAAACAAGCTAATATATATATATATATATATATATATATATATATATATATATATATATATATATATATATATAGTCATTACTATTTTTAAGACTGAGGAAATCACAATCCCGCAAATAGTATCTGTCTGCACGCATGTTTTTTTTTCTCAGGTTGTCTTCAATCCTCGCTACTCCAGCTACATATGTGACAAGCAACATGTTAGCCTTTGGTGTTGACATTAACACTGTACACACTTTTATATGGCTATGAAATTATATATATATATATATATATATATATATGTGTGTGTGTGTGTGTGTGTGTGTGTGTGTGTGTGTGTGTGTGTGTGTGTGTGTGTGTGTGTGTGTGAGAGAGAGAGAGATAGAGGTAAGTGTATACCTTAATAATAAAATCCGCTGTATGTGAACAGGAAAACAATACAGAAAATTAATATGACCTGTTTCCCTATAATGGTCTCTGAATGAGTTATCCGTATAGTGAAGTATGCCAACTTTATTTTCGATATTGTTTTTCTTTTCTCATACACTAACTGTGTTCTGAAAACATTGTATCCCACAGATCTCTCAGTGCCCCTATTGTTTGTTTTGGGTTCCCTGATTTGTCTGAAATTTCTCAAAACCAAAATCGCCCAATAAAATCGCCCTATAGATCGTGGATGAGATTAAAAGAAGAAAAGTTTAAATGAAACTGACTGCTATAAAATTAGCCAATAGCTGTCTATGGTAATGGAAGGGTTTAGCTTTCGGGGAGATGTTTGTTTAGAAGCACAAAATCCTCAAGGAAAATGCCTTTAATGCTGGCTGAGACAGGTTTAGGCATTTGGATTGGTCAAAAGATTGTCAAGATAAACCCACGTCATAGATAAACGTTTAATAAAAGGCTGGAGTATGTCATTTGCTTTGGAATCTCACGCCAACATTCGATCTCTCATATATAATCCATATTATTCTAACTCAATAAGTATATCCACTTCCTTTGGGAGAGACCTTCACTGTTCTTGAACTCACATATGAAACAATTGGTAATTCAATCTATACTACTATGTCGAAGTTTGTAAGTATATTTATGAGTGTGTACGTGTGAGTATGTGTCTAAGGATCACGTAATTGGTTGGGTGATTTTAACAGCATGTTAATCCGTCTTGTGTTATTTTATAACGAGAGGTTCAGGAATCTCATTCATCGTACTTTCATATTTACATTCTTTGTGTGGTTGTTTATTAGGATTTTTCACTTGAACACGATCCTATCGAGTATGAAAAATTGTAATATATAACCTAACGAGTACTACCGCACCAGGACAGAGGGAATCTCAGAGTAATGACAATAAAGAAGTCCTCCATACTCCTCTAGATCTCCAGAATTGAAGCCTGATCATCAAATGCTGTTCATTGTTGTACCCAGGACATAGTTTGTTTTTAGGTGGGGGAGGATCAACCTCTCTTCCTGAGGCCGATGATCACGTGCCAGGAAAGTAATATTTTCCACGTATGTATTTACCCAGCAACTTTGCCGCCTGAAGGATATGACACAAGGCCAATTTTTAAGCTGAGTCCAGCTGGTTTGAATTCCTAGTTTTCCTTCTCCTAGACTAGTTACCTAACCAAGGTTTACGAATCCAGTCTGCTCTATAATTTAGTTGATGGGGAGAATAAATGAATTCATACCTTTCTAAAGTTAAACGCAAACATCTTCATGTTGGATTTGAACTCGCGCTGCTGAATTCATTTCAATGACGATGACTGTCACACTATTGCATCCCTCTCTGCTTGATTTTTTGCATGAATATTCAGTTGACATTGATATTAATCATAGATTATGTGCGTTTGATCTCTGAGATACTTTTAGGTCGGTGGAGGTCATCGGATACCAAAATAAGTAATCTCTCGTCGAACGAAGTCAGTTAGCGATTCTGATATGCTTGACTTTTGAACTTCAACTAACAGGTCAGACGGGGTCAGATCCTGGTTTTACACATAACCAGTGATAGATCGGAGGTTCAGAAGTAAGTTGTGAAAAAGGTTTGTATACATTTGCAATAAGAAGTTGTATATATGAAAAGGCTATCAGAAAACTGTTCATGTCATTTTCATATTCTTGTATCAATAGAATCTTGCTAAGATATATAACAGAATAATTTTATGAAAATATTTTGTCTCATCTTTTCTTCAAGCGACGCACAGAACTACGATTATTAAAAAAAAAGAAAAAGTGAAGGTGTATGTCGGTAAAATTTGGGAAAACAAAACTAAAAAATTTAGAAGAACACACGATCTTGATACATACTGTCATTTATGGCTAAAGAATATTCTATGACGTAGACAAAATTTGCATGCGCATGTGCAATACGAATTTTATCAAATAAAATATTATTGAGTTGAGTGTTTTATTGTCTTTATTTAAATCACTGGGCATCAGTATAAAGTAGTGATAAATGAATCAAAATAACATTTGTTTTCTTCTTGATAACTCTATAACGCTCTCTCTCTCTCTCTCTCTTTCTCTCTCTTTCTCGCTCTCGCTCTAACGCTCTCTCGCTCTCTCACGCTTTAACTCTCTCTCTCTATATATATATATGACTCTCTCTCTCTCTTACTTCAGAACTCTCTCTCTCTCTCTGTTTAACTCACTCTAACTCTCTCCCTAACTCTTTCTCTCTCTAATGCTCTCTCTCTCTCTCTAACACTAACTCTCTAACTCTCTCTCTCTCTCTCTCTTTCTCGCTCTCTCTCTAGCTCTTGCTCTAACGCTCTCTCGCTCTCTCACGCTTTAACTCTCTCTCTATATATATATATGACTCTCTCTCTCTCTCTTACTTCCTAACTCTCTCTCTCTCTACGTCTAACTCACTCTAACTCTCTCCCTAACTCTTTCTCTCTCTAACACTCTCTCACTAACTCTAACTCTCTCTCTCTCTCTCTCTCTCTCTCTCTCTAACGCCCTAACTCTCTCTGTCTAACACTCTCTCTTTTCTCTCACTCTCTCTCTCTCTCTAACTCTCTAACGCTCTCTCTCTAACTCTGTCACTATATATATGCCCCCTCTCTCTCTATCTATCTCTCTAACTCCAAAAATCTCTCTCTCTCTCTCTCTAACGCCCTAACTCTCTCTGTCTAACACTCTCTCTTTTCTCTCACTCTCTCTCTCTAACTCTCTAACGCTCTCTCTCTAACTCTCTCACTATATATATATGCCCCCTCTCTCTCTATCTATCTCTCTAACTCCAAAACTCTCTCTCTCTCTCTCTCTCTCTCTCTCTCTCTCATAGGAATAATTTTTCTTTTGAACTGTAATTAGGGCTAAATTCAATAGTTGTCATAACGATACTAGGATTTACATTATATCAAAAATATTCCTTATTTAAATGAAAACTTCCCCATAAGTAGATGCATCAAAAATATATTTGGCCCATTCGACTGGGGCTGTAGAATACACAGACTATATCTCTGCTGAGGAGTAAGACTCCCCTAGCGAGTCTTCTGGACATGACACTAAACAATCTGATAGTGAGACTCCAGTAATGCTGGATCTTTGGGGAATGTGGAGAATCCCTTCATTGCCATCACTCCCAGGTCCACTTTGCCCCAGAGTCGTAATATCTGATAAAGTCATATCTATTGGTCAAATAGAACTAAATTGTGTGCTTGTGCTACACTGAATTGTTTGAAATAGAACTGTTTATAGCTAAAAAATTGATTTGGTATTTAATAACCTATAACGGTTGATGTGCCATTAAAGCAAACTAAAACCATCTTTTTATCAAAACGACATCATTCGGCTTTAAATTGCCTTAAAAGGGTTGATTTGCCGTAAAACCAAACAACCACCCCTAAATATATTTATTTTTCATAAATAATGGCGGCAAACAACTAACTTGATTTGCCCGTGTACATATGCACGTTAGTATATATATATATATGTGTGTGTGTGTGTGTGTGTGTGGAGAAAGTTATGGAAGTACACACATCTTATATTTCCAAACATATATATGTCCATAACTTTACGGGCGCTAATGTTGAACAAGAATTATCTTTTCACAACAAATATTTACTTTCAACATGACCTGCTCTTTCATCAATGTATTTAACACAATATTCTCTGTATAACTCATTATGCAGTGAGCTATTCAGATCAACGATGACAATGTGTGAGGCTACAGACTTAGTGATTCTCTCGTTGGTACGGACTGCATCTATATCTATAGGGTTGTGATCCTGGAATAAATAAGAATCATTATCAAAAGAGTCGGCACTATAAAATGCCGAACGGACCACCCAAATCAATCACTGGTTTCCTGAAGACGATTATAAAGCTAGAAACACGTACAGAAACAGAAAACAAACAAAATCTGAACCCAATTTCACTTGCAGACCTATTCATTTTAAATTATGTACTTTTCTTTCGATGGACAACAAAACAGAAATATATATATATATGTGTGTGTGTGGTTGCAAATGGTGACAGGTGTGATGCAAACAAACCCTTCATCAAATGAGGAACCAGTTGTCAAGCTGAGTTTCGGAGCAAAAGTATCATTCCCACCATAGTATTAACTTACAATATTCCCAGACTTTCTTGATTTTCCGTCACATAGTAAGAATAACAATGAAATGCTGCCCCTTTATTTAATCTTTTGTTGCATTCACATTTTTCCAACAAATATAGCAGAATCCAAGCACGAAGTATTTATTCAATGACGTAAGACTTGAGTTAATTAGTTAGATTTCAACGTCAAAACATTAAATTGAAATGGAATTTCCGTGACAGTCACTTGCAAAATTTTCTAGAAAAGAACAATAATGAATCCTTAATTCTAATTGTATGAGATAATAATAACATCACAAACACACACAAGCACACACACACAAACAAGACAACTTAAAAGTCCAGCAACACGAGTTGAAGACGAATAAATAACCTAAATGCAAATTCTCTTAAGGACTGATTCATTTTAAAATATTTGCTCTTTTTCTATCATTGGGCCAACGAAAAACCTTATATATATATAGTAAAGTTAGCGACCATAGTCGATGGTGACCCGAAGACTCCCTTTTCGATAGCCACTACACCAAGTTGGAGGGCGCTACTCCATTCCCAGGATTGCTCCACTTTACCCTTGAACCGTACCTTATAATGCTGAGTGTTAAGCCAGGTGGTATCAAGTACCATTTTTAAAGTCTTTGGTATGACTCGACCTGGGATTGAACCCAGGTCTCCCGGGCCATTGGCGAACACTCTAACATATATATATATATATATATATATATATATATATATATATATATATTAAGTTCACTCTTAAGCCTGGTTTAACAGGATTTAATTCAGAGTTTTTTTTTCTAGATCGGTAGCCATACCAAAGATAAAAAGGGCACAGTCTGTTCTGCAATTTATCCATATCCGGAGGGAAAATAATTGGCAGCAATCATTTCTAAAGCGTATTAAGACTATGGGAATTGCAAACAGCCTCGTCCAGAATTTGAACACGGGTCGACGTATCCATTTCTGACAACAATAACCATTACATAACGAGCGCCTTGAGAACAATATATATATATATATGTGTGTGTGTGTGTGTGTGTGTGCGCACGCCGTTATTCTATGGATTCCAGCATTTAGATTTAACAGGGTTGGCCGACTAGTTAAATAAAACAGCTACCTGAGCTTACAGTGTCAATAGACATTATGTGCGTTCATGACCAAAGATATTATCATTGAGGCAAGATATAAAATACCATGAACCCAGTATTAGATGGACTTTTCCGTTGGAATCTGCATGGGAAAAACTTCGCCAATGCCACCAGTGGAGGTGTAGGAAGGCTTCCTAGTCTTAAAATCAGCATAGAGAAAATCCAGCTGAGAAGGAGGTCTACTACTGTAGATATATAAATGAAAACCTCTGTACAACGATCATTCTGATCATCGGTGGAGATATATAGGCTGTTATGGCTGAAAATAATAAATTCCGCTTACACAAGTCGCTGAACGGAAATGATGAATATTAATTAGTTTTCTCTAGAAAACAGGTTTGTATGCCTAAGCAATAATTTCCAAAAAAGAAAGGGAAGACTATGGATGCTCACCGACACAGCAAGAGTATATATTTATTAGCAAGAAGTGGATAAATAGACATATTTCTCTTTTGAAGGACTATATTCTTATTATAAAATCGACTGAGTCAAACTTTGAGTCTACGCAGAAATAACAAATAAGTAAAAGTGCGTGATAAGACAGGTCCTCAGTTACTTTGAGGGATATAAATAATCAATATACGGTAAGAAATAAGTTTGATACTTTTCAGGAGACAAGTGAAATACATACTCCGAATGACGAATATGAGAAACTTTTTACCGCCCATATAGAAGCAGCTGCCGAACGCACACCAAGCAAACCAACTACCAAATATAGATTTCCCTGGAAGCCAATGGCAGTTAGGATAAAACGAAATAACTTTTTAAAAAAGTATCCTTAAACAATCAAATTTACCCAATTGATTTTAATGTGTAGAAACTTAAGTAAGCACCGAGAAAACTTAGTAAAACATACCAAAAAAGAACTAATAGAATACAATGAAACTCAAATCAGTAAAATACGAATTTCTGTGGAAGATAGACAATCACGGTTAGTAAAGGAAGTAAGTGGAAAGAACAGAATCACGCGAGCAAACCTAAAAGCTGTAAGTTAGGAAGAAAGACTTCAGTAGAGGAAAGAACATTTAAAGAATTTGGTTGAAAACACATCGGAAATCAATAATAAATCTTCTGAAAAAATATTATTAATCAGACATCAAACTTGGACAGTTTTCGGATGAAGAACTTGATTCAGTATTTAAAAGAAAAACTGTAGGCCTCCACAAAATACCCCCTGTAAAACGAACGACTAGGAAATTTTACGACATACTTCGATTATGCAATCCTGGGTTTAAAAAAAAAAAAGAATAGAGAAATGAACGAAAAGCTGCATTCTCCCCTTCCCAAAAAAGGTGACCACGGAATTACTAAGGACTAAAGAACCATAAATTCTACTGTCAATCCTGCTAAAGCTCATAATGCCCCGTTTTTAAATCGCATTAGACCAGATGTTGAGAAAATTATTTGGAGAAATCAGAAAAACTTTTTGAAAAAACGATCCATAATTTCACAGATTCCGACTATCCGAAAGAATCAAAGAAGAAGCAAGTGCAAAAAAATTCGAGGCAGCACGTTGATTTCTCCAAGCTGTTTGATTGGATGCATATGACCTCTCCTCCATGCTATAATGATACTTAACAAAAATAAGATCGTTAACCCGATGATCACACCGATTTCTTTAAACGTGTCACTGGCGTCTCGTAAGGTGATAAAAAAAGTAAGGAAAGTTGGTGACCGTAGTCGAGGGTGACCCGAAGGCTCCCTTTTCAATAGCTACTACACTGAGGTGTAGGGAAGTTCGCTACTCCTTTCTCTGGGTTGCTCCAGTTTAACCTTGATCCATACCTTATATTGCTGAGTGTTAAGCAAGGAGGCATCAAGTACCATTTTTTGAGACTTTGGTAAGATTCGACCTGGGATTGAACCCAGATCTCCCGGGCCATTGCCGAACACTCTCGCCATCATGCCGATGTCCGGTATATTAGGAGATACATTATCACAATATTTGTTCATAATCTATAAATATGTGATATTGAATATAATATAACATAGAATAGATAAAGTTCTACGTATGTCATTAAATCTAATGGTTTCACATTAAAAAATACAAGAACTAGAAGATATCCCATAGAAACTAAGACAGATGCAGACTACGCAAATGATCTAGTGCTCCTCGCAAATACACCTGTCTAAACCGAATGTCTGCCGCATAATCTGGAGCAAGCAGCAAGTGGCATTAGCATCTACGTCAATACAGATAAAATAGAGTTCACGTTTTAAACTAGAAGGCAACATCTTTACATTAAATGGCAAGCCTGTAAAATTATTTGACTAGTTCACCTACATCGACAGCAATATCTCATCAACTGAAAGTGATCGCAACATTCGCATACAGAAGGCTATTGATAGACTATCGATAATATAGAAATCTGATATCCCTGATAAAATGAAACGGGATTTTATCCAAGATGAGGCCATGTCAGTGCTATCATATGGTTGCCCTACCTGGTCTTTAATGAAACATTTAGAGAAAAATCTAGATGGAAACAACACAAGAATGCTACGTGTTTTTTTTAAGAAATCCTGGAAGCAGTACCACACAAAACAGCAGCTGCATGGTCAGTTACCTCCCATCTCACCAACCATCAAAGACGAACAAGAAATATGGGATATTGCTTGTGAAGTTAAAACCAACTCTTAATTGAAGATTTCTTATGAACTCCTACACTTAGACACAACAATACTGGCTGACCAGGAAATACTTACTCTAGCTCTCTGTGGACACCAGATGCTGTTTAAAGGACTTACTAGAAGCGATGAATGATAGAGACTAATGGAGGGAGAGATTCAAATGACTTTCTAGAATCAGCACGACTTTATAATATATATATATATATATATATATGGGGGTCAGCTGAAAAGGGAATTAACAAACTCAGATACCCTCCTGCAATGTAACCAAATGGGGTTTATTTTTCAGCATATTACCTCTTGTGGACCACATACTTCTTTCATTGGTGTTGCAGTGCTTGGATCCCATTGGTCAAACTATCAATAACCGATATGACATCATCATTTGAAATTTTCAGCCTGTTTAGCCTCATATATATATGTAGCGTAATTGTTGTCGACGAGTTGAGGTCTAAACCTGGACACGCCACTAGCTTCGGAAAAGGCATGAAACCATCAAATTTGTCCACCGCTAACTATAGATAGACTGTAGTAAGGACTGAGATCTATAGCTTAGGTAAGTTAAAACATGAGCAGTGCTATTCATAAAAGACTGTGGCGTAGTGGTTTATCATTCTTCTGCCATCCTAAAATTGTGGCTAATCCTACACAAGCTTTCACAACTTCAGTTTAATCACGTGGTCTTTATCACATTGCATGTTCGGACTATTGTCTTCAACTTTATTGTTATATTAACCATGTTTCAGCCGATGTGTCTATCGGCCCTTTTCAGGTACTTAATATCTTTAAGCCTGGAGTCCACACAGAACTTCTTACTGAACCCGTTATTTAATCTACGGGGGTGGATTGTTCTAATTCCATTAACCATATCCGGGTACAAATGTTAAGCTATAGTAATTATTCCTTCTTATTTGCCTGTTGTTGGGACTGAACCCACCGAACAAATGGCACAATGGATATAGGCGTTAAAAAGTGTGTCTAAGTGAGATAATCTGGAGGTTGCAGGTGGATATATATATATATATATATATATATATATATATATATATATACTTTCGGGGAAATACCCTTGGGAAAGGTATGAACCCCCTTATCCTCCCAGCTATGGGTTAAATAGTACCACTAATGTTCTTCTAGGAGAATGGCTTTGGCATTAAATAACCTAAAAAGAGTTGATATGCCATTAAAACAAAAAAAAAAAAAACCAAACCATATATATATATATATATATATAATTCAGTTCAGTAAAACCGGAGTGAATAATTCCGTCGGGACAAAAAAATCATTTCAACTATGGGCACGAATTTAAATTTTGAATTTGAAATTTTTATTTTAAATTTTGAATTTAAGACAAGTATTACTGTAATCTTTACGTAAGGTTTAAAAGTAATGTTGTAATTTCCTAAATTATAATTAAATCTGGAGATTTACGTTGAAATGTATTTAGAATTTAAGTTTTTAAAAATTATAATTTAATTTGTTGTAGAAAGTGAGTTTAGAATATACGTCTACTTACTTTATTGTGATTCCAACCGGTAATAAAAAGAAAAGTCGGAAGCGGGCAAATGGGGTGGAAACTCTTCACTCCTCTTCTACCCACTTCCTACCCTTCACTCCTATGTCTAGTCTGACTGTAATTATTTTATCCATTAGATCTGAAGAAATCCTGTTATTTTTGGCGTTATTGATTCATGTCAATACCCATAACAGGATGGAAATAAATCTATAATTGTAATGTGACCGCTTTTTGTTTTTTCTAAAGGTATATATATATATATATATATATCCCATCAACAACAGGATAGAAATCAAGTATTTGATTACAGCACAACTGGTTATATTGAGAAAAAGACTGTTCTATAAGACTCATGGTTAACCACTAAATATGTAAAATAAATTTATATCATATAAATAGTTTTCTTTTGGTCCAGAGTCTTTTTCCAAATTGACAATAATGCCAAGCATCTATTTTAGATATCCACTCTGAAGAACAACAAATCTAATGAGAAATTTTTAATTAAATGTGTATAATTACTTTAGAATAAATAATTCGTTTCCCAGATATATTTTGTAAATTTAAATTATTTAGGTTTAATAGCATATTACTGCTTTCTCCTGATTATTGTTAATTAGTGAAGACACTCTCGAGATATGAGCACATCTTTCTCTATGAGGAATAAAAATGTAAGCGTTAAAACCTTTGAGTTCCATAAGCATGCATGACAAATTTCGTAGTATTACCTTGATTATTGCATGTTGTAGTATTAAATATATATATATATATATATATATATATATATATATATATATGTGTGTGTGTGTGTATGTGTGTGTGTGTGTGTGTACACGAACGCGTGTATTTGTTTATGTGTATAAATGTGTGCACACTTACACATGGGTGTGTGTGCCGGTTTGTATGCGTGTGTTATGTACGTGAGAAGCCGTAAACATGAATTGACTTGGCAAAGACATCTTTTAAAAATTTCAGTGTTTGTCATCTAATACTAAGAAGAACTTCCTTTAATTATGTCAGGTTATATATATATATATATAGTGATGCAACAAGTCAATTAAAAAACACATACACACAAACACACACACACACACACACATATATATATATATATATATATATATATATATATATTCTTTAAGAAAAAACAAAAATCGGTCACATTAGGATTATAAATTTATTTCCATCCTGTTATGGGTATTGATAAATATCAATAACACCAAAGAAAACAGGACTACTTCAGATGCAATGGATAAATTAAAAGATTATTAAATTAAAATTAAAGAAATTATTGCTGTGTGATATTAGTCCCATTGAGCTCTTTACCAGGACAATTTTAAATGTTCTAGTGGAATGAATTTTTCCTGATGGAATTATTCCCGACTATGGTTTATCTGGACTGAATAATATATATGTATATATATATATATATTATTTATCAAAATCGACATTCCTCTTATACTTTTAGGTCTATATGCAAAAGTAATGTTTGTAAATTTTATATTTTCCCGAGTCATAGAAAACTGAAATGTTCGCGGACTGACTAACTCAGGATTAATCCTGAGACATCTTAGAGTTAAACCACTTAGAATCTCTCAAGTCTTTTTAGAAAAGAATAATCAAAAAAATTTTCAATACAAGAAATTCATGAAGACTGCATTCTCTTTTTGATTAAGCATAGAACTCTCTCTCTCTCTCTCTCTCTCTCTCGCGCGCGCGAGCTGTATATGTATATCTATATATTTGTCAGTATTTATACGAGGTGCATACGATAAGTTTCCAGGCTTTTTCGAATGTGCACTTTTATTGATAGTCCATACAAGAAACTCTAGTCCCCTTCGAAGTAATCCCCTCCGGTTGCAATGCACTTGTTTTACTGTTCCCGAACTCCCTTAAAAACTCAACGCAGTATTCCTTGTTGACGGTCTGTCCAGTGCATGTGGATCATGTCAGTGCTATCAAAAAAGGGATCATCAAAAGTCTGTGGGTGGATCTGCTCTGTCTGGCCTTCTTGGGTCTGGGAGAGCCAGCATGCTTCCACTGGAAACTCTGTCTCTTGGTCACTGCGTCATAGCGGTAGATCCTGCTTTCATCGCATGACATATTTTCCAAGTTTAAAACAGAATTTTATTGCATATCGTTCTTCTAAAGTCCAGATTGCGTTTTTGAAATTAACCAGCTGTGACAATCAGGTTTCAGAAGGGTGTATTCTAATTCCTGCTGTAGCTGTTTATTTGAACGTGAAATCATAAAAATTGGTCAGTCATCTACTCAATTGTCTCATAACGACAGCCTCTGAGTTTAGGGGGAAAAATCACAGGGAGCATGGTCTGGACTATAGGGAGGCTGAGGAACTGTCTTGGTGCCCATCTGGGTCAAATAATCTGTGACACGGATGGAGTTGTAGACTAGTGTATTGTCCTGGTGGAAATGCCTCTGACCCGATTTGAAGAGTGCTGGCCTCTTCCAACCGAATCTCTTCCTGAACTCCCTTAAAACCTCAACATAGTAGCCCTAACTCTAACCCTTCGGCCAATCAACAGTGGTGTATTGACTTCCTTACTCCTCCCACACCTCTCATCATCCCTCACTGACTCCCTGCCTTCCTTGAATCTCTTGTGCCACTCGAAAACTGATGCTCGATTCATGCAACATGCCCCAATAGCAGTCTGAAGTATTCCATACGTTTCTGTTGCATTTTTTCCAAGTTTAAAACATGATTTTATTGCATATCGTTCTTAAAAAGTGTCAGATTGCATTTTTAAGATTCACCAGCAGTGACAATCAGGCTTTAGCAGGGTGTATTCCAATTGCTGCTGTAGCTGTTCATTTTAAGCTGATAAAAATGATAAAAATTGGTCAGTCATCTCATAAGATGTATCGCAATAACATACTGAATTTTCAAGAGTCTACGACAATTTTAAATGCCCATACGAAAAAAGTCTGGAAACTTATCATATGCCCCTCGTACATACATTCATGAATTAATATATATATATGAGTAAAGTTGGTGACCAGTGTTGACGTTGACTTGAAGGCTCCCTTTTCAATAGCTACCACACTGAGGTGTAGTGGGGGCACTACTTCTTTCCCTTGATTGCTCTACTTTACCTTTGATCCTTACCTTATAATGCTGAGTGTTAAGCAAGGGGGCAACAAGTACCTTTTTTGAGTCTTTGGTATGAGTCGACCTGGGACTGAACCCCGGTCTCCCAGACCATTTGCGAACACCCTTCTCATTAGGCCAATATATATATGTATATGCATGTATGTATTCTGACAGAGACAGAGAGAAGAAACAGAGAGGGACGTACGATGACGGCGAAAGAGGCAGATGATTCATGCATATATCGTTCTTTAATGTTAATCGTAGATTTCCGTCTGCCTGAAAATACCAGATGCCATTAGTTATTTCATTTCATATCATTTTATATTGAGAGTATGTATGCAGTTTATTGATCATGAAATGTAGGCCTTCATAACGATTTCTAGTGTTGTCTATCCTCATTAGATGCCAAGGTTTTTATTTTCTTCTGCAAGCCTAGCATATTAGCTCTGTAAATTCCGATCTACATGGATTACAGACAGTTTGAACCGTATATTTAAATGTATATTTTACTATATACGTCTTCATGGAATGTGAAGAATATGTAATTGCAGAAGATGGGCATAAATTTAAATTAAATACAATCTAAATTTGCGCATTTATTCAGGGAAGTCGTTTATCGTTAAGAGTGTTTCATAGATTTTACTCTTCAAAAATTGAAAAGCATTTAAGTTGTAAAAATGTTGTCCTTCGTTCTTTCTTTATATTCTGTGAATTTATCTGTTTGGCTGATTGTCTAAGGAAACTTAGGGAAATTACGGGGGTGGTTGTAGGATAAAGGAGGAAGCGATGAGAGTCTTATTCAGTTAAATATAAGAGTCTCTTTCGGCTGGGGCGTCTGGCATTTGAGCCGGATGGGGTAAAAGGGTCAATGATAGATTCAAGGCCGGATAGCCACCGGCTCTAGCCGGGCCACCCTTGGGTAGGCGAAGTATCATTGGCAAGCACAGCATAGCACTCAAACTTTGGGTCTAGTTCAAGCTATAAGTACACATACGTGCCAAAAGACCACAACTTTGGACTCACATTGCACTTAGTGAGTCCAGGTCCCGTAGGGTCACCTGATTCACATTGCACCCAGTGAGTCAATGACCTGCATAGTCAAGAAGGGCACGAGTTTCGGCTTTTGCTCAACTTCCCTAAAACCCCCACTATAAAAAGGCCTTGTGTCAAATCCTATCTGATGAGTACCAGTGATAAATATTTCTCTTCGATTAAAAATCAATGATCAAGAAGAGATATTTGTTGAGAGGATATTTACATTGGTATCTAATTGATCGATATATTTATTGATGAAGTGGTATGTGGACACATCAAAGGTTATTTTATGCCTACAGATTAGAGAAATGCGTTCATGGTACGTTTATATCTGTATTTTTTGTGTCGTTGTTTCTTAAAAATTCCTTTTTCTGCTGACAGGTATATGATATCAAGTATTCCTATCTAATACAAATAATTTACACACTTGTATGGTTTCTGATATTCATATCTAATACCAATATTTTTATGATTTCATTTGTTTGCACAGTTATATGCTTTTAAGTACCTAATATATATTCTTAGGAAATAATTATAATTCCATGTAACAATTCTTTATCATCATCATCATCATGTCGTGCTACTGGTACAGATTTCCCTGGCCCTATCTCGACACTCATCTCAGGTTCTAACTGGTTGTCTAACCTTTGCTCGTCCATGTGAAAGGGTCCTCGGGAATACTTCGCCTATAAGTTCGTCCTTACTTCTCCAGCAGTGTCCTGCATATCTGGTTTGTCTAATTTGGATTGTTTTTGTGATGAGTGGTAGGTAGCGGTACAGCTGCTGTTTTGTGGGGTGTTGCCTCTAGGACTTGTTCAATAAAACTCGCAGCATTCTTGTATACTTGCCGTCAAACTTTTTCTCCATCCGGTTAGTTAGTTTGTGGTGCATCCATATATCAGTATTGATGCAACCACTGCTTGGAAAAAACTATGACCTATCAGTAGCTTTCAATGCGTTTGCTAGTCACGTGTTGATATCATTTTCGGTTGATGTGACACTGCTTCTGAGGTATGTGAACTTGTCAACTAGTTACAGAGGGCCACCCTTTAGTTTGGAGATGTCACCTCTTTGATTAAAGCACATGCATTCTGTTTTTTCTGCGTTCACATGGAGGCTTATGCTACATACTGCTCGTTACAGACTATGTAGCAGGGAATCGGCTTAGGTGTGTGTATTTGCCAGAAGCGCTACGTCATCGGCGTAATCCGCGTCCGTAATTATTTGTTCGGGGTATCTTCTGTTTCTTTCCATTTGTCAGCGTGAAGCCACCTAATACAAATTATTTACAGTTATTTATTACGTATTTCTATCTTACACCAATAATTTGCAGAGAGTTTTATGGTTTCAAGTATTCTTATCTAATACTAATATTTAAATCGTTTCAAGTAAAGATTTTCATATAATCACTGTCATCTGTTTGCACACCGTTATATAATTTCAAGTAATTTCCACAAAGTTTCGGCCGATATGTCCTCCGGCCTTCTTCAGGTATTTGTTGAACTCGGGAATCTTCACAGAACTTCGAACTACGTCCTTTATTGAATCCACCGGGGTCGCCTATTCTGATTCCGTTAGCCATAACCTGGTACAAGTGTTAAGTATTCCTGTATTGTTACTCGCCTGCAGTCAGGATTGAACCTGCAACCTACAGATGATTGCCTCCTTAGAAACTTAGGAAACCAACGCCTATAACCGTTACGCCGTGTGTCCTGACGTAGTTCAAAGTTCCCTGAAGGTTCCCGAGTTCGACAAACACCTGAAGAAGGCCGGAGGACATATCGGCCAAAACGTTGTAGAAATAACAATAAAGATGAAGACAATAATCCGAAAATCCTTAATGATAAAAATCATCAAGCTTCGTCTCAGAAATTTAGACAACTAGTTTCAAGTAATTTTAATAATCCTTAATAAGCAATCATAGCTTCGATAAACTATTCTTAATCAAATAATTTTGTCATTTGGCATCGAATATTCTCATCTAATACAAATAAATTTTCCAGTCCAATTCTACCCATAGATGCGACCCGTGACATAAAAAACCATTCCATGTCAGAGTGGATCTGAGACAAATGGGAATGAAGGAGTACTCTACATACACTCCCCTGATCTTCAGTATTGAAGCTTCACCATCAGTTGTAATTAAACGTTATACCCAGGACACTATTTTTTGCAGGGTCTTATTCCTCTGCAGGGGAGTCACTAAGCGTTTTCTAAGCCCCTCCAACTTGGCAGACAGGTAGCTGAAGAAAGATATATGATTTATTGATGGGAGTGATATGGTTAGGGTCATGGTCATTTACTTTGGGGATTTATTTGCAAGAGAGAAAAAATCAGCTTACAGCAGCCAAAATGAGCCGGTGGGAAATAAATATGTGGATTCATGTTCGTTTAGAGTTCAGTCTTCTTACCAAGGGTAGAGATTATGATGATATAAGATAACGGGAGAGAAATAATACATTCGTGTCTTATTTGAAGTGATTGGAGATTATCATCAAAGTGTCTCGTTATATCCCACAGAGACGATGGAAGTGGGATGACTGCTATCCTCTCGTTTGAATTAACAGTAACCTGACTTGGGTGACATCTAGTAGCCCCAAGAAATCGCCCGATCAGGAGGAGGAAGAGAGAAGCCAAATGATTGGCTGGGACCCCAAAACGGAAGTGGAGACTCCCTCCCGTCAGCGGAAATAGAAAAGAAAAAAGTTAGTTGTTTGGCAGGGTTCGTAGCGGGCAGACAAACCAAAGCCGGTATTCCGGGTAGAAGACAAAAGAATATCTGAGACACGAGGGACCCGAGTTCTTCAAGCCAGTATTAAAAATAGCATAAAGTCTATTAGCCCGTAAAAGAAGAAAGATTCTCCAGTGGAACCCCGTCGAAAAATAAGATAAGTAACTTTGGGACTATTTCTCCTTTATACCCAAATTTTATATACCACTCTCTCTCTCTCTCTCTCTCTCTCTCAATTCGAAGAAAAAGGAAAGTCAAGAAAAGACATTTATGTTCGTGGACTGTCCATTTATTATATATTTGACACTTTGAAAGTGTATCTCTTTGTATAATAAAGGATTCATGTATTTTATGTTACCACGTGGTCTAAGTTGTTCTTTGCAGGTCTGCTACGAATTTGTTGTGTCACATTTCCTTTTCAGCTTCTATTCGCCTTATGTTATCTTGCTTAAAATTGTCCTATAAATTCCTTTAAAATATCACACGGGAAACCGGAGTTGCCGACTACTACAATATAATATTATTACGTCTCAACCTAGAGGTCCATATCTTCCATTGTCAAGGGGAAGGAAGGAAAGCGGCCTGGTGGGTGTGTGGATAGTGTGAAATTCGGAACCCCTTGCCAGCGGCGGTCAGTCTAGCCCTAAATTAATCCCTCACGTAATATGCCAGTTCTTATATGCCTGAGAAAAAAACTCTGAACGAGGACTTATTCTATAAGGTATCAAGTGCCAACCTGTCCCGTCTTTACACGTGCGAAAATAAAACCCCGTTCTGGGATAAAAGTAAACCTTTCGCGTCACAAAAGCATGTCTACTGCTTTGATTCTTTTGTCTCTCACTCTCTCTTTCTCTCTCTCTCTCTCTCTCTCTCTCTCTCTCTCTCCCGGCCTCCGTCCCTATTAACCATCACACTCGATAGGTACTCTAGACGGCACGAGGTGCCAATATAGCGCTGATGAAACTAAGTTTTTGATGGTCGGCCAACACAGGTGTATCTATGTGTAGGAATCCATAGAAATCCACAATGCTTATGAGTTCTTTCTTATTTCTCCAGCAGTGCCCTCTGCATATGTGGCTTGTCTTTTTGGGATGGTTTGGGAGATGGGAGGTAAGTGACAGTTTATCTGATATTTCCTACGAATCTCAATATATGTAATAAAAGAAAATGGCTTCACATTAAAAAGGTTCCACAGGAAAAAAGGCAAGAAGTAGAAGATAGCATATAAAAGCTATCACAGATCCAAACTACGTATATAATCCAGTTTTTTTTTTCAAGAACTGTTCAAGCCAGATCTCTACTGATATCCTGAAACAATCAGCAAGAGGCACTGGTCTCTACAAGAACTCAGATAAAACAAAGTTGTATTTTAATCAAGATGGTACCACCTTATTAAATGAGAAACCTCCGAAATTAGAAGGCAAGTTCAAACACATGGGGAGCAATATCTTATCTACTGAACGCGAAGTCAGGGGTAAAGTGATTGGAGATATGTTTATATTGTGCCTATATTTTACAATAGATTATCTCAACACATTCTAAATTATTTTTTCCTAAATATCCTTAAATATGCATTCTACAATTCTCCACTACTGAGCTCGTTAGAAATTTTCGAGCTCATAAATGATCTACTCTTATGGACCCCTTCACACGGCCGAGCAAAAGCAGGGTGATCAGCTCGAGCCTACATACAGCAGCTCTGTGTAGATACGGGGGGGTGGCCCTGAGGACTTGCCAGAGCGATAAACGATGGTGGCGAGAGAGGGTCAGGGATATCTGTGCTGCTGCTGATGATGATAATTCTCCATGTCAAAATCGTGGGCAGTATTTTTAACATTTCTTATAAACTTATTTCAAGGCACTATTAGCATCTGTGGGTGAGGCTTAAAGATAAGTTAACTCAACCCATAATTGGGGTAATAAACCCTCTAAAATTGGGTGTCATTACACTATACTGCATCTGATGGTGAGGCTCTGCTTCTGAAACTCTGAAGAGGGTAGAGTACATTTTCAGTACCATTACTCTCAGTTCCACTTCGACCCGAACAGCTTGTGTCCTATAGCCGTAATACAAATATAAGCAGAAACATAAACATAATGACGAACGAAACACACTTGTTTATAAAAATCTCTCTCACACTTTATTCTCGTAAGGGTTGATGTTTCTGTGGTGTGTGAGAGGTGGGTGGAGACAGGGACAGACTGCTATATTGACCCAAATTCTTCTCTTGACCATAGCAAGCTGTGTTATCTTCAAAAACCTACTTAGCACTTCTTCCGCATCTTGGCTGGGGTTGCTCAATTGAGGGTCGCAGAGGGCCACAGCCCTGAATCTGAAAGCTGGCCCTCACTCTGGCCTTCTTGTCACCATCTAACTCAACGGCCGCCGGCATCTGCCTATATTCTTTCATAACGTCCATTTGCTTTCTCTTCTTCTTCCGTTTATTTACACAGGTGAATATCTGATTGAAGGCTCAGTCAAGGGTCAATATATAACACTAGTACCTGTTATATTCGTATTCGACGGGACTGCGTGAAAAAAATTCTTAAAAAACAACTACACAAAAAATATAAATATGAACGTTTGCCTAGTCAATTGGGGCTGTAGAATACACTGACAGCACGTCTGCAGAGCGGTAATACCCCACCAAATGAGTGTCCTGGATATGACACGAAACAATCTGATGGTGAGGTTCCAGTAATACTGGGACTTTGGGGAATACAGAGCACCTCTTCATTGCCATTGCTCCCAGGTCAACTCTGTCCCGGCGTGGTAGCTCTTGATAGGGCCCTATCTGTAGGTTAAATAGAACTAACTCCATACTTATGCTAAACTGAATAGCTCGAAAAAGTAATGTTTTTCACTATTAAACCGTACTTACATTTAAACTTCGTGCTGATTCTAAACTAAATTATCTGAAATGGAACTATTTTTGACATTGAAACTGTACTTACACTAAACTGAAATTTCATGTGTAGAAGTGTTTCGACATTTTACTGTGTAAGCAAAATCTGTACTTATAATAAACTGGATTAGAACGGCTTGACTAAACTGAATAGCTAGAAATAGAAAAGTCTTTCAGAAGTAAACTGTACTTACATTTAAACTGCGTACTTATGCTAAACTGAATTGTCTGAAATAGAACTATTTTCATAAAAATTGATTTGGCGTTAAATAACCAACGAAGGTTGATATGCCATAAGACCCAAACAACCAACCAACTTAATTTGAAGGTAACCTGAATATAATCCCTTAAACTTTACGTATAAAATAATCCTGAACCGGTTGACATGCCGTTAAAATAAGTCAATCATTTTACCGTATTTTTGTCTTTAAAATTACTGTACAAATTGTCAGAAAAACTGTCGAATAATTTTGGAAACACCCTATATATACATATATATATATATATGTGTGTGTGTGTGTGTGTGTGAATTTTTTTGTTTATTTCTTATCTAAAACGCGTGGTCTTTTTATTTTTAAGTTTGTTCTACAATTTATTCAGAGAAAAATAAATTTCCCCGGTTTATATAGTTTCCTTTTTTGAATATGGCGTATCTTTTTGCTGTTTCGATCATGTGCTGTCCGCCATATTGACTAATCAATGCTCTTCTCCCCTGTGGCATGGCGTCTACCGACCCACCGACTTCTAATCCACCGTATCCACAACCTAAACCAATGATATAGGTACAGCCTAGATAGGCAGTATGATATTCCGTCTGGTCCAATATAACCAACATTTCAATGGTCGTGATTTTATTGGCATGGTTGTTTTGTTAACATTTCTTCTATTTATATGTATTCCTCAACTAAGAACAAATCTCTGTTGTGTTTTAACGCTTGTCCCAGTCTCCTGCTGAATTCGACCGTAACTTCTGTCACATGCCTTTTTTTCTGTCTTTTTAAAATTTCTTCTATATTCTAGTCTTCTCAGGGTAAAGTTGGAATTCGTGTCTTAGCTTTTGTGATAGCAGCTCCTGTTTTCAATTAGATCTACTGGACTTTTCTAATGAAGCCCTATTCTCTATTTCATATATTCATTTTTCTATTTCATCGCCAAAAATACTCCTTTTGTTTACAAGAAAATATAGATTATTCAGCATATTTTTTCTGTGTAACTAATATTGATTTTTAGAGTGAAATTCCCATCGCCAGTATTTGTACTATCACCAAAATTATAGTAGTTACTTTTTTTTAGAATTTTTCACACCAACGTAAGTCGATAGTTTCTCCCAGGAGTTTGAGTCACAGCAAATCTCCTCAAGTCTCCAGGACACTTCTCAGTATTCTGGTCGGTCTTAATAATGCTGTAGTTCGGACGGTCTCTTCTTGTCTTCTTACTTCCAAGCCCTCAAATCCTTGTACCAATCCTTTAATGACTGTACCGAGCGCACCAGTTACTATTAGTATCACTTTCACCTTCACGTTCCACCGTTTTTTTTCAATTCCCTGGCCAGATTGAGGTACTTATTTTTCTTTGCGCTTTCTATCAGTTTTGCTCTGTAGTCAACCAGGATAACGAAGTCCACAATTCGGCAAGCTCTCCTTTTTTGTTGTTGTTGATTATTGCTAGGTCTGGTCGTCAGGCCGAGATTAGGTGATCCGTTTGTATTATTATTATTATTATTGACTGGGTGACAGTAAGTCACCTTGGGTTTCCAGGACTCCTCTGAGTATTCTAGTCAATCACAATCCTGTAATCTGGATGGTCTCGATTCTCCATCTGATTTCCAGTTCCCAGGAGTCTTTTTTCCCAAACCTTTCGGGTCTTCTCTAAGAGCCCCAACTTCTATTTGTGTAATCTTCATATTCCATAGTTTATTTTTTAATTCATTGACAAGGTCCACTCGTTCACAGTTTTGCTTTTTTTTTTTTTATTCTCTGGTCCGCCAGAATCGCAGAATTAACTATAGAACAAGTTATTTATTTATTTACCTTTTATGAATTAACAGAAAGTCTGGTGTTCCGTTTCTCTCTCAAAATCCCTTGAAATTTTATAAGTCTCATTCTCTCAGACGAATTCTAGTTTGTGAGAATACTATTTGGTAGTAGGGTCAGATTTTAAATCTTTTGCACAGTTCCCTGTGGATCATTTCTTCCACCCAGTCATGCCTTGTTTTGTAGTCCTTTTGTAATAGTTTACTGCATTCACTTATGATGCTAATAACCGTTTCATCTTTTCACCACCATTTACATTTGCTATTCTGTGGTGTCTTATCAATATGCGCTTTAACATAATTGGTCCTTATGGTGTTGTTTGTGCCGCTATAAAAAGAAATTCATTTTCCCTCTAAAGGAAAGCAGTCAACTGTTGGGGAATTTAAATGCTGAAAATGTATTAAAATTAATTAAAGAAGTAATATTGTTTTGCTTTTAATACAGATAATTATGATGTTACCACCTTTCAAATAAACCTAAAGTTTAACCTTAACGTCAATTACTTCTTAATTCGTTTTAATACAAAAGCAAGCAGCAAAATGTTATTGGTACCTAAAATTCTGGTGGACTGACAATGTTAGACTTATTGTAACTCTAAATATTCCCTTAAATGTTTCGGGGGTGTCCTCATGGTGTAATGGTTAAAGCGATGGACTGCGAAATCGTAATAAGCGAGTTCGTACTCCAGTAGCGCTATTACGTTCACTTTCGGGCAAATACCCTTGGGAATGGTATGAACCCCCTTATCCACCCAGCTATGGGTTAAATAGAACCACTACTGTTCTTCTTGGAGAATTGCTTTGGCATTAAATAACCTGCAAAGGTTGATATGCCATTAAACAAAGAAACCGAAACCAAATCTAAATGTTTCACAAAACAAGATTAACATATTTATCTGTAAAACTACAAAAGTGGGCTCTTAACTTCTAAAAACGGAATATTTCATTAAAAAAAGAGAATTTTTTATAATTTAGTTATATTTCATCTGCAGTTGAATATCATGAAAATTTCTCAGCCTTAGACATGTTCACGCTTTCGTCTTAAAATATCCCAACTGTTGATTCTCTTTCCATTTCTGTCTTCGATCTTTCACTATTTTTCTATTTGTTCTTATGTTGCCAGTGCTGCAATTCGTCTTTCTATTCTCTTTTTAATCTTATCCTCGGGTCGTACGCAATCCTCAATGCAGGTGAGCCCTCTTCCTCCTTTCCCTGACATATAGTCTGTCTTTATTATCTCTCGAATTCAAAGTCTTGTGCATAGTCATCAATTTTCTTGTCCTTTTGTCCATGTGTCTGAGTTACTATCACCCTTTTTAATGAAGGACATAAGATAAAATTCGTATCACAGTCACCTACATCGCCCGCAGTTTTTAAAGCTTTTATTTAACCTATAGCTAGCTGGATGGAGGGATATAAAGGCGTCCAAAATATTCCTGCGGGCATTAGTCTTAAAGTGATCGTGATTACCTGAATGGAATTCGAACTTGCTTAATTCCAAGTCGTAGTTCAGCACTTTAACCATTTTGCTTCAGAGATCAAATTGTCCATCGACGATGATGCTCGAATATCTTCTTCTACATCGAGACGTGATTGTGTATATATATATATATATATGTGTGTGTGTGTGTGTGTGTGTGAGAGAGAGAGTGTGTGTGTGTGTGTGTGTGTGTGTGTGTGTGTGTGTGTGTGTGTGTGTATACACGATATATATATATATATATATATATGCAAGCAAAGTAATTAAAAAGTTATTAATCATCTCTTCTTTTCTCCAGTTCGGACATTACGTTTCTAACGTCCCAATTCCAAATTTGACACCGGCCAATCTCTTCTTTATATTGAATATATTATTTTAAACTTTTGATTCGGTGGTGGGTGGGGGTACTACTAAAATCCTTGGACTTAATGTAACCCGACAATTTTTGTGAATTTCAAAGTTCCTTTTTGATGCCAAGATTCTGGGCATTTCTTGTTATTTCTTTAATCTATAATGTAATTTATATACACGTGTGTGTGTGTGTGTGTGTGTATTTAAAACCAACACCATCCTAGTAGAAGAACAATAGTACTCTTCAATCCATAACTGAGAGTTTAAAAGGTTCCATATCTTTCCTTAAGGTATTTGCCCGAAAGTGAATTTTGTAGTAAGACAGTTTTCTGGCAAAATGTCGATATTAGTCTATCTTTCTTATTTCTATTATTTTGATCTGTAGGAACATCAAAATCGGTTAGATGAGCATAATTACCCAACCCATCCTCTTGGATATGATATGTCACAAGGTCAATTCTTAAGTGGAGTTTAACAAGTTTGAATTCAGAGTTTTCCTTCTTCTAGACTAGTTGCCTCACCAAGGCTGAAGAAATCAGTCTGTCCTACTATTTACCCATAGATGGAGGGAGAATAATTGGATTCATACCTTTCCCAAGGGTATTAGTGCATGTGAAATGTAATCAGTCTCGTCCAGTTTTTGAACTCGTGTTGCCGTGTCCATTTTCACCACCGACAGCTCGGTTAGATGACAATTTCTTTTTTTCGTTTTAATTAACTCGAGATCTTATATTCTAGGCGGTATCGGGGGTATTGTTTGTATCTTAAAGTCCCAGAAAATTTCATACATTTCATCTACTAAGGCTGACCAAAATCAAGAGAATACAAGGAACCTTAAATAAGTTTCCAGACTTTTTTTCGTATGGGCACTTTTATTGAGAGTACACACATGAAACTCTTGTCCCCTTCGAAGTAACCTACTCTGGTTGCAATCCACTTGTTGTGCCGTTCCAACAACTTCTGGAAGGCTCCATGGAAGTCCTCTTGTGTGAGCGTATCAATAACCTTCGTCACATCTCCTCAATTGTCTCATGACCACAGCCTCTGAGCTTAGGGAATAACCAAAAGTCACAGGGAGCAAGGTCAGTACTATAGGGAGGCTGAGGAACTGTCTTGATGCCCATCTTGGCCAAAAAGTCTGTGACAAGGATGGGGTTGTGGACTGGTGTATTGTCCTGGTGGAAATACCACTGACCCGATTTGAAGAGCGCTGGTCTCTTCCCAAGGAATCTCATCCTAAACTCCCTTAAAACCTCAACATAGTAACTCTAACCCTAACCCTTTGGACAATCAACTCTTGTGTATTGTCTTCCTTACTCCTCCCACACCTCTCATCATCCCTTACTGACTCTCTGCCTTCCTTGAATCTCTTATTCCACTCAAAAACTCATGCTTGATTCATGCAAGATGCTTTAAAAGCAGTCTGAAGCATTCCATACGTTTCTGTGACATTTTTCCAAGATTAAAACTGAATTTTTATGCATATTGTTCTTCTAAAGTGTCCTGACGTTCATATTGCATTTGTGAAATCAACCAGCTGTGACAATCAGGCTTTAGTAGAGTGTATTCCAATTGCTGCTGTAGCTGTTTCTTTAAACCTGAAGTCATCTCATAATATGTATAGCAATAACATACTGAATTTTCAAGATTGTACGACAATTTTAAATGCCTGGACAAAAAAAGGCTGGAAACTTATTGAACAAACACCTCGTAAATTATGAAATTATTCTCCAGTATTTAAACTACTCTAAATTCTCTCTTTTTTCTTCTTCTTCGTGTGAGTGTCATGTGTACCAGCATCTTACCACGTGACTTAGCCATACCCTTAAAGAACAGTTGATTCGCTACTCTTTGGCCTGATGATTGTGCGCTCTGCATGAAACTTCAAGGTACGGACGGCAACTATTTCCCATTATAATTTTTTTCCATCCGCTCCTCCATGATAACTTCGAACACTTTTTTATGCACAAATTTTCTTATTTGCGCTTCGTTGATTCTATAAATACTTATATATATATATATATATATATATATATATATATATATATATATATATATATATATACATATGGGGGGGTATGCATGTATGAGTGTGTGCTTCTGTGTGTGAGCTGATAACTATTCTGTTTTGAGTATAATATATTGACTTTCTTATTGGCATTCTCTGCACCGTTTCTTCTTATTATTCGCTTTCTATTTCTGATTTTTACACTTATCATTCAATTTTGAATTCTGCTGCGTCTCCTCTTCGAGGCAAAATATAAAAATGATTACTTTTCCTCATTCTTTCTATTTGCGTTTTTTTTAACTACCCACAATGTTATACAAACTATTTTCTATAATCTAGAGTTAATCATTTCTAAGAATTCAGTATGATGTATAAAGTGTATTATTATGTTATTTTGCATTTTATTTTCAAGAAACTTATGCTTTAAGCCCACAATTTTTGTGTGTATTAATAAAAGTGTAATATTAGAAACGTCTGTAAATTTTTCTACTTTTACGTATGATAATATATATATATATATATATATATATATATATATATATATATATATGTGTGTGTGTGTGTGAGAGAGAGAGAGAGAGAGAGAGAGAGAGGGAGAAGACAGACTGACCGACAGATAGACAGACAGAAGGAACGAGTGTGTGTGCATATGTGCGTGTGAGAGAGAGAGAGAGAGAGAGAGAGAGAGAGAGAGAGAGAGAGAGAGAGAGAGAGACTAAGATTTATCTATGCAAAAGACACTTCCAATGTCATTTCAAGAATAGAAATGTATGAATCCCAAACTAAATTAATAAAAGTCTATAATTATAATAATACCATTATCGCAATTATGTAATAATCATTAATTATAATGCTATCACTAACATTTACGAGAAACATTAGTAATTATTTTTTTTTTTTTGTTTGGTTTTTGCTTTATGGCCTATTAACCATTCTAGGTTATATAATGCCAAATCCTTTTTATATATATATATTAAATATATATATAGGATTTCTATACACATTTTGTAGATAATTTTTTTTCTACACAGTTATATGGTTTCACTTATTTCCATCTAATATGAATAATTCTGTTTACAATTAATCATTTGTTGGCACACATTTAAATGCTTTCAAGTATTGATATTTAACGAAAACAATTCAATTGAATATCAGTCATTTGTTTACAAACAGTTAAAGGATCAAACAGTTCTACTTCAAACAAATGACGCAGTGTAAATGTCAAAATACACAATTAAATAGTCAAACAGTTCTATTTGACCCATAGATAGAACTCTATCAGGTGCTACCACCCAGGCCAGAGTGGACCAAGAAGTAAAGGCAATGAAGGGATACTCCGCAGTCCCCAATGCTCCAGCATTACTGGAGTCTCTCCATTAGGTCGTTTAGTGTCATATCAGGACTCTCGATGCAGAAGTCTTACCACTCTGCAGAGATGCAATCGGTGTATTCTACAGCCCCAACAGACTGGAACAAATATTTTTTTAAAAAATTTGTTGGTAATATGTATGTATGTATGTATGTATGTATATTGAGAGAAAGAGAATGAAAAAAAGAATGAGAGAGAGAGAGAGAGAGAAATAGATTTTTTATGTCTATTTAATAGTCTATTTCATGTGTCTATTTCACTGACATAACAGAATTAGTAATCTATATCAAACTAAATAAATAAAACTCTACAATAATTTAATAGAATTGTGGAATTTTTTGGTGATCTATTAGATATAGAATTAACGATATTTTTTGATAGAAAACTGAAATGCCATAATCTGTTTACGCCTTAATTTATTTTGAGCTTGCAGATAATTTTATCACCCAGGAAAGGTCACTTTGTTTTATTTTTCTTTACTGATAAACATTGAGCTTAAGACATACGCATTAACATATTTAGTTTAATTTAACCGTTATAATTCTATTAACTCTTTTTATTTGTGCTCACTAGAAAACAAAGTTTGCAAAACCGATCGGAAAAAAATAATCTCTACGTTTAGACGAAATTATGTTGGGTATATGACTTACATTTCACAGAGTTTGAATTCTGTTAATGATTAAAAGACTTTGGTTACGTTGAAGGTTTATTTGTAGAATTTGAACGGAAAACTTATCAAGTCGGAAAAGTGTAAAAGGCATTTTTATTTCTCACAATTCCATTTTCGCCATTCTTATTCGTATTTTTTATTCTACTTTTAACCCATATTCTTATTCCATTTTCCTTTATATTCTACTTCATATTTGATTTACCCCCCTCCATATTCTTTTTATTCTATTTTTCCTTATATTCTTTTTCTTATTTCATTTCCCCATATTCTTAAACTTATTCCGCTTTCTATCGTATTCTTATTCTTTTTATGATTCTATCGATTCAGCATCTACGTTCTAAAACTCCTTCATAAGAAGTGTAGGAATACTTCTCATTATTCGTGCCTTAAAATCACTAAATAACATAGAAATAACTCATCCGATAATTATGTGTGCCCCAGTTAATGGCAATCCCAGCACAACGATCGTCTATTGCGAAGAATTCCATCAAAGACATTGATGAAACGGATATCACCACCTTCAACAACGAACTACCTTACCTTTCTCGACACTTTCCCAAACAAAATGTAGTAATCATCGATGGAGATATGAATATTCAAATAGGTAAAAATAAAAATAATGAATTTCGCTTACACAACCAACAGAAAAGAAATGGCGAATATCTAACAGATTTTTCAATCAAGAACAGTCTTTCATGACTGTTGGGTATCACCCACCTTTTTCCACACAATGAACTAGTCCATCTGCCATATATACCAGTAGCTACTAATACCCGGGCAGACAAGAAGGTGAAGAGCAGCATCTTATAAGAATAGTATTAGAGCGTTGGAGACTAGAGATCGCACTAGATCACCTTACTTGCTACCGTAATAACGGAAGCCAATACTATCGTTGGACTATATCTTTATTCTGTATTCACTAAGCCTATGTTCTTGCCTACTAATAGTCTCTCTATTGTATATACTTTTTCCTGAGAATATATCTCTATATTTCCTCTCATATCGTGGTTTGTCCTTTATTTAATATTACAAGCGTTCACTAATCAGAACGCAACAATGAAAAAACACTAAATTCCAAAAGAAGGAATGGAAAACTATGGACCGAAACCAACCCAAATATCGCTGAAGCACAACTAGATTATACGCTCATTAACAAGACGAGGATAAATAGTGCTCTGAACTAAAATGCGTAATCCTGTTTTAAGAGAGTATCTTCCGATCACAAAATCATTACGGCAAAAATACCCTTGCTTCAACGTAGAAGATAGAAAGCACCAATCAAAACCACACGTTACGACTGGTTCTCACTTACCAAAAGTGATAAAAGCAATAAATATACGGTAATTGTTAGAAACAAATTTGATACTCTCCAAAAGAAAATGGTTTCACCCTAAAAAAAGAAAAGGCTAGAAGCAGACGATATCCCGCCAATAATATGACAGATGCAGACTAAACAGATGACCTAACGCGTTTTGCTAGTATAACAGCCTAAGCAAAGTCTCAACTACATAGCCTATAGCAAACAGCAGGGGCGGGGCATTAGCTTGAAAGTGAATGCAGATAAAACAAAGTAGATGTATTTCAACCAAAAAGGAACACTCTCCACTCTAAATCGCAAGCCTCTAAAATTAGTGAACCATTTCCCATACCTTGACAGCAATATCTCATCTACTGAAAGTGGAGGCATGGAATTCTATAGACAAGTTATCAATCATATGGACATCTGATCTATCCAGTAAAATAAAATGGGATTGCTTGCAAACTATAGCTGTGTCCCTACTACAATATGGATGCATCACATGTATGCAAAACAAACGTGTAGAGAAAATACTTGATCAGAACTACACAAAAATGATGTGGGTTGTCGAACAAATTTTGAAAACAACACCTTCCAAAACAAAAAAATTGCTAGCCACTTGCTTCCACATCACACAAACCACTCAAGACGAACAAGACATGTGGTGTACTGCTAGAGAAGCGAAGACCAACTCAGAAGTGAAATTCTTCTATGGACTCTTACACATGGACCTGCCTGTGTTGGCCAACCAGCAAAGAATTTCATCAGCTTTATGCGAACACTGGATGCAGTCCAGACGACCTCCCTGGAGTGATGGATGAGTCAGGGATCTCCACACTGGTAATATGACTTGAGGATGACAATAATCATTCCATTTAATCTCATATTCTTATTTCCATTCTTATTGTATTGTCTGTTCTATTCGGGGGGGGAAGTTAATTTCATTTTTTTTTCTTTTCTTTTCTCTTGGGGGGGCTGGGGTGGCATTAGGTGTTTTAGGCTTTTACTTTTTCTTCTAAACTACTTTTAGGGCTTTATATAACAATTTTTAAATTATATTATAGAAGAGATTCAAAAACATTCTGCCGTGTTCGCTGACATTAGGACAGAGAGAGTCTTTAAAATCAATTTGGGTTTACAGTAGAGTAAGCGTGTCTTTACATTTAAAAAGCATAGTTTAAGCATTATTTTACAAACAAAATACAGCATAACATTTTGTAAAAATTCAGCATTTTAAATTAATAGGACTTAAAGACATACTGACCAATATTGATACGTTTCTTCCTCTGTTGACTCGTGTGTTCAAATGTTTCTTCTTCATTTAATGTTTACTTACTACTGAATTTTAGGGACGGTCTGTTCTATTCGGGGGGGGGGAAGTTAATTTCATTTTTTTTCTTTTCTCTTGGGGGGGAGGCTGGGGTGGCATTAGGTGTTTTAGGCTTTTACTTTTTCTTCTAAACTACTGTTAGGGCTTTCTTTAACAATTTTAAACGTAAAAGCCTAAAACGCCAGGAAAAAAAAATAAAAATAAAAAGCAATTGTAAAAGCTCTATAATTCCTGAAGCCTTCTAGGTTCCCAACGGTAGTATAGAGAGAAAAAAAAATTCAGTACCAGTGAAAGTCATTCGAAAGTACCTTGATCTTGGACTTTAACTATGTTAAAACTTATAAAAAATAAAAAAATAAATAAAAAAAACTTCAATCAAATTTACCCCCACCTTTTATTTCTTTTTTTAAATTTTTTTTTTTATATACGTGCACATGGGAAGCAGCATGATGTACGTAAAGGTATTAGAATAAACCCATGGGCGACCAAACTCAATACCTAAACGGGTCCTGGACGTGAGTTTGACGACTTTACGCTCATGATCGTTAGTTCGATCGAGAAACTACTGCTGCTCCTCTATAAGAGTGGCTTCTATAGAAGAGAATAAAACAGCCATCGAAAGATAACCATGACCAACACTCAAACCACATACACAAACCGCATCGCTCTTCGCGCGGGTAAAAAAGGGGTGCGTCCTGCTGAGGTTGGAGCCCTGGCCTCAGTGTTCGAAAAATCAGCTACAGAGCTCAAACAATCAAAACTACTAAAATGCAAGCAAACACTACAAATAGCCACATTTAACGTAAGAACCTTAAATAGAATAGGACAACTACCAGAGCTAATCGTATCGGCCGAAGAACATAAGATTGACATAATATACAAGAACACAGATACACGCACACCGAAGATATCAAATATCACGAAACTGGCAATGGGTGGTCGCTCGTCACCGTATCCGCATGGAAAAACTCTGTCAACGCTGCAGTAGGAGGGGTAGGATTACTTATAGGACCAAGAGCATTAAAAACGATAAATAGCGTTGAGAAAATACGACCTAGAATTATGGCAGCTACTTTTAACGGCAACCCCAGAGCAACAATCATCTCATGCTACAGTCCCACCGATGTTAGTGAAGAAACTGAACTAGTCACCTTCTACGTTGAGTTATCCTCATTAGTGCGTAGCATCCCGAAACACAACATGTTAGTCATTGGCGGAGACATGAATGCCCAAATCGGGAAAAACGGAAACAACAAATACAGCCTCCACAACACGTCAAATAGGAATGGGCAACATCTAACAGATTTCATGATAGAAAATAGGTTAGCATGCCTCAATACAAACTACCAAAAAAGGGAGGGAAAACTATGGACATACACGTACGCAAACAATACTAAAGCTCAGATAGAGTACGTCCTTATAAACAAGAAATGGAAAAATAGTGCAATGAATTGCGAGGCATACTCCTCTTTTGAGGGTGTGTCCACCGATCACCGAATAGTCACGGCGAAAATACGGTTAAGCCTACGAAAAAAACGCCAAACGAACAGCGACCACCAAACTCTATGACTGGGCCCTATTGAACGACAGAGATATAAGAGATAAATACGTATTAGAATTAAGAAACAGATTCGAAACACTACAAGAAAAGACGGAAAAAAGTATACCAAACGACGAATATGAAAATTTCGTCAATGCACACCTCGAGGCAGCAGCGAAATGCATTCCAACAAAACTCAAAACTAAATATAGAGTCCCTTGGGAAACATTAGCGGTGACAGAAAAACGTGCACTAGTGAAAACAGCCTCCAAAAACTATCGAAAAAACACAACAAACACAAATGCCTTAAAACTAAAAACGGCACAATATCAATTAGCAGGCGTATATATAAAGGAACAGACAGAATACATTAAAATTCAGATAGATAAGATTAGAGACTCGGTGGAAGATAAACAATCTAGGATAGCCTGGCAAACAATAAACGAAGTGAGTAGAAGAAAGAACACAGCCAAAGCAAAATTGAAAGCAGCAAACCAACAAGAAAGAATAAAACTGTGGAAACAGCACTTCAAAAACTTACTAGGAAACCCACCGAAAATAACACATGAACCGATCACCAGAATAATTAGCAAACAATTAGACATTAAACTAGGACCGTTCACACAAGAAGAACTCGACTCGGTTCTCAGAAAAATTAAAAATAGGAAAGCTGCAGGGCTGGACGAAATTCCCCCGGAAGTATAGAAGACCAGACAATTCGATGACATACTGCTCCGACACTGCAACGCAGTATACAATCAAAATCCGATAGATAGATGGATGAAAGGATGCATACTCCCCTTCCCTAAAAAGGGGGACCTCGGATTAGCCAAAAACTACCGAGGCATAACACTTACATCCATAGCAGCCAAAATCTACAATGTCCTACTACGAAACCGCATAGAACCCGAAATCGACAACATACTTAGAAAAAACCAAAATGGCTTCCGAAGAAATAGATCCACGACATCACAAATATTAACCATCCGTAGAATCCTTGAAGGTGTACGAGCAAAAAACCTACACGCGACATTAATTTTTGTTGACTTTACCAAGGCTTTCGATTCCATTCACAGAGGAAAGATGGAACAAATCCTACAAGCGTACGGCATACCTAAAGAAACCGTAGCGGCAATAACGATTCTCTATAGAAACACTAAAGTAAAAGTACGATCACCAGATGGAGACACAGAATACTTCGACATTGTAGCAGGAGTACTACAGGGGGACTCGCTGGCTCCGTACCTCTTTATCATTTGTCTAGACTACGTACTTAGAACATCGATTGACAAAATCAAAGAGAATGGCTTCGAACTGACGAAGAAAAGAAGCAGAAGGTACCCCGCAACAACAATTATCGACGCCGACTACGCCGATGACATAGCGATACTGGCAAATACACCTGACCAAGCCAAAACACTTCTGCATAGTTTGGAACGAGCAGCAGCAAATATAGGCCTCTATGTTAATGCATACAAAACGGAATATATGTGCTATAATCAAACGGGGAACATCTCCACTCTAGAAGGAACCCCTCTTAAACTAGTAGACAAATTCACTAACCTAGGAAGCAGCGTCGAATCAACCGAAAAGGACATCAAAACCAGGTTAGCGAAAGCATCGACAGCTATCAATAGGTTATCGATTATTTGGAAATCAGACCTAACCGATAAAATGAAACGCAGTTTCTTACAGGCAGCGGTCACATCGATACTGCTATATGGCTGCACTACATGGACGCTAACAAAACGGCTGGAGAAAAAGCTAGACGGCAATTACACAAGAATGCTACGTGCAATCTTAAACAAGTCCTGGCGGCAACACCCCACAAGACACCAACTGTACTGCCACTTACCCCCTATCACGAAAACTATTCTAGTTAGACGAGCCAGACATGCAGGACACTGCTGGAGAAGCAGAGATGAACTCATAAGTGATGTACTCTTATGGAGCCCCGCACATGGCCGTGCAAAAGCAGGACGACCAGCACGAACATACATCCAGCAGCTATGTGAGGATACGGGATATTGTCCTGAAGACCTACCTAGGGCGATGAACGATAGGGAGGAGTGGCGAGAGAGGGTCAGGAATATCCGTGCTACCAGCGCGATATGATGATGATGATGATGATGATTGTATTGTCCTTTATATTCGAATTTCTTATTTTATTCTCCCACATATCGTTATCCTATTTACCAACCCCTCCGCTCGGGCAGAATATGACACAAGGTCAGTTTTTAAACGGAGTTTAACAAGTTTGAATTCAGAGTTTTCCTTCTCCTAGACTAGTTGCCTCACCAAGGCCGAAGAAATTAGTCTGTCCTACTATTTATCCATAGCTGGTGAGAGAATTATTGGATTCATACTTTTTCTAAGGGTATTAGTGCTATGTGAAATGCAATCAGTCTCGTCCAGGATTTGAACTCGAGTCGCCGTGTCCATTTCCTACGACGATAACGACTACACCGCGGGCGGCATATCGTTATTATTTTCTCATTTCAATTTCCTCAAATTTTTGTTCCCCTTTTATTCTTTTTTCCCTTATATTCTCATCTATACTTTCATTCTTCGTTTTTTATTCTTATTTTATTATTTTCATTTTTATTACATCGTCTGTTTGGAGGTGATGATCAAAATTAGCCAAGTGACACCAAAATCCTCAATATCTTCAGCGCCATATTTTAGTTTTTGAAATGCTCTAACTTCTTTTATTTGTTTTAAAACGTCTTCGGATCTTTGCCAGATTCAATGATTTAGTAAAAGTTTTTGTGGCTTGAATCAGTGCCCTTATGATTATGAGCATGACCTTTCATTTTTCTCAATATTTATAACCTTCAGACACGACCATTACTGTTATTATTGCGATATAATGTCAGAAGCTGTATAGTAAGTACCGTTCCTGTACTTATAAAAAAATTACTTCTAAATCGAAATGTTATCTTTTTGTCTTATCATTTTGTATAAGATGATGTAACTGACCATTGTATCGACTAACGCTAATACTTAAACAGAAATCGGTCCCCAAAAGACTAACGTTCTCTAGTTCTTTTAGTAAAAAGAAAGTGTAAGATATTTAAAAGTATAGGCTTTTGTTATACTTTTTGTCTTATCACAATAACGATTCTCCGACAGTCTTTCGTACTAAGATGTGCTGACTGAACCACTGTGAGAGACAGCTAACCTCCTGACAAACCCAGCAAGCACTTACAGCTAAATCTAACACAAAATGAAGGCTGAAATGTACTCACGGCCATTTCAGTGTCCCGCCCCTGCCGATCGCTTTAGACTCTTACCTCATCGCCCCTTCACACGTCTTTACGCCAAACGATATACCAATGCCGTTCAGAAAAAGAGAACTTTAATAAAAATCATCTGATAGAGGAGACAGAATAACTCTTTATGTCTACCTTACCTTTCAGACATTATCTAATTATTTCCCGAAAACTTTCAACCTATGTATGACACAAGATCAACGCAACTAAAAATGAATTTGCAGTCTTGTAATGCACCTATCCGGTTAGCGTGGGGTTTAACTATTTTCAATCTTTGGGGTCAGAACTTTTCTTTTACTTAATTTAAAACATGAGTGTTTTGTTATTTTGTGCACTCTTTCAAATAATGGATTTATTGATTGATTTTTGAAAGGATGCAAATCTGTCTCGGGTTATTTTATGCCAACATGTTACGTTTATATTCATATTTTCTATGTTATTGTTTCTTAAGATTTTTTAATATGGTCCGATTGAATAAGAATTGTATGCAAACATCTATTTTCCCCATAGATGAGACCCTAACAGCCACAGTTACCCTGGAAATTATGGCAAAAAAGGGGTACCCTACACTTCCCAGACTTTTAGAACAGGAGGCATATCATCAGACACACTTTAGTTTCATAGCTAGAACATCCATTTTGGCTTGGGTTTTACTTCTCCACATGTGACACAGTCTGTGTATTTTGAGTCAAGACGAAATTTTGGTCTTTCAAATCAAATTCTGAATTTATTATTTTTTTAAATATTTTTCAAAATTTCTAAATATTTCAATATCTGAAGAAATTTGGAAAAATATAGTTTTAATAATGAACTTTAGATATTGATTAACGTATTTTACGTATATTATTTAATATCTTATCAATTTCAGTAGCAATGAAGCCTCGTTTACCAAAATTCAAAAAAAGAACTATTAATAAATGTCATTTTACTTAGAATTTAACTAGATAAAAACGCATGTCAATTTATCACATTTGTATTAGAAAATGACTAAATTGTAAGAAATGATTATTTTTCGCCATTTAATGTCGTAAATGGCCTTCCCATCCCTAGCGAACCATGTAACAGTCTTCCTTGGTGAATATGATGATCGTTTGTTTGACCGATATCAAATGGTCTTTCGTGAGAACACTTGCACTAAGTCTGAGAAATGGTCACATAAGAGTTGGGGGAAAATTAAAAAGGTTTCAGACACTCAGCGAACGGCAAAGTAAAACCAATCAGCTTAAGTTTCTGAGACGGCGAGCTCCGGTTCTATTGTAATTCTGTTGGGTAAAAGTAGATTTTTTTCTTCTATCATTGACTCAATAATACTCCTTCAAGTCTTCATAATTTGAGACTTGTCAAGGGAAGAAGTGGAACATACTAATAAGAGGAGTGGCATTTTTTCTTTGGTCACGTGTCTGACATTTTTTTTCTTTTTTGTTAACTTGTCGTAAATCTCTTTATCTCCTCTTCACCCAGACCCAGCAATAAAAAAAAATCAAGCAGGATATTATGTTTCCTAAGAGCAATCAATGTAAACATTTTTATGAATTGAATTCTAAACAGGAGTTGTGTTTAAAAAAAAGCCCACACCGTTTAAAACAGTGCAACTGAAATGCTATATGATAGAGGCCTTTTATCTGGAAAAAATACATCACTTCACGTTTATTAATATTGAAACTAACTTGAATTGGAGAGTTGCCCGTGGTATAATGGTTATCATCGTAGGAAATGGACACGGCGACACGAGTTCAAATCCTGGATGAGACTGATTGCATCTCACATAGCACGAATACCGTTGGGAAGGGTATGAATCCAATTATTCTCCCTCCAGTAATGGATAAATAGTAGGGTAGACTATTCTTCAGCCTTGTTGAGGCAACTGGTCTAGGAGAAGGAAAACGCTGAATTCAAACCTGTTAAACACCGCTTAAAAATTGACATTGTGTCATATCCTACTCGAGCGGAGGGGTTGGGTTAATATGTATTGTAACTAACATGATCGAATTTATTGAGAACTTGTATTTTCCCAAAGTTTAGCAGAAAACGATATTTGTATTAAGTTCTGTTTCAGAAGAAGAAAAGCAGAGTCTTTTCTTATATTGCATCAGGCTTATGGGGATGATATTTTGAGCCAAAGGCAATGTAATAAGTTTAACTAACTTTTCATGTTGGGAAAACTGTCAACTAACGACGATTCAAACATATGTTTTTCTTTGTCAACGATAGCAATTCGGTCTAATGTGCTTGTAATTGACCCCTGGGGTGAGTTTGTGTTCATAAATTGGAATTCAACCTTGAAGGGTTGACAATTTCTGACGGCATAAGAAAAGAAAATACAAAATATGCACACTATAGTTTGGTTTGGTTTGCTTTGCTTCTATGGCATATCAACCATTGTAGGTAATTTAATGCCAATTCCATTTTTATACGTATAAACAATTCGATTTCAAACAATTCAGTTTAGCATAAGTACATTGTTCAGATCTATTTAACCCATAAATAGGACCTTATCTGGTGCTACTACTCCGAGCCATAGTGGACCTGGGAGCGATGGCAATAAAGGGTTACTTTGCATTCTCAAAAGCTCCAGCATAACTGGAACCTCACAATCAAATTATTTAATGTCATAAGCAGGACATTCATTAAGGAGGAATAACTCCCCTACAGAGAAACAATCGGTGTATTCTACCGCCTCAGCCGACTGAGCAAGCGCACTATATTTCAAAACACTTTTCTGAAGTAGGAAAAATACTCTGAGCGTTATGTTAATAATAGAGAAGACAATTTTGAAAAAAAAAAACACGTATGAGTAATTTATATGTAAAACAATAATTTTTTTGCTTGCTTGCTTGCTTGATTGATTTTAACGGCATTTCAACCCATCTAGGATCACTTAATGACTTGAGGTTGAGAAATCACGTTCATTGTAAGTTTATATCTACATTTTTACGCAGTAGTTTTTTCAGAAGTTATTTTACTTTCAGTCTTTTTGAATACAAATTATTTGCAAACTAATTTATTCATCGTATAGATGTGAATCTAATAGGTACCACCATTCCGAGTGGGAGTGGAACTGAGAGTAATAGCAATTAAGTGATGCTTCACACTGCTCAGGGCTCTAGAACTGTGGTTTGTTCATCAGATATAGTTTAGTGTCATAAATAGAACATTCCTTTTAAGTTGAATATTCCACCCTTACAGAGGGATACAGTCAGCCTATTCTTAGCTCCCACAACAGGAGGGGCTTAAAACGAGTTGTAAATGACCTTGGGAGCTTGTAGCCCAGGATTTAAACTAAGGATTAGTTAAAGTTCATTTGAAAATCTGAACATCAACAAAATACTTTGCTTGTGTTTGTGGCCTTGAGAAAAATAATTCAGTATGATTAATGATAGCTTCAAACTCTTGAACAAAAGCTATTTAGACATAGATTTATTTCATTCTGCCTTTTCAGCATTGCCAATCTGCGAATATTTTCTGCCTTTTCAAAACACATGATTTTTCCCATTACACCATCGGATCTGATCCTGTGGGTCATTTATCAAATCTGTTTAGTTTTATTCGCTGTCTGATAGGCCCAGTGATGTATGTTTATATGCAGAATCGGCTAAAGTCAATTATGACGTTCTTATAAACATTAACTGCTAGAAGCTGCTTTTTGGTTGTGTAATTGGTAAATAGACAGCCCACAAAAATATATCTATTTAATACTCATGATTCATCTTCCAGCTTATGGCTTTCCTCACTATTTAATATTTTACATTCTGGTAAGTTATAAAGGCTCGATCTTTTAGATTTTTTTTTTTTCATATTCGCCACCGTCAGTTTCATATAATTTAATGCTAGTTTCTTTTCTTTCTCTGATAGGCAACAAATTCCTTCTCCTTCTGTATATTTATTCATCTAACATATAGTCATAGTTTCCATTGAAATATTGAGTGGGACATATATCTTGGATCAATGTAAAATATATGTGCACTACGACAAGGATCAACGTGAGGATTCCTTACTTTTCTGCCCAGTATCAGAGCTTGGCTTTATGGGCATTGCATAAAAGAGGTCGAAGTCTTTGTGTGGTGGTTGGAAATATATGGTTCGGAGACGTTTTAACGAAGAGACACCGCCGGCTTATCAACTTGCATATTTGCACACACACACACACACGTGCTTATGCAAATATGAGCACACAGAATTCACGCAGATAGAATATAAGCGGCATTCCGTTGTCGACGAGTGTACTCTACCTTGAAGTTGCCCCGTACGTTTCATTGACGTTCCAGTCCGACTTGGACTAAGTCTGTATACGACCATTCATAGCCAACCCAACAGTCTTATGACCGCTTCATGATACTGGTCAGGGTATTTATCTAGCTAAACTCTTCACTAGGTACAGGATGTGACGCAAGATCATTTTGTAAGTGGAGTACTGCTTTTGCTTCACCTTGAATAGATGCATTTGCAAGACTAAAGAAACCATTATAACTAATTATTTTCTCATTGTTGGAGAGAACAGATGGATCCGTACCTTTCCCAGAAGCTCAATCCATGATTTGAATTTGAGACGTTGATAGTATTTCCTGTGAAGATAATCGTTACGCGAAAAACCACTGGTCATGTATGTAGTCTCACGTTATACTGACCAAGTGCGACATAATACTACCGTGGGAGTTGTTAAATAAATAATCATCGTATGGTATCAGTTCAACTTAAAAGCTGTGCTCTCGTCTTCACACTAGATTCAGAGCCATCTTCAGGATCATGTGAAGAAAAGAACGAGCAAATTTGTTACTAGAGATTCTTAATCCTGACCCCGCCTCCATTCTAAAAAAAGGAAGCTTGTTTATTCCCATTCTGATGACATTAGTCGTGAAAAGTAGACCATTTTTGTCCCCACGTGCACGTACACATGTTTATACTCACTCAAACCCCCCTCCAGGTGTCGCTATATCGGCAGGGTTTATAATATGCAGGCATTATCATCTGCAGGGTCCTGAGTATGACACCAAAATACTTTTGAAGTTGAGGTTTAATCTGTGGAAATCTGAGGGTTGCTAATACTCGTAGGTCCACTCTCACTGGTGTGGTAATACACGTTAAGGGTCCATCTGTGGATCAAATAGATCATGTTTAAAAAAATATTCGTGTTTGATAGGAATACTTGATGTCATATAACTGTGAATTATCTACATTAAGAATAGTTACTTGAAACTATTAAACAGCGTGCAAACAATTGATAATTGTCAAATAGAAATAATTACTTGAAATCATATAATTATTATGAATTATATAAAAAATAGTTACTTTATTTATCAAGGATTATTATTAGCTACTTGTGGCCCAGCGGTTAGAGTGTTCGCCAACGGTCGGGGACACCGGGGTTCAATCCCAGGTCGAGTCATACCAAAGACTTTAAAAATGGTACTTGATACCACCTTGCTTAACACTCAGCATTATAAGGTACGGTTCAAGGGTAAAGTGGAGCAATCCTGGGAATGGAGTAGCGCCCTCCCCTACACCTTGGTGTAGTAGCTATCGAAAAGGGAGCCTTCGGGTCACCCTCGACTATGGTCGCTAACTTTACTTACTTATTAAATAGAAATAATTACTTTAATCTATATTCTAACTATAATTAGAAACCAATACTCGGACAGTTACAAATGTGGGCAAATTATTTGTATTAGAAGTAATTGACATCGTAAATATGAATAAACAACTACACAAAATGTGACTATTAATATACAAGAAAATGATCCTTGATGGGTCAAAAATCAACCAACCAACAGAATGACATGTGATCTCAGTATCCACCTAATCAATCTGCTACGTGCAGGATATGACAGGAAGAAGAACTTTTGGGTAGATTCTGCTTGGGAGTGTGGCCTTTTAGATTATTTAGTGACAAATCCTGTCCACATATATATATATATATATATATATATATATTATCAATAAACTAATAGTTTGTCAGTAAGTTTTTAAACATGTCAGTGCTCATTTGTTTGCACAGAGTTTAATGGCGTCAGGTATTACAATTCGACATTAAGAATTCAAGTTAACATCAGTCATATGATTGTAAACAGTTAAATGGTAAATTAGTTCTCTTTGAACCAGAGATTCGACAGTGACAAGTACTACCACTTCGGATCAGAGTGGACCTTGGAGTAATGCCAATGAAGAGGTACACTACATTCCCTAAAGCTCCAAGACTGAAGTCTTACTCTCAGATGGTTTAATGTCATATCCAGGAAACACGTTGTGCGGGAGGGGTCTTACTCCTCTGCAATGATACAGTCGGTATCTTCTACAGCCAAAGTCGATTGGACTTATGCCATATTAATCATACAGGGATCCTACCGCCCAACAGATAACAAACAAATTCGTATTCCTAAACCAAAAAACAAAAAGTACTCAGCTCGTTAACTCTTAATAGATGTTCTAGTTTGCTTTCTTTACATCTCATTGGTCTAGTGGGTAGAGTGTTCGCCAATTGTCCAGGAGATCTGAGTTCAATACCAGGTCTGGTCATACCAAAGACTTTAAAAATGGTACTTGATACCAGCTTGCTTAACACTCAGCGTTATTAGGTGTGTATCAAGTGCAAAGTCGAGTAATCCAGGGAATGAAGTAGCGCCTTCCCCTACACGTAGGTGTAAAATCTATTGAAAAGGTCCCACTCGACAAGGTTCGCTAACTTTACTTATTTTTACTTATATCAACCATTTTGAGTAAGTTTATGTCTAAATCCATCCTTATAGAAGAATAGTAGTAGTAGTTGGTGGGATAAGAGGGTTCAAGCCTTTCCGAAGAGTATTTGCCTAAAAGTGAACCTAATAGAACAACTGAAATTTGAATTCGCTTACAACGATGTCGCTGTCCTGCACGTTGCCATTACCTCACGAGGTCTCTCCAATTATTGTCCTAATCTGTCAATTTGTTTATCTATAACTATCCAAGCTAATTCTACCTATGGGTTTACTCATATCTACATATCTTCCTTCGGCTACGATGTAATGAGAGAACTTTCTGAATAATACATTGATTGTTACTTTAAGATTTACTGTTAAGCAACAATGTGTTTATTTAACCTTCTATACAATGTAAACGTTCATCATTGACATCATTCTCTCTTTTATGTAAATGTATGCGTACATATGTAAGTATATATACGAGGATCATTCAATAAGTTTCCAGACTTTTTTCTTTATGGGCACTTTGATGGAAAGTACACACGTGAAACTCTAGTCCCCTTCGAAGTAATCTCATCCGGCTGCAATGCACTTGTTGTACCGTTCTAACAACTTCTTGATGGGCCCCTAGGAAGTCATCTTGTGTGAGTGTGTCAATGACCTTCGTAACAGCCTCTTTTATCTCCTCAATTGTCTCATAACGACAAAGTCACAGAGAGCAAGGTCTGGACTATAGGGACGGTGAGGAACGGTCTCGATGGCCATCTTTGTCAAATAGTCTGTGACAAGGATGGAGTTGTGGACTGGTGTATTGCCTGGTGGAAATGTCTCGTTTTAAAGAGTGCTGGCCTCTTCCGATGGAACCTCTTCCTGAACACCCTTAAAAACTCAACATAGTAAGTCTAACTCTAACCCTTGGCCAATCTGGTGTATTGACTTCCTTACTCCTCCCACACTTCTCATCATCCCTCACAAACTCCCTGCCTTCATTGAATCTCTTTTGCCACTCAAAAACTGATGCTCGATTCATGCAAGATGGTCAAAAAGCAGTCTGAAGCATTCCATACGTTTCTGTGGCATCATTTTTTCCAAGTTTAAAACAGAATTTTATTGCATATCGTTCATCTAAAGTGTCCTCACGTCCAGATTGCATACACACGTGAAACTCCAGTCCCCTTCGAAGTAATATACTCCAGCTGCAATGCACTTGTTGCACTGTTCCAACAACTTCTGGAAGGCCCCATGGAAGTCCTCTTCTGTGAGCGTGTCAATGACCTTTGTAACAGCCTCTTTCATCTCCTCAATTGTCTCATAACGACAACCTCTGAGCTTAGGGAATAACCAAAAGTCACAGGGAGCGAGGTCTCGACAATAGGGTGGTGGAGGAACTGTCTTGGTGCCCATCTTGGTCAAATAGCCTGTGACAAGAATGGAGTTGGGAACTGGTCCATTATCCTGGTGGAAATGCCACTGAGCCGATTTGAAGAGTGCAGGCCACTTCCGACGGAATCTCATCCTGAACTCTCTCAAAACCTCAACATAATAACCCAAACCCTAACCGTTTGGCCAATCAACTCTGGTGTATTGACTTCCTTAGTCCTCCCATACCTCTCATCACCCCTCACAGACTCCCTGCCTTCCTTAAATCTCTTATGCCACTTAAAAACTGATTGGTCAGTCAAATCATAAGATGTATAGCAATAACATACTGAATTTTCAAGAGTCTACGTCAATTTTAAATGCCTAAACAAAAAAAGGTCTGGAAACTTATTGAATTCACCACGAATTTTCTGGGGATGTAGAGACTCCGTGGCATAATGGCTAACGTTCTGGATTGTGATATCATAGTAAGTGAGTTCGAACTCCAGTCGCTCTATAACTTTCATCTTCGGACAATTAATCTGTGGAAAGGTGTTGGCTTGGTTCCTTTGTTTAATGGCATATCAACTCTTTTTAGGTTATTTAATGCCAAAGCCATTCTCCAAGAAGAACAGTAGTGGTACTATTTAACCCATAGCTTGGATGGAAAGGTGTGTTAACCTCTTTTTCCCTATGGGTTAAATAGTACCTTGTTCTTCTACAAGGATGGCTTTGGTATTAAGTAACCCCAGAGGTTTGATATGCAATTAAACTAAGAAAGAAAACATATATATCTTTTGGTATACTGAAATAGTATTAGCAAACCAATTTTACATATGACTGGTAATGCCATTGATATTTATTGGATTCCAGTCTGTGTGGCACTGTGTTAGCCCAAAATGATAAATGTTCTTGTGCAAACACATACACACACATAGATAGATAGATAGATAGATAGATAGATAGATAGTGCATAGGTTGTGCTAGAAAAACATACAGAGTATGTATAGAAATATTCTTAGATAGATAGATAGATAGATAGATAGATAGATAGATAGATAGATAGATAGATATTATCAAATTGAGATAGATAGATAGATAGATAGATAGATAGATAGATAGATATGAATTCAATTACTCTCCCTCCAGCTATGGGTAAATAGTAGGGCAGACTGGTTTCTTTAGCCTTGGCAAGGCAACTAGTCTTTGAGAAGGAAAACTCTGAATTTAAACCTGATAAACTCCTCTTAAAAATTGACCTTGTGTCATGTCCTGCCCGAGCGGAGGGGTTGGGATCGATAGATAGATAATGCATAGGTTGTGCTAGAAAAACATGCTGAGAATGTATAGAAATATTCTTAGATAGATAGATAGATAGATAGATAGATAGATAATCAGTTTTGATGCAGTCTATCATTGTAAATCTATCTTTACTTCTATTGGTTAACCTTTTTTCTATTCACCCAAACTTTCATTTCTATCATCACTTTCACTTCAATCTGCACAAATTGTGGACTTTTCTATTTTAAACGAAACATTTTCTTGGAATTCGGAATTTCAATTCTTAAAAAAAAGAAAACTACTGAACCAAATGGACAAGCAGTTCACTTTTTTTTCTTTTTTTTTTTTTTTTGGTCAAATTAATCAAGGCCCAAAGGAATAGATATTTTTGAATCATATAAGAAAACGGCGCTTAATTTGAAGCGATTTTATAAAAAGCAGCTAATTCTAACTGTATGAATCCTTCTAATTAGCGTCCAAATCCGACTGCTTTTTTTTTTTTTTTTTTTTTTTTTAGTTTTTCCTTTTAGAACCTAAAGGAAAAAGATAAATTAGAATATCTGTAATTCTATTCTTGGAATGGTTTCGGAAAATGTGTTAGTATTTCTGACTAAAAGTAAAATAAGATAACCTGTTAATGATAAGGGCTACTTTTTCTTTTTCTTAAACAGCACAAAAATCAATTCGTAGAAATGGGTAATGATCCAACTGTTCGATTAATAAGCCACCAATCATGTACTAATCGAAAATTAAATAAACAACAATAAAAAAATATACATTTAAGTGACTATTAATATCCTTATCGAGGCAAATTCTATTCAAAAATCTATAATAAATTGCAACTGAAAAAAAGAAACGCCGACGTACACAGTAATTAGCATTTCATCGTCGTCTCTTTAAGAAAAAAATTATCAGTTTATGCGTGAATATAGGCAATAAACTATCTAAATATTGCAAAGTATTACGTTTCTATATGTTTAAATGCAAACCAACAAAAAAGCTACATTATAGCGAGATATTTCTTAGAGCAATACACTTAGGGCGTGTCATTAAACTTGGGACCAATGTGACTGCTAATAACTCAACTACTAATACTGTATTCTTTTTTTTTGTTTCAGATTTGAAAATAATATACAATGACAGCAATTAATCCTCGATCATAATGATTTAAACGAGAGAGAAATAAATATTTTGTGTCGCTACTTAATAGCAGACAAAATAATTCAAAACTGTTTCAAAATAGATTTAACCCATTAATATAATAATGATTTATTATTGAGACAAGAAACTCCAAAAATGAATGCATGTCCTAGAATCTGATATAATAACAATTTTTAAAAATATTGATTTGATTGTTGGTTGGTAGGTTGGTTGGTTGGGTTTTAGAGCATATCAACCTTTGTAGGTTATTTAACACCAAATCCATTTTTATGTAAATAGTTCTAATTCAAACAATTTAGTTTAGTATAAGTACACAGTTTATATACCAAAAACATTTCTATTTCAAGTAATTCAGTTTATTCAAACAATTCTAATTCAGCTAATTCAGTTTATTATAAGTACAGATTTTGTTAACACATAGTTAAATGTCAAAAACAATTCTATAATAAACAATTCAGTTTTGTGTAAGTACAGTTTCAATGTAAAAAACAGTTCCATTTAAAACAATTCGGTTTAGCATAAGCACGCAGTTTAAATGTAAATACAGTTTGATTATCAAAAACATTTCTGTTTCAAGCTATTCAGTTTAGTCAAGGAGTTCTAATTCAAACAATTCAGTTTAGCATAACAATACAGTTAATTCCATTTAACCCATAGATAGGGCCCTATCAGGTGCTACTATTCTGGGCCTGAGGGGACCTGGGAGCAATGGCAATAAAGAGCTACTCAGCATTCCGCAAAGCTGCAGCATCACTGGAACCTTGCCATCAGATGGTTTAGTGTCATATCGAGGACACTACTTGGTGGGGCCTTACCCCTCTGCAGAGATGCAGTCGGTGTATTCTACAGACCCAGCCGACTGGGCAAATTGATTTGATGTCTCTAGCTCAAAGGATATATTTTTTACAGGACGAGTTCCAAATGACCGCCATTGCGTTTGTGTCAGTAATAAATCGTTATCATATTAATGGGTTGCATCAGTTTTGAGAAACCCTGTAAAAAGTCCTCAGAATATAAGGCAATTTCTAATCCAATTTGTGACCAAATGATAGTTTTGTTGCGTTCGCAAAAATAATCATCTAAAGCAACGCTATTATGAATATAACTAAGAAATTCTAATTAAAATCATTTACTCCCTCTGAACAATAAGTATAAATATCACCAGAGACTGTTGTTACAGCGGAAACATAACATGTTCATGGGTCATTTAATTATTGTTAAGTATAAATTGGATAGGGATTTCTTTTATTCTTCCAGACCATTTTAGCGGTATTGTGCTTGCGGATTATATCGTTTCTATATTTTGATTATTGACATTGCATAGGCTTCCTTCCACAAAAAAATCATTTACTATTGTCATATTTTTTTACTCCTTGTAAATTTTTCACACCTTCTCTGGCAACAAAAATGGGACATGAACATCAATATCAATAATAAACTCTTCCAAATTCAGCTCACCTTGGGAGAATGGAGACCAGCTTTTAGAGCATTGAGATGAGAACAAGTCGTAATATCCCGATTGCGCATTGGTCATACAAGGCTTACTCTCGCTTTCATACTGAAACAGGAACCACAACCACGGTGTTTGACGTACCAGACAACTTGAACGGTTAAACACATTCTTATAGAATATAGAGCTTTCGCTGTCATCAGAAAGCGATTTTTCAAAGTGACTAGTTTAACCGAATTATTCAAAAACATCAAAATAGATGACGTTCTGTCCTTCTTGCGAGAAACAGGGTTGTACGGAAAAATATGACGAGTTAAAACTGATTAATCATGTGCAAAGAAGTGAAATATTGCTTATAAAAAATGTTACCTACTAAGTATTCATTGCTAAAAGGTATATACATATACACAGAATTTGGCGTTAAATGACCTACAAAGGTTGATACGCCATAAAGCCCAAACAACCAACCAGCCACTTTATCTCTCTTATCTTTCATTGGAATCGAGAGACAGCAAGTTACTTCATGTATCTCGGACTCTTCTAAGTATCTTTGGGGATTATAGCAGTGCTATGGTTTGGATGATCTCTATTCTTCCTCTGATCTCAAATTCTCTGTCATTTTTCCAGGTCTTCAGTGACACTTTCAAGGCCACCATTTACAATCTGAATAACAGTCACTTTCATGTCCCACAATTTTTCCAAGTCTCTGACAAGGTCCTGACATTTCCTACGACAATTTCTATTTTTTCGGTTTCTTTTATTTTCACTCAATGGTTCACTGTGACGGCAAACCCCGCTTGATGACTAGTTCTTTTTTCTTCTTCTTGTTGATTAATACTAGGCAGCCGGGCCGTTGGCCTAATGAGTAGAGTGTTCGCCAACGGTCGGGGAGACCGGGGTTCAATCTCAGGTCGAGTCATACCAAAGACTAAAAAAATAGTACGTGTCCGCCTTGCTTAACACTCAGTATTATAAGTTAAGAATCAAGGGTAAAGTGGAGCAATCCAGGGAATGGAGTAACGTCCTCTTCTACACCTCAGTGTGGTAGCTATTGAAAATGGAGCCGTCCGGTCACCTTCGACTAATGTCGCCTACTTTACTTATGGTCTTCTGGACGAGATCGGGTGATCTGTTTGGTCTCAGAAAATGGGATACGTCTCATTTTCTACGACTGTTTCTGCTTTGTGCCTTAAACATTTGTTCAAACTTCAGCTTCTTGTAGAATTTTCAATGGACCATCTTTCTTACCCAATTATATCTGTTCTTGTATCTTTTTTTTACCCCTTTTCCTGCATTCTCTTATGGTAAACTGGTTCATCTCTACCACTATATTGCCGACACTTGGAATTCTTTACTCATCATTAGTTTTAACTGAAGTCTCCATACTATATATATATATATATATATATTATATCAAACCCCTCCATATTTGCAGGATACAACACAAAGTCAATTCTTACGCGAAGTTTAGCAATTCTGCATTCAAAGTTTTCCTTCTTTCCCATTATTAGGACCCTAGTCCACCCTAGTCCACTCTACTATTTACCTGTAGAGAGAGAGGAAGAATAATTCATATTGTTATATAATTAAGAAATGATTTTTTTATATTCATCATTTTTCGTTAATTATATTTTATCATTCAGTTTGGTAGGGCTTTGAAATATTTGGGTTAAGAGTTCAGGTGCATCGTCATTGGGTGCAGTTTTACGCTCGCGTGCAAAGGATATGACAATCATCATTTGTTATAATAAACCCCCAGACAGGAGATGAACACCAAAAAAAAAATAACCAACCAATTAAGTTTTTCGGACTTTGTTTAGGATCCTCGCTGATTTTAACAGTGCTGTAGTCTAGAGGGATTTGAATCGTCTTCTGAAGTTCAGTTTCCCCAGTCTCTTTTCTACGCTTTAAGGAACCGTTCGAACGTCTCCAACAACAAGTGACATCATCATCGCCTTTATGTTCAACATTTCTGCCAGCTTTCAGGTGATATCTAAGTATTTGTCTATCTGTTCGTTTTCTTTGATTGTTCACTGGAATGGCAAAATCCATTAGTTGACACCATTTTCTTCTTTTGGTATATTAAACTTGTTCTAGTCTTCTGGTCGGAATTTGGTCATCCATGTGATCTCAAAATGATCCTCATCATGATAAATTATTATTATTATTATTATTGTTACTTGAGAGTTTTTCACACGAGCGTTAGCTGGTCTTTCTCTGGAATTTGAGTGACAGCAAGTCTCTTCAAGTCTCCAGGACTCTTCTCAGTATTCCTGCCGATCTTGACAATGCTGTAGTCTGGATGGTCTCTAGTTGTCTTCTGATTTCTAAGTCTTCCAGTCCCTTAACCAAACCTTTGGGGATTGTTCCGAGTACACCTATCATAATTGGTATCACCGTCACCTTCATGTTCCATAATGTATCATTAGCAGTATTCTTATTATTAAAAAAAATCTAAGTTAAGGAACGAGTATGCCCAGACAAAATCTGTGCTTTTGCTGAGTGAATCTTTTTGGCTCTCTCTTCCAATGTAGCTGAATCGATTTTTATAAACCTTAGTTGGAATATTTATTGGGATAAATAAAGTAAACCGATGAGGAGTAGCTTTGCATAAAAATTCCTGTTGAAACCAATTAATCAGTTACGCAAAGAGATGAATATTAGAAGGGATGAGAGTGATTGATAGAAATGGTAATATTCTGTTTATTCGATGATATTTGTAATTTGTTTAAGAAAAATTCTAACTGATAAAATTGCCAATCTTAATAAAGATTTGGTCGGATAAGTCTCAACTTTACAACTCAGATTCTTTTTCTTTTCTTTTTTTTTAAGTTAGAATTGCCGAATCAAGTTTGTGTCAAGAACGAAATGAAAATGACCTCTGTGAACGACCTTTGCATAAACCCGTCTCCACCATCGCAATCCAGAGAGAAATAATATAGATTTGACAAACAAGTGGGTGTAAGACATTCGATTGAAGCAAGTGATGAGAAAGTTTGTTTATTGATCAGCTCAGTTGGATCTCCGGTGTGATGCAAAGCGGAGGTGAATTTTTGTTTGAGGTTTAGACGATCCTTTTTAGGGAAATTTACCTTCGAAAATGATTAAGCTTTCATCTTTCCTGTGAATGACGGTTAGAAAACTAGCGAGAATAGATACCTGGAATTATTTATGTATAAATAAAAACTGAAACTAAATTGTAACAACGTGTTTGTTTTATTTTTTTCTCTGAGATCAAGTGACAACCTTCATAGGCTTCTTTGCTTACATCAACTTTTCCGAGACACCAACAGTTGTTGAGGAACCAATGATGTAGCATTGAAAAATAAATTTATCTTCAAATCGGATCGGTGGAAATGGCATGTCTACTTAATTAATTAAAATCTCTAAATGAATTGATATGTAGCATTAAAAAAAGTGCTAAGAAAGAATTTGGTGCGGATTTTTTTTTGTTTTTTTTTAATTAAGTGAACATACGATTATTATATTAGAGAATTCTTATTATATTATATACGATTAATCTAAAATTATCCTTTATTCGTTTCGAGTTTTTCTCAAAGTCTTAGAGAATTTTATGTATCAGATTTTCTAAGACAGATTCTACTTTGTGCATATACAATTTGTTAGCATGTCAAATTTTTATCCCTTGCACAATTCGCTGTAGATCACCCTTTCAACTGCTTGCTGGCTCGTATATTAATATTGTACAAGTTGGTTGTATTCGCTTATATGATTACCTATTTCATCTATGTCATCACATTGACTAAACTTATGATTCTCGTTAGTATTATCAATTTAATCTTTGATATGATTCGTTTTGATGGCATTATATTGTGCTGCTATTAAAAGAGATTCTGTTTTTCAATTCAGGTTTCTCCATCTCTTTTGTTACAGGTTTTGCTCAAAATTGCATGTGGAATTTATTCAAAACTATTTATCAATGTATCTCAAAGTGCTGTCAGCAGTGAGAAGACTGGTAATAAATACCAGGGAAACGGCGAATTCCCTAGTTGAAATGCCCCATAGATCATCAGATTTGCCTCGATAGTTTTTCATTGCACGCAAATGCATAGAAACGAATGGGGTTTTCTGAGCGAGTTAACTCGGGATCGTGATGGAATTAATGACGCGTGAAAGTGAGAATACTTGGGGAGGGTAGATAAGCAAAAGCGTATCACTAAAACTTATTTCATGTATACATCTTAATATCATCTATGGCAATACTAAATTTTATAACTTTACTCATTTGAATTTTTCAGGCTAACGTTGGCTAAAGGTTCTTCACTGGAGTCTGGGTGACAGCAAGTCTTCTCAAGTCTCCAAGACTCTTCTTAGTACTCTGGCTGCTCTCAACAAAGCTGTAGTTTGGATGAACTCCACTCCTCCACTTATTTTCAAGTCCTCCAGTCCACGTAGCAATCCTTTGGTGACTGTACCGAGTGTGCCAATTACAATTGGTATCACCGTCACTTTCAAGTTCTATAGTTGCTTTTTTTTTAATTCTCTTGCAAGGTTTAGGAACTTATCTCTCTTTTCGTTTTCTTTGAGTTTTACCCTGTGGTCAGCCGGAATGGCAAATTCCACTATTCAGCAGGTTCTCTTTTTTTTTGTTGTTTTTGACTATCAACAGGTCTGGACGTCTGGCCGATATTACATGATCCTTTTGTATCTCAATATCTCAGAGAATTTTGTGCGCCACATTCTCCAGGATGGATTCTAGGTTGTGCACACACCATTTGTTCGTATGGTAAAACTTAAACTTCTTGCACAATTTCCAGTGGATCACCTTGCCTACCCAGTCATGTCTTGTCTTATACTCTCTCTCTCTCTCTCTCTCTCTCTCTCTCTCTCTCTCTCTCTCTCTGCGATGATTTACTGCATTCATTTATTATGTGATTGAACGTTTCATCTCTATCTCCAATCTAATTTGTTGCGTCTTTTCTATTCTAGCTTTGACAGATTCGTTATGACGTTGTTTTCCGCTGCAATCAGAAACGATTCATTTTTCTCTTAGCCATATCCAAGACTTCTTATGTAAGATTTTGTTTGTTTGTCACTTGAAATGTCCATACACTTGTTTTTCTTCCCATTTTTGTTTTCTGTTGATGCTTGTGATGTCCGTATTGTTTCTGGTCACTATAATCAGTCTTCCTCCGCAATTTTTTATGTAGTCTGCTAGTTGTTGTATCGATGAATCGACGCTATCTTTAATGCTGGTAAGTACTCTTCCTCCTTCTTTTCTTGACACATATAGTATGTCTACGTCACCTCTGCGATCTAAGGCCATATGCACCATCATGAGTTTTCTTGTTCTCTGGTTTATTTGTTGAAGTTCTTCTCTGATCCTCATTAAGAATGGTCTCGAGTATCTTACGAGGGTGACAGCCCATATATTTATCCTTTTGATGAGATTTCCGCTGTAATATATTAACGTGACCTGCAGATGTTAAACACAGCGGATGTTGTTGACAGATACATTGAAAAGATCGGGGTGATTACCGGAATGTCACCATGTCCTGCAGGTGTTGTTGTATCAGCGGATGTTGTTGACAGCTTCATCCGGCCGAAGATAATATCAACAAGGTGATAATCGGTATATCCCCTTCACCTATGGACGTGGTTGAACTCGGCGAATGGTGGCAGATACGTCCGCCCAGAGAAGTGGGCTTGTGAAGTAGCCAATGGTGAACAAGCAACACATGGACATGAACTGTAACCAATGGAAAACAAAGAAGTGGGACGTGGGCGTAACCTTAACCAATGAAAAAGAGGAATTGCTGCAGGTTACACGGGAGTTGTAGACAACATAATTTCCCGAATTTTGGCTAAAGTCAGTCGGTCACTGGCTCTTTCAACTCCCGATGACCCCTTCGTGTGTGCCAACTCCCTACGATTGCTCTTCTGCTCCACACAAGTATCATCGTCAAGAATAAAAATATAAGCTTATATTTTTATATATACGTGGTCTTCGTTGTTCATCAAGACATAGCTGTAATATACAACACTGCAATGTAGTTTGGTTTCGAATAGTTTACCTTTTCTGAGGTATTCTTTTTTATTTCTTTTTTCATCTTCGCGCGTTTAATGATGTTTGCTTCAAATATTCCCAAATAGCGAGTTTTTCTCACCAGTTTTAACCGGTGGGTTTTCGCTGAAGTCTAAGTGACAGTATATTTCCTAATATATCCAGGACTCTAGATGATTTTACCAGAGCTGTGGACTGGATGGTCTCGATTCTTCCTCAGATTTCTAATTTCTCCAGTCTTCTTTCCTAGCGTTTATGGATCGTTCCAAGATTACAAATTACAGTTGGTATTACTGTAACCCTTATGTTCCACAGCTTTTTCGGTTCTCTGACACGATCCTAGAATTTGTTTGGTTTTTTTTTTTTTTGTTGATATTTTTCATTTGCACTCTATGGTTTACCAAAACTTACCGCCAGATCTGGTATTCTGGTCGGCAATCGGATTATATCTCAAAATCGCTTAAAAAGATATGTGTTTCCTTTTCTTGGACAGATTCTGGTTTATTATCATTATTACACAGAAATCTGAGTGACAATAATTCTCCTCCGTTGTCCAGGACACTTCTGATAATTCTAACTAATCATAATAATGCTATAGTGTAATATGCTAGCTTAGCTGGCAACAGAGTACCGCGGATGAATTTAACAGATTCAATGCGGTCGCAAGATAACATCAATAAAGTGGTTTCACAGGAAAGAGAAAAATAAAGGAGGATGGCAAGTAAAGTAATTAATTGCCTGTGGCTAGAGAGACAGATATTTCAGTTCGCAGATAAGATCAACAAATTACTGGAAAAAAACGGAAGAATGTAAGTTCCGATAACCAGCCATAAACAGAAAATACGTGGGTCAATAGGCGTGATCATATTCCCGCGTGGGAGTTGAAATACAATATAAGGTCTATAAAATATTTCTTTTTCAAGCTATTCAGTTTAATCAAACAATTCAGTTTAGCATAAGTATGCCGTTAGTTCTATTTAACCCATAGATAGGGCCCTATCAGGTTCTACCACGCTGGGCCAGAGTGGACCTGGGAGCAATGGCAATAAAGGGGTACTGCGCATTCCCCAAAGCTCCAGGATTGCTGGAACTTCACCATCAGGTTGTTTAGAGTCATAAACAGGACGCTCGTAGGGGTAGTCTTACCCCTCTGCAGATGTGCAGTCGGTGTATTCTACAGCCCCAGCCGACTGGGCAATATGTTATTTTTACCCTGTAGTGTACCCAAACGGCAAAGTCCACTTAACAGCAAGTTCTTTTTTTCTTGTTAATTAACCCTAGGTTTGATTTTCTGGCTGGGATTAAGTAATCTGTTTTTATCGCAAAATCCCTGAGAATTCAATGCATGTCATTCCCCAGGACGGACTCTGGTTTGTGCATATACAATTTAGTAGTATGGTCATTAGAATTATTTTACTCCTTTGAGAATTTTTACCATGCGTTAATGCTGATGGTTTTTTGCTGAAGTCTGAGTGACTGCAAGTTTCCTCAAGTCTCCAGGAATCTACTCAGTATTCTAGCCGATCTTAATATTGCTGTAGTCTGGATGGTCTTCACTTGTCCTCCTAAGTCACCCAAGTCTTCCAGTATCTTTACCAATCCTTTGGGGTATTGTTCCGAATCCGCCATTTACAATTGGCATCACAGTAATATTCATGTTCCATAGTTTTGTTTTAGTCCTCCAGCATGGTCTGGGTACTTATCCCTCTTTTCACGTTCTTTTAATTTTATTCTGTGATCCATCAGGACGGAAAAATTCATTATTCAGCAGGTTATCTTTTTTAATTGACTAGCTGAGATTAGGGATTCATTTGTATCTCAAAAGCCTAGATAATATTGTGAGTCTTATTCTTCATGACGGATTTTGGGTTGTGCATATACCACCTGTCCGTATGGTCAAAAATAAATTTCTTGCACTTTTAAAGCTGTTGAAACTGCTAGCAGACTTCAGGATGTCCAAGGAAATAAAGTAATATCTACCTCAAACAGGTTTAGACAACTTGAGAATGATGGTCTGACTAAAGAAATAATGACCTCGTTTAGACGTCAATCAGTTTTAGATTATGATTCTTTCAAACAAAATCTAAAGAATCCAACTACAAATATTCAACAACTTTTTGAAGAGCTAGGATCATCGAAAGATGCGTGGTGAATTCAATAAGCTTCCAGACTTTTTTGCTAAGGCATTTAAAATTGTCGTAGACTCTGGAAAATTCAGTATCTTATTGCTATACATCTTATGAGATAACTGACTAATTTTTATGATTTCAAGTTCAAATGAACTGCTACAGAAGCAACTGGAATACACCCTACTAAAGCCTGATTGTCAAAGCTGGTGAATTTCAAAAATGCAATCTGGACGTGAGGAAGAACCATATGCAATAAAATTCTGTTTTAAACTTGGAAAAAATGCCACAGAAACCTATGGAATGCTTCAGACTGCTTTTCGACCATCTTGCATGAATCGAGTTTTTGCGTAGCATAAGAGATTCAAGGAAGGCAGGGAGTCTGTGAGGGATGATGAGAGGTGTGGGAGGAGTAAGGAAGTCAATACACCGGAGTTGATGAGCCAAAGGGTTAGGCTTAGTGTTACTATATTGACGTTTTAAGGAAGTTCAGGAAGAGATTCCGTCGGTAGAGGCCAGCACACTTCAAATCAAGTCAGTGTCCACCAGGACAATGCACCAGTCCACAACTCCGTCCTTGTCACAGACTATTTGACCAAGATAGGAATCAAGACAGTTCCTCAGCCTCCCTATAGTCCAGACCTTGTTCCCTGGGGGGGGTCCCTAAGTTCCGAGGCTGTCGTTATGAGAGAATTGAGGAGATGAAAGAGGCTGTGACGAATGTCATTGACTCGCTCACACAAGAGGACTTCCATGGGGCCTTCTAGAATTTGTTGGAACGGTACAACAAGTGCATTGCAGCCGGATGAGATTACTTGGAACGGGACTAGAGTTTCAAGTGTGCACGATCAATAAAAATGCCCATACGAAAAAAGTCTGGAAACATATTTGCTAAGCTTAGTAGTGGTGGAAAGTCAGAAGTATTGGCTACCCATTGAGAATTAAACTCAATAACAATGGTCTGAGAATCTAGCTTGTTAACCATTACACCAAGAACTGAGCCTAATGCACACTGTTTTTTTTAAGAAATTGGGTGTAAGGATTTATTATAATCCGTTTCGTTCACAAATATTTTCCAATCTTTTTATGCTAAATTGAGGTATCCTAATTGGATTATCTGTACTTGTACCTCGTTTAAATCTGTAATTTTTTTATGACATCAAATACAGAAACAGATTTAGGATTATGCTATTAGGGATTAACTAACTCTTTTTGTTTACCTCCAGATGATCTTAAAATAGTTTATTAGCTAAACATATTTTGGATTCGATCCTGTACATAAAACAGTATTCATTTTTTGTTCCAAAAATTATCAATAAAAATCCTAACAGAATATTGACACATTTTTTATGTGTTTCTTTGATTTTTTTTCTTTTCAATCTTTTTTCTTCATTTTTCACTTCTTGGACATCCTCCTTTGCGCAAGTTTTTCATCACATCCTTTCTAATGATATCTGCCATATTAATTATTGGTTTAGATTTCTTCGTTTCATGACAAACCAACATTTGTAGGTTATTTAATGCCAAAGTCATCCATATAGAACAGCAGTGACACTATTTAATCTGTAAGTAGGGGAATAAGGGGGTCATACATTCCTCAAGGATATGAGTCAGAGAGGGAATGTAGTAGCGTGATGGGGTTTCGAACTCACTTCAAAGCCACAGTCCAGCACTTTTGCTTTTACACCGTTATTGGTAAGCCTATCGAACAGAACAATGGGACAATAAAAAAATTATCCTTACTAATATGACCTTGTGCCAAACAAAGCAAATGATTTGGTTTTATTTCTTTTTCAATAGCATATTAACCTTCATGGGTATTTAAAGCAAATACTTATAGAAGAACAATAGTGGTACTATTTAAGGTTTTTTGTTCAATGGCACATAAGTCTTCATGGGTTATTTAATGTCAAAGCCTTCCTGGTAGAAGAACAACAGTCGTAATATTTAAGGTTTCTTTGTTTAATTGCATATCAACCTTTGTGGATTATTTAAAACCAATCATGAGTTATTTCATACAAATTTTTGTTGAAGAACAGAAGTGACAATATTTAACTAATAGCTAGGGCAAATGATTGATTGTATGATTTTTGGAGGCGCCCTTGGTGTAATGGTTATCGTCGTAGAAAATGGACACGGCGACACGAGTTCAAATCCTGGACGAAACTGATTGCATTTCACATAGCACTAATACCCTTGGGAAAGGTATGGATCCAATTATTCACCCTCCAGCTATTGGTAAATAGTAGGGCAGACTAGGTTCTTCAGCCTTGATGAGGCGACTAGTCTAGAAGAAGGAAAACACTGAATTCAAACCTGTTAAAAATTGACCTCGTGTCATATCCTGCCCGAGCGGAGGGGTTGGGTAAATATGGATTGTATGATTTTTCTTTAGAGAATCGAGTGATTTCAGTTGTTTCCGAAGATTTTTTAACTAGGTCCAATCGAATACGAATAAGTTTTAAACAGATCTATTTAACCCAGAGAAGTGACTCTAATAGATACTAGTCAGGGTGGACCTGGGGGTAATCGAAATCAAAAAGTACTCCACAATCTTTATATCTACAAAACTGGAGCCTCGCTAGCAGATGAAGTTTACTGTCATACCAGAACACTTATTTCGGGGAGGACTTATCTCTCTGCATGGGATGCAATCAGCAAATTCCAAGCTGTACCAACAGGGCAGTGATAAGTTTAAGTAGACATTTAGATACCAGCTGTTGAGTAATGTCAAAAACGCAGTACATTTATTGATATTTCGATTGTGACAAAACATTATGTTGTTGCTCTGTGATTGACAAAACTAAATGATATTTTTTACATGACTGATTCATTAAGTCTTATAGACAGGCGCTACTCATAATGTAATGGTCACTGTATTGGCAAAAAAAGCAACAAAAAAGCAGAAATTTTACATAAAAGATTTCATTAAGACAATGACAATTGATGACAATCGATGTAGTTTAGGACAAGTTAGGACAAGTTAGGCCACTTAATATTTGGTGGAGTATCCATTAGCATCAATTACAGCGAGACAATTTTTGAGGAAAATAACAATTAATGAATTATGGCAATTCAATTTCTTTGTAATATTCCAAAGTGACAGTCCACAATCATTTCATGCCACATTATGACCTTTTTCAAACTCAGAAAACAGCTTACTTACAAAGGACTAATCACAAAGTTGGACATCAAATCAAAGATAAAATTCGGAGAAATATTTTATTCTTTGGTCTTTCTTGGAATTTTCTGTTAAAAACAACGATTTTTAGCTACAGAGTAAAGGAACTTTGAAAACAATAATCAAGGAAAATAATTATTTCTTATATATCTGAGACACTGAAATATCGTGAAAATTTGTGGTAATAATAAGAATATTTTTCAGTTTTTCTGCCATTATTTTACAATACAGTAGATTCTCGTAAGGTGTACAATAATTCTAATTTCGTGCCAAACTTAGCTTAAACCATAGCATTTGATTCCATACATAGAAAAAAGATGGAGCAAATAACTCTCGTATTTAGTCTTTCAAAAGAAGCAGTTACAGTCAGAATGATGCTTTATAAAACAGGAAAGCAGTGGTTTACTCAACCGATAGGGACACAAAATCCATTGACATTGTCACTAGGGTCTTGCAAAGAGATATATTAGCACCGTTTCTATTTATAATCAGCCGAGATTACATTCTAAGAACAGAAATAGGTCAAATGAAAGAAAATGGTTGCACATTAAAACCGATGAAAAGCAGACGATATTCTGCTGATACATGGATGCACACTCCACAGATAATAAAGCACTTATCGCAAATACATCAGTGTAGGCCGGACAACAAGATGCATTGACCTCTATGTGAATTCAGATCGAACAGAATTAAGGTGTCTGACTTGATCATACTACCTCCACGTTAAATGACATATCTCTGAAAATAGTAGACCATTACATACCTCGGTAGCAAAATCACATTTACTGAAATTGCTGTAAATATACGCATAAGGAGAACGTAGACTCCTATCGACAGATTATCGATTATATGAAAATCTTATTTCTCTGATAAAATAAAATCGAAATTCTTTCAAGCCGTAGCTGTATTAGTACGATTGAATGGCTACACCACATGAAATTTAACGAATAGAATTGAGAAAAAAGTTTCATAGAAACTACACAAGGATACTAAGCACTGCTATGAAGAAATCCAGGAAGCAGCACCTCACAAAATAGCAGCTGTATGGCCACTTGCTTCCCATTTTATAAACCATCCAATTTTAGACGAACAAAACATGCTAGTCACTTCGAGAGAAGTAAGGACTGACTCATCATTAAGGTTCTGCTTATATGCATGGACACATTAGTTTTCGCTGACCAGCAAAGTCTTATATTTATCAGCTCAGTACAGACACATCTAGATGGATTGCCGATGGAGACGGATGGTGAGGGAGAGTCAAGGGACTCCGTGCTATCAGTTGGACTTGATCATAATGAGTCTTCGAGATTGTGTCAGTGTAGATGAGATTTTCATGTTTATCCTAAATAAGTTATGATAATTTTAAAATAAGTATTATTTGTGCATCAGTTCCTTCAACTCTCTTTAATAGATTTAATTTATTTTCACAGTCGGACGCAGGATTCGAGCCGGAGTTAATTTCTATTACATGCCTAAATGACATGCAATATCCGTTTGTAGTCATTCTCACTAAATGGAATTATTTCGGATTTCCACTTACACAAAATATAGAAATAAATTTAATAATGAATTATGCTACAGTTGGATGAGATCAAATTAGTGAAAGTGCATTTCAGTTTATTTCAGAACAAACTTCGAGGCATTTTCTTTAAAATTCCACGAAAACCGAACATCCACAAGTTTAAAACACGGAAGCTTAAATCGAAAAAAAATACATTTTTCTTTTTCGCATTGATCACAATTCATTTTTTACAATTCTTACACACTCACAAACACACACACACAAACACACTTATATATATGTGTGCGTGTGTGTGTGTGTGTGCGAGCACGCGTGTGAGTATGTGTACGTGTATTGATTTTATAATTTGTTATATCTATTAATATAGAGTGCTCAACGACGGTGATTGAACATACTTGTATATACATCTAGGTTTGCATAGCGTGGACACAGAGTAAAGATTACTTGGTGATAGTCAGCGTTTCGTCTATCTAATAAACGGACCAAGTCTAACAATACCAAATACATATTATCCTCTCTCTTATATATATATATATATATATATATATATATATATATGTGTGTGTGTGTGTGTGGGTGTGTGTGTTGAAATGATAGATTGTGGTGAATCTGACAACATGATAGAAATATGTGGAAAGTTCGATAAATCAAACACTTAAAACCAGTTTAAAGTCGAGATGAAATATTGCGTCTCAAAACCGGTTTAAAGTCTTTGATTCATCCAACTTTCCACTTATTTCTCTGATATATATATATATATATATATATATATATATATATATATATATATTTCTGCCTTCATTTATGATGACTTATCTCAGAAAATACACCAACTCGATTTTTTGTTATGCTATCATTTGAGGCGTTATAAATAATTTTCAATATGACACGTTTTGAAATTACTGGATTTATTTGTCTGTTGTATTTGTTACTTTGACAAATTATTATTATTGTTGGTCATAGGAGTTGCTATTCCCGTGTATATAAATATATATATTGCTTTATAACAGGTTTTTGTCATCTTTTCCCAACCGATATTTCTTATTCAGTCATAGATCTTAAAGGACGACTGTCATCATTATTATGAAAGTCAGCAACGTATCAAAGAAGTCTAAAAAAAGGTTTTGATTGATAAATAAAAAATCTCTCATCTTAAAGCTTTTCATAGCCAACATACTAAAGGATATAACAAGTTTCTTATGTATACATTGTGATCTCGAGTTTCGTCCTAGGATTCCGTTTGTTGGAAAATTAACAAATTTGATTTTCAAGAAAAGAATTTTAAAAACCTGGTTATTAAAATATTCAAAATACTTTAAAAATACAAAGATTTCATTAAACTTGAAAATTTTTCCTTTTGATTTATTAATTGATTATTATAGCATGTTAACTATTCTAGTGTTATTTTATGCCTTTACGTTAGGGTATCACGTGTTGTATTTTGGCCTTCGACCCGGCCAAAAATGCCATTCCAAGGTGATGCACCGGAAGGAAGTGACACATTCTAATTGCAGTTATGAGAGGAAATCGCGTGGGCGGAAATTGGCTGACGAAATGGGACGAGGTAGAAAAATTCCCATGGTACTCTCATAGACTGATGCACCGGAAGAAAGAGTGACCTGTGAACTGTATGACAGTTATTTCCGCTTGATGACGATTAAACATGCGATTCCAGAGATTGAGTTAGCGATTTAGTAGGCGTTGAACTATTATATAACTCAGTCAAGACAGAAGTCAGAGAGTTCCAGTTAGAGACGGACGGAGTTATAGACGAGTTGTAGTAGGGAAAGCCACACTAGGCCGAAGGGGCTCGGGGCCCCCGATTGAGTTGGGGTCCAGAAAAGATGCTGATAAGATGCAGTAAAGAAAGCCATCATCCAGCAGAGAGCTGGGCCCCAGGGCCTCCGGTTGAGCATCAGGAGAACAAGAAATACACAACGCTGACGGCGATAAGAGTTGGGGTCAAAATATTTCAATTCTGTTCGGTCTCCAATTCACTCTCACACGCAAACTTTGAGTAAACCTTTTCGAACCCTTACAATAAAGTGAGAGGTACATATTTTTATAAAGAATCTTCGCTCGTCTGTTTATTTATCGTGTCGTTATGATGCTGTAGATGATAATATAACATCACGTTCACTGTACGTTCATATTTACAAGAATCATTAAATAAGTTTCCAGACTTTTTTTCGTATGATCATTTTTATTGATAGTACACGCATAAAACTCTAGTCCCCTTCCACGTAATCTCCTCCGGCTGCAATGCACTTGTTGTACTGTTCCAACAACTTCTGGAAGGCCCTATGGAAGTCCTCTTGTGTGAGCGTGTCAATGACTTTCGCCACAGCCTCTTTCATCTCCTCCATTGTATCATAACGACAGCCTCTGAGCTTAGGAAATAACCAAAAGTCACAGGGAGCAAGGTCTGGACTATAGGGAGAGTGAGAAACTGTGTTGATGCCCATCTTGTGCAAATAGTCTGTGACAAGGATGGAATTGTTGACTTGTGCATTTTCCTGGTGGAAATGCCACTGACCTGATTTGAAGAGTGCTGGCCACTTCCGACCGAATCTATTCCTGAACTCCCTTAAAACCTCAACATAGTAACCCTAACCCTAACCCTTTGGCCAATCAACTCTGGTGTATTGACTTCCTTACTCCTCCCCACACCTGTCATTATCCCTCACGGACTCCCTGCCTTCCTTTAATCTCTTATGCCACTCAATAACCCATGCTCTATTCATGCAAGATGGTCAAAAAGCAGTCTGAAGCATTCCATAGGTTTCTGCGGCATTTTTTCCAAGTTTTAAACAGAATTTTATTGCATATCGTTCTTCTAAAGTGTCCTCACGTCCAGATTGCATTTTTGAAATTCACCAGCTGTGACAATCAGGTTTTAGTAGGATGTATTCCAATTGCTGCTGTAGCTGTTCCTTTAAATCTGAAATCATAAAAATTGGACAGTCATCTCATAAGATGTATAGCAATAAGATACCGAATTTTCAAGAGCCTACGACAATTTTAAATTCCCGTACAAAAAAGTCTGGAAACTTATTGAAGGCACCATGTACGTTTTTTTCTAGTTGCTTCTAAAGAGTTTTATTTTTCCCATGGTCCAATCGAATATGGACTATTTTTAAAGAGATCTATTCCATAGATGGTACTACCACTCAGAGAGGAAGTTGACCCGGGAGTAATGGCAGTCAAGAGTTACTCTATATTCCCAAGTCAACATATTCTAAGCCCCGTCGACAGTGCTTAGATAATTGTTTTCTTCCTTTGTTTTTTGAGGTTTTTTTTTTGTAATCATGTGTCAAATATTTGCCGCTTTAATTGAAGAAGAGGCTGTTGTCAAAATATTTAAAAAAGAGATATTTAGCAATATAGTTCCGCGATTTTTTTCTGTCCTCACTAGTCCAAAGATGTAATAAATGATGGAAATTTACATGTTATTTCATTAAAGTCTTTCAGATTTAGATAGTGCTGTTTTTGTTTATTAGTTGTTGTTTTTTGTTATTTTTTATTTATTTCTATATATTTTTTTTTTGTAAAGACAAATAATAAAGGCCCAGAATTTCGAGATTTTGCTGAAAACAGCAAAGGAAAATATGCAACTAATTCAGTTTTTGCCTACCATACTTTGAAATTTCGGCCTTTAGCTTTTGATTGATCCAAATAAAAGAAGACCTCAGATATTATTTCTGTTAACTCCAGCAAAAAAATAAATCTTCATGAAAAAATCTGTACCGAAAGAAAATGAACAAAATCTTGTTCTTATTAGTTTGAACACTAACAGCAGCGTATCAGGCGTTCGGAGAAAATAAAGATTAGAAATACTATAATGAGTTGGTCATTGTAACTTAATCACTGAACCAGCTGCTCGGAACAAGTAGACTCCAGAGGTTTTGGAATTCCTCCAAAAGCTTTTTTCTCGATCCACGCTACTTCGTAAGGATTGTGGGATGACTAACTGTGGGTGGGTAAGGCTATCACGGAACAGATGCCAAAATATGTCCTAAGAAGGACAGAAAAATTAGTTTCCCATTATGATCTATGATTATGTTATTGAGTGACATTAATACTTATGAGGAACTCATCATCTGTTGTATCTTGTTTACCGAGCCAACTACAAATATACATTTCAAATGTGAATATCTTAGGATAATACTAATCTATATAGGAAATCCTACTGAAAATGAATAAAGAGATTTAATAGTGTGAGAAATTGTGAGCTCTGTAAATTTAGCAAAATCATTGAATTTACGTGGCGCAATAGTTAAGCTAACAATCGTTGCATACCAATATCTGAAATATTTAATATCTGAAATTTTTTATGGAAATTCCATGTGCATTTTTCTTTACACTCAAGGAAATAATATACGTGAAAGAATGCACAGTTATGCATATAATCAAAATTTATTTTAATGTGAAACAATGATAACAAAAATGATCAAAGAAACATTGAACATTGGACAAAATTATTAGCCCTTATGACTCAATAATCAATTGAGTAACCTTTATTCTCTGTTATTTCTTTTAATATTGTTTCTTACAAGATCATAACACACACTGATACGAACTTTTCCCCCGACAATAGCTTCTAGTTCCTCCAAATTTAAAGGATATTTATCGCCTACTTTTTTCTTCTGCTGGGTCAGTGAATGAGTTTTCATGGTATGGGGCAAAATTATATTGACTTCCAAAAAAATCCTTCCAGAATGTAATTGAATCAGGCCAGAACAATTTCATTTTCAAAGGGTGGTTGTATTAAATGTCAAGGAAAAAAATTACAATTGCCATAGAGAAATACCCTTTCATTATTTCTACAAGACATTTGAAAAGTTATAATAATTTTGAACAGAAACATCTCTTTAAATCTATAACTAGGAATATAATGGATCAAAACGTCTTGAAAAATAAAAAAAATATTCAAAACTAAATACAGAAGAAGGTATTTCTGGCGAAAATATAAACCCAAATAATTCCAACACCAATAGAATATCTGCTTGTCAACCTTATGCATAATTCTGGAGAGTACGTAATCCAGTACCATATGGTTTTCATTGGTTAAGAAATTGATTTTGAAGACCTTCCAGGGAATAATCTAAAATTATCAGGAGGTGCCCGTGGTGTAATGGTTATCGTCGTAGGAAATGGACACGGCGACACGAGTTCAAATCCTAGACAAGACTGGTTGCATTTCACATAGCACTAATACCCTTGGGAAAGGTATGAATCCAATTATTCTACCCCCAGCTATGGGTAAAAAGTAGGAAAGACTGGGTTCCTCAGCCTTGGTGAGGCAACTAGTCTAGAAAGAATACTCTGAATTCAAACCCGTTAAACTCCCCTTAAACATTGACCTTGTGTCATATCCTGCCTGAGCGGAGGGGTTGGGTAAATATGATAATCTAACATTGCCTGGGTACCTGGGGTACCAAGAAGCTGCTAAAATGGACTAGTCTAGTCGATATATTAAGGATCATATTTTGTGTCATTCTTTTTCACGAAAAAAGAGATTTCACCTTTTTTCTCTTCGATAATACAACTACCGACGGCTGAAGATAGCCTTACGTAATAGGGTGGCTGGATTTCGAATTCACTTTCTATAATATCACAGTCCAGAACGTTATCCACAACACATCGGATACTCCAGTCTAAAGATATTGAAGGCTTTGCTGAGACCATATAACCCAGTACAACCTGTCATGTTTCTTGAGAGGAGATGAGCATAGCTAAGTAACCTCCATTATACTCATAGATTTATATAAAAAGAAATACTTGCCATAGCATCCAGACAACATTCTATCTATGACGTTTTATTAAACAAGTATAGTAACATTAACGTTGTCCCCCCACCCCGAAACATTGACAGTACACAAGAAATCGTCTGTGGTGATAAAGATGCATATATCTTAAAGTTCGGTTGATATCCAAACAGTGACAATTCCATCCAATTAGGACATAATCACGTTTTTTCATCGTCCAATTTGCAGACATTCAAGAAGTTTGTCATTCTAGCAATACTTTCAAAGATTCGGTTACCGCCCACTCCCAAATAAAACCCATACCTCTAAAAAATACTTCCACACATTCATAAACTGACAATTAGATATGGCATATATTTAGAAAGCCACATCAACTGCTAATTTCTAATGTCAGTAGTGACTAATATAATTTTGTTTGGTTTGGCTCGGTTTTTTTGTTTAATGGCACATCAACCTTTGTGGATTACTTATGCCAAAGCATCATTGTATAACAGTAGTATTACTGTTTAACTTATATCTAGTGGGGAGATTAAAGGGTTTCATTCATTTCCCGAGAGTATTAAGTGAAAGAATATAATTTTCTTATTTAAAACAAGAATGGCTGCTTTATGATTTGAGTTGGTTTATGTTAATGATATGAGTTTGCCGGGAGGAACGGGGGCAAACAATAATTTGCATATTCCACCGCATATAATTAAAAAAATGTTGTCTAGTTCACGCTATAGATTTTCCACCAACAACACAAACTTTTTTTCACGTCCAACTGACTTTTTCCCTTTGTCACACCAAAAAAATTGACAATTTGGGGATTATTTCATTTTTTACCATATCTCACCAATTAAAAATCATAATAAATGTTACGAAAATTTAAAATAATGCACTCTTGCAAGTTTATTCAGAATAAAAACAAAAATCTCCAAATAAGATTTTCAAATCTTTTTTTTTTTTTTTTTTTGCTGTAAAACTGATTTAATTCATTTACATCACGTGATTCATTGAGAAAATCAAACATACCTAGAAAAATTACATCAACAGGTAAAATCATTCTAAATAATATTCATATTTGTATTTTTTTTTTTTTTTTTGTACATTTATTTATTTATTGTCCGAATTTATTTAAAGAAAAGATTAAATCGTATATCAAATAAAACGTAGAGAATCTAATTTTTCCATTGAAATCATTTTCGGTGCGTACAAGATGGATCTCATTAATTTTAACGATAGAATGTTTACCCGGTTCTTTAATAAAACTCAATGAAAACATATAAATCCATAATTGAATAAACTGGATAAATTAGAAATCATTGCTTTTTTATAAGCCAAAGTTTTAAAAAATGAAATTCAGGATTAAAAATATAAGATATGTTTTAGATTTTCACAACGATAAAAAAAAATTCAAGTTATACGTAGTGCATCTTGCATGAATCGAGCATCAGTTTTTGAGTGGCATAAGAGATTCAAGGAAGGCAAGGGGTCTGTGAGGGATGATGAGAGGTGTGGGAGGAGTAAGGAAGTCAATACACCAGAGTTGATTGGCCAAATGGTTAGGCTTAAGGTTACTATGTTGAGGTTTTAAGGGAGTTCAGGAAGAGATTCAAATCGGGTCAGAGGCATTTCCATCAGGATAATACACCAGTACACAACTCCATCCTTGTCACAGACTATTTGACCAAGATAGGCATCAAGACAGTTCCTCAGCCTCCCTATAGTACATACCTTGCTCCCTGTGACCTTTGGTATATTCCCTAAGCTCAGAGGCTGTCGTTATGAGACAATTGAGGAGATGAAAGAGGTTGTGACGAAGGTCATTGACACGCTCACAGAAGAGGACTTCCATGGGGCCTTCCAGAAGATGTTGGAACGGTAAAACAAGTGCATTGCAGCCGGAGGAGATTACTTCGAAGGAAACTAGAATTTCATGAGTGTACTCTCAATAAAAGGGCTCATACGAAAAAAAGTCTGGAAACTTATTTAATGATCCTCGTATATTACCAATTTTACGAATCCCTTCTGCGTTCTAAAGCAACGGTACTCAAATGGTGGATCACGTACCAGTGTTGGTACACAGGTCATCGATTCCTAGTATATGGCTAGTTGCAAGTTTCACATTATCAGACTATATATAACATATAATGTAAAGTAAAAATGCACAAAATCTTTCCGATTGTTTTTGTTTTCACATACTGTGATAAAGTACAACAGAGGGAAATATTTGGAACCTGATCGGAAATTAAAGGTTTGTCTCCAAAATATAGTACCGATCCATGCTACCTCGGAAAAAATCATGCCTGCGTGTCACATTAGATATTTTGAGTCAAAGTGTTTATCATTTTCTTGCCGAGAAATTGACTTCATTTGAATAACTAAATAATTTATTGATAGCATATCTTCCGATCGTCGGAGATTTGAGAACATTGACAACATCACCCGTAAATTGGTAAACTCTCCCCCGAAAAAGAGGATCCCAGGGCATGTCTGAAATTGAAGACCAAGGAAATATGGAATCCTTTCATTGCAATTATTTCTAGGTACTCTCTTACCAGGATTGATGGTACTGGTGAAGGTCCCATCTATGGGTCAAATAGGTATTTTGAAAAATTATTCATATTCGATTGGAAGATATTCAAAATTCTTCTAATGGAGCAATTACATGAAAGATGAAAATATGAACGAACAATGTACACGATTCCCTAATTTCTAGAATTTAATTACTTTAATTATTGCAATGAATCAATTAATTTAATCAATCAATTGATTGATTTTAATGGCATATCACTGCAATTAAAATAAATCAATTGATTTGTTAAAAAGCTATCAATAAAACAATCGCATATTTATAAAAAGAAAAAAATCACAAAAGAGCAGAGTAGAAGTTAGATTAAAACCCCAACACCAAATACAGATTAATGTCTTATCCAAGACACCTGGATTTTTGGCAGAGGAGTCTCGCCCCCTCATCCTTCAGGGGATGCTGTTTCTGTTGTAAAGGACCCCGTCGAAAGAGTACGCATGTATAGTTACGAAGGTCAATAAAAAAATAACGACACGTTTAATTATTAGCTGAATTGTGATCGAATATATTATGTTCTATTTATGTGAATAATATTTACAATTGAATTAAGTACATTGACAAGGAAAGACATGAGGTAGAAAACAAATAGTTGATTAGGCTAATAACTTATTAGCTTCAAAAATATATTTACTAAACCCTTCCGTCTGAAGTTGTTTATGACACAAGGTCAATTTCTTAGCGGAGAAAGCTAGTTTAAATCCAACGTTTTCCTTCTCTGTTACTGATTGCCTAGGCTAAAAATCTCAGTCTAATCTACTATTTATCCATTGCAGGGAGTAGACCAGATGGACTAGTGACTTTCCCAAAATCATTGAGGTGAACTGAAACGCAAACAGCCCCGTTTAGGATTTTGAATTCCATTTATTTACGACGATAACCATTACGCTAAGGGCAACTTGATTTACACAGAGAAAAAATAATATAATCTGCACACACACACACACACACACAAACATACACAAACACACACATATATATATATATATATATATATATATATATATATATATATAGTGAGAGAGAGAAAGAGAGAGAGACGGACAGAGTTATTTACTAATCCTAGTTAAATTGTGGCACAATGCCAGACGAATGGAGCACACTGTAAGAACTGGACTCTTGAATATTAATCTGCTATCTCTGTTCGATAACCATTATAGGTCTTGAAACTATGTATATCTTAGATTTGGCACCAGCCCACGTGTATAGGGCACCTAGTGAGAATTAAATTCCATACTCAATTGGTATTGTTCGCCAAGATTCAGTGACTAATCCATACATCATGGCAGGATGCCAGAATATATGTATATATATATATATATATATAAATGTGTTTATATATATATATATAAATGTGTTTATATATATATATATATATATATACATATATATGCGCGTGTGTGTGTGTGTGTATGTGTGTGTGTGTGTGTGTGTGTGTGTGTGTCGGAATTTGTATATATATATATATATATATATATATATATATATATATATATTCTTGTACAATACCGTCGTAAAATAAGCTGTAAAATATGTTTTATAAACGATTAAAATCGATTAAAATAAATATAAAACTTGGACACATTTTTACCGACACTTCTTCCAAGTAATTATTGGTAAAATGAAGGGAATAAATTTTTAAGCGAAAAGGATCTTAAAATTTGAAGGAGACAAAAACTCATCAAACTATAAATCAAGTAAATGACATGTTTGAGCTCTTTAAGTCTACACAACGATGTTTATTAATCACAACAGCTTTCAAGATGTTAAGTTGATTCTTAATCCAAGCCCTGAGCAGAAAAGAGTGAGCTCAAACTGTGTAAACATAAAGCGCTTAACCATAAATTAGAAATAATCGCAGATTCATTTAAATGATCTGAAATATAAACATTTTTTTCCTTACAATTTTAAGACCCTTTACTTTTAAAACCTCTCTCTCTCTCTCTCTTCATATTACTGATGATGGATATTGAAGAAATGTCAGTCGAAAAGCGCCAAAGTTTTTAATTTGTTTCAATGGGTTTCAATAATCCACACCATGTTTTATTTTTTACAATTCATATATATATATATATATATATATATATATACATATATATATATATGTGTGTGTGTGTGTGTGTGTGTGTGTGTGTGTGTGTGTGTGTGTGTGTTTATATAATATAAGAATATGTAAGTATAGCTAATCTATAGCTTTCTGATAGACTTATTAAAAGCATGTCATTGTGTAAATCGGGGAAAAAAAAATTGTGTATTGTTGTCGGAAATAGCAATTCGAGTCAGAGATAGGGTTAACTTCCTAATTTCGTGCAGTTCCGACTTCCGTGAGTCAATTGATACAATGTGCTCCCCAGAAAACATATAAATTCTCTCCTATCGTTTATTATTTATGATATTAAATTTCTTTGTAAATTTACTAAAACACGCAATACAGGTAGTAAACAGAATGACAATAATTGTTTTCTTTCCTTCTTCTTTTCTTTCTTTTTTCTTTTTTTTTTTTCGTTTCATCTTCTTTTTTTATTCTCTTTCTGTAACAATTTATAATTGTGGAACGCGGACTAAAAAAACTTTTGATTCAAAAGGTATACCTCCAGGTTAGTTTTTAAGTCAAATTTTTCCTTCTCCTAGGTCGGTTGCCTTCACCAGCCTCATGTCGTGTCGCCAGCGCAAATCTCCCTGACCCTCCACACTTCTCTATCGTCCATCGCTCTCGGTATGTATTCAAGGCTACATCCTGTATCGGCACAGAATTGCTGTATGTAGTTTCTCGGAGGTGATTTAAACTCAGAGCTTTCTATATCCAAGAACACTTACCAAACCGAGTTTGAAGAGCCCGGTCTGCTTTGTTACGAGGTGCATACGATAAATTTCCAGACTTTTTTCGTATGGGCATTTAAAATTGTAGTAGTAGAATCTTGAAAATTCAGTATGTTATTGCCATACATATTGTGAGATGACTGACCAATTTTTATGATTTCAGCTTCAAATGAACAGCTACAGAAGCAATTGGAATACACCCTACTAAATCCTGATTGTTACAGCTGGTGAATTTCAAAAATGCAATCTGATACTTTAGAAGAACGATATGCAATAAAATTCTGTCTTAAACTTGGAAAAAATGATGCCACAGAAACGTACGGAATGCTTCAGACTGCCTTTCGACCATCTTGCATGAATCGAGCGAGGGTTTTTGAGTCGCATAAGAGATTCAAGGAAGGCAGGGAGTCTGTAAGGGATGATGAGAGGTGTGGGAGGAGTAAGGAAGTGACTACACCAGAGTTGATTGGCCAAAGAGTTAGGGTTACGGTTACTATGTGGAGGTTTTAAGGGAGTTCAGCAAGATATTCCTTGGGAAGAGGCCAGCACACTTCAAATCGGGTCAGTGGCATTTCCACCAGGACAATACACCAGTCCACAACTCCATCCTTGTCACCGAGTATTTGACCAAGATGAGCATCAAGACAGTTCCTCAGCCTCCCTATAGTGCATACCTTGCTCCCTGTGACCTTTGGTATATTCCCTAACCTCAGAGGCTGTCGTTATGAAACAATTGAGGAGATGAAAGAGGTTATGACGAAGGTCATTGACACGCTCACACAAGAGCACTTCCATGGGACCTTCCAGAAATTGTTGGAACAGTACAACAAGCGTATTGGATCCGGAGGAGATTACTTCGAAGGGGACTAGAGTTTCATGTGTGTACTTTCAATAAAAGTGCCCATACGAAAAAAGTCTGGAAACCTATCGTATGCACCTTGTATTTATTCATTGCTGGTGAGAGAATAATAAGGTACATGTTTTTCCAAAGACATACAAAGATCTTTGTTTTTTCTCCAAGATTATTAAAATATATTCTGACTAAAAGAATCATAGTTAAATCGGTCAGCATTTTTTTATCCAATTTGGAGCCCAACTTAACACTATAAATAAAGCAATTATATATGAAAGTCTTAAGCAGATTATAAATTTATTTTTTATTTCTACTTAAAAACTTTCGTCTTTATTTCTCTCGAGTGAAAATCAAACATACAGTTCCTTCAAGGATGTATTTGATTTTAATATCACTTTATTTTTCATTGGAAAAATCTCTTATCTATCTAACTATGTTACTACTCATATTTTCTTGCCTACTGCTGATTTCTTAGCTACATTCACTTATATATATATATATATATATATATATATATTGTCATCCACAGACAGACTGTTTCGTTCAATCAGAACTCTTCAGTGTGGCTAGACTCGTAGGACGCTCGAAGCCGGGATCGAAATCCATCCAACTTTACGTTAGACCAAGTCTCAGACCGCTCGGCCAACAAGCGTACCACGTTTGGCTAAGGGAATTGTTAAGGTATTTATGTAGTAACAGAAGCAGCCGTTTGTTTACATTTTTATACCCTCGGCATGTAAATATAATTTTCGCATTATATAAAGACATACTTATATAAAGATATAAATCTTTTGCAAACACAAAATATATCATCTAGATTTTAAACAATATAAACAGCAACTTTAAACGCACGGACCTTTTTGTCGTGTAATGTTAATATTAGGCATTTTGACGCTGTAACCAATATTAATTTCCCTTAGAAAAAAAGGCACAATAACTTTTGTTATTTAACAAAGATTTCTCGCCAGTGAAAGAAAGAAATTTATTAAAATTGATGCAAGTGTATTTCATTCAATCTGTTACATACTTTTCCGCGACATTATATATATAAAGTTGGCACCCGTAGTCGAAAGCGACCACAAGGCTCCCTTTTCATTAGCTACTACCCCGAGGTGTAGGAGATAGCGCTATTCTTTTCCCTGGATTGCTGTACTTTACCCTTGATACATACCTTATAATGCCGAGTATAAAGCAAGGATGTGTCAAGTACCATTTTTGAGTCTTTATTAGGACCTGGGATTGAACCCTGGTCGCCCGGGCCATTGTCGAAATCTACCCACTAGGCCAATAGACTGAGATAGATAGATAGATAGATAGATAGATAATGATCTAATAGGCAAGAAACTGACAGTCACCATATACTCCTGCGGATTCCTTCAATCGGGCGAGCAAGGGTTGGGCGACCAGTTAGAACTTATCTACAACTCTGTACTTATACAAGATATAACATGGAAGACCTGTCGAAAGCGATGAACAATAGCGACAAATGGTAAGAAAGGTTCAGGGAAATCCGTGTTAGCTGCACGCCATGATGATGATAATGATGATTTTTACGACTTGCAGAAATATGGCATTCATCTTAATATGAAATTTCTTTCAAATTAACATACTTCTGGATCCAATGATTATGGTTTCAACATATCCACCTTTAGAGGTTATTTAAAGCCAAATCCATTTTTATGTAAATAATCAGTTCTACTAAAAACAATTCAGTTTAGCATGAGTACACAGTTTAATTGTCAAAAACATGTCTTTTTCAAACTATTCAGAATACTCAAGCAGTTACATATATCAATTCAGTTTAATTTAAGTACAGTTTTAATGTCAAAAACAGTTCTATTTCAAATAATTCAGCTTAGCATAAGCACGCAGTTTAAATGTAAGAACTGTTTAATTGTCAAAAACATTTCTATTTCAAACTATTCAGTTTGATTAAACAATCCAATTTAGCATATGTATGCCGTTAGTTCTATTTAACCCATAGACAGGGCCCCATCAGGTGCTACAACAACGGGCCAGAGTGAACCTGGGAGCAATGGCAATGAAGGGGTACTCCTCATTCCCCAAAGCTCCAGCATTACTGGGAACTCACCATCAGATTGTTTAGTGTCATATCCAGGACACTCATTGAGGTGCAGTCAGTGTATTCTACAGGCCCAGCCGACTGGGCAACCAATGATTATACATCACAAATTTAATTGACCTAACTTCAAATACTGGTTGAAGCTATTTGCGTTTAACTTTGAGCTAATTTTCTTAGGAAAGGCATGAACCGATCGTATTTCCCCCACCCCAGTTATAAGAAACAGTTGGGCAGACAAGGTTTTTTAGTCTTGATTAAGCAACTAGTTTAGGAGAAGGAAAACTGTGAATTCAATCCAGCTTTACTCTGCATAAAAAGTGATCTTCTGTTACATCCAGCACATGGCAGAGAGGTCAGGTAAACACACACACACACACACACACACACACACTATGAGAAAATAGTAGGGTAAACTGAGTTATTCAGCCTTGGTTAGGCAACCAGTCTAGGTGAATGACAACTGTAAAATCAAGCCAACTTTCCACTGCTTAAAAATCAACCTTGTGTCACACCCAGCTCAGAGGGGTTGGGTAAATACATACATCAAACAGTTCTGCGGTGTAAAGAGGACAGACAATCAAACTCTTCTTAAATATTGATATAGATAGCTGGTTTCTTTATTCAAATACAGATATATGGTTTGATATATTTCAGATATTTTTATTTGTATTTATAAAATTGTTTAATTTTCTGACAAAACCAGATTGGCAGAAATGCTTGTCAAACTTGACAAATTTTTAAACAACGTTCTCATCTTTCTGTCAAATTTTGGTGGACTTTTTAAAGTTTTCTCGATATTCATCGATTTTCAGATTATTTTCAACATAAATTTCCGCCTGAAGGGGATTCAAATTTTTTCATTACCCCGGTGAGAATTAAGAAATGCATTTACATTTGTTGCCTTTTAAGATTCAACCACGTTAACATCATGAGGAATAGATTTGTTTTGTAATTCACTTGCGAAATCAACGTTGATCTTTCTTTGCTTCAAAAAGTAGGAGTAAGATTCTATAGTGTATCAACATTAATTTTGTAATCGTTTGGTTCTTGTAACATTGTAAAAAAAATCTTTTGGAGGTGCCTGTGGTGTAATGGTTATCGTCGTAGGAAATGGACACGGTGACACGAGTTCAAATCCTGGACGAGACTGATTGCATTTCATATAGCACTAATACCCTTGGGAAAGGTATGAATCCAATTATTCTCCCTCCAGCTATGGGTAAATAGTAGGGCAGACTAGGTTCTTCAGCCTTTTTGAGGCAACTACTCTAGGAGAAGGAAAACTCCGAATTCAAACCTGTTAAACTCCGCTTAAAAATTGATCTTGTGTCATATCCTGCCGGAGCGGAGGGGTTGGTAAATAAGTAAAACAATTTTTTCGATGTTTATCAGTTGAAATTACGATCAATATTGAACATTCTTTGTTGTGAGGCAATATATTTCAATCAGAAAATTTATTCAGCGGACACCAGAAAAAAAAATTGTTCGTAAAGCAACTGTGATAAAAACAACAAGAATTAGGATCATGTTAACCGAGAGAATACTGATAATTCACATTTTTATTAACAGTTTTACTTGGCAGTAAATAAACCAAGACAAATCCGACGATTTTTTTAAATTGCTGGACATTCAAGCTTCATAGAATATTCTTTAAACAAACTACATTAGATTATTTGAATTGATGTTATAATTTTTTCCCAAGCCATGCAAAACAAATCATACTGGAATAACCCAATATTAAGGAAAAAATATGGAATTCGTTACTAGAATAATTACATTTAATACATTATTGCTCCTCCTAAAGCTTTTATGACAAACTGAATTCTTTCGGGCATGGACTTCACTAATTTAAAACAATATCCGTTATCAAAGGGATTCCAATTTTACCGAAAGGTTATTGATAGATTTGCTTTGGGGGATGGAGTCTTCTCATGGTTGATTATTTTTTACCACCATGAATTTTCTATTAGATTTAAAACCAGACTATTCGCTGGCGATGTCATTCAGATTAATCCCCCTTCGCTCTGTAAACTGTATTATCGTCCTGGAAATTTCATCATCACCAAACTAATTCATAATCTATTTATCTAACACACAAACACACACACACACACACACAGTCTCTCTCTCTTTTATATGGTGTAATGGTTATCGTCGTAGGAAATGGACACGGCGACACGAGTTCATATCCTGGACGAGACTGATTGCATTTCACATAGCACTAATACCCTTGGGAAAGGTAAGAATCATATTATTCTCCCTCCAGCTATGGGTAAATAGTAGGGCAAACGGAGTTCTTCAGCCTTGGTGAAACAACTACTCTAGGAGAAGGAAAACTCCGAATTCAAACCTGTTAAACTCCGCTTAAAATTGACCTTGTGTCATATATCCTGCCCGAGCAGAGGGGTTGGTATATATATATATATATATATATATATATATATATATGTTTATTCCAATCTATCCACTTCCGTCAGTTCATATATAGAAATTATAAAAAACTTTACTTTTATATATTGTGTGTGTGTGTGTGTGTGTGTGTGTGTGTGTGTGTGTGAGAGCTTTCGTCTTCTTTTTATATGATAGGGTCGGTCATCACCTTGGCAACTGACTTTCAAAGTTTAGTATTGTAAGGTAAAATCATGAGCAACAATGGATTTATTCTTTTTTTTTAAAAAAAAAACCCTTTGAATAAATGAGAAATGGAAAATGACAGAGAAAGTTTTGAATTTATGAGTCCAACTAAATATAATAACGCGAAAGAGATTTTTAACAGTTATTCACAGTATTAGAATTTAGAAAGCTAATTCAATTATCTTCTGAATTAAAAAAGAGAAAAGGAACTTCAAATTCAAAACATATCTATCTCTAGTTATAAATATACACAAACCAAAAGACCGTATAAGCTTAAATTTCAGAAGTTTGTTGGTTTTGTAGCAAACGTGCAGGACTGTAAAATGTTAGTATGCGAGTTCAATCTACTGTCATGCTTTTACGTTCACTTTAAGACTAATACCTTTGACATAGATATAAACACCTTAATCTTCTCAGCAAGGGATTAAGTATTACAACTACTGTTTTTTCAACAAAGACGGCTTTGGCATAAAGTAACTAACAAAAGTTGATATTAAATAAAGAAACCAAAACTAATTGAAAAATTAATTATAGAAATATTAATCAGTAAATGGATGGTTTTGTTGTGGAAGGATTATAATGAATTTCTGATATAAAATGTCAAAGATCAGAATATTTTTTGTTTTTTTTACCTCTGGAAATGTTTTGGACCGGTCCACTTTTCAAATTATTTTCTTCAAAAATCTTTGATTTGAGAAGTTATGTGAATTAACTTTGTGTCACATTTTAGCATCGTGTGTAGCCAACTCAATGCCCATGAATAGCAGAAAAGGCGGCTTGTCTATCAAAGCTGCCGCAGATTCCTTCATCGCTAACGTTGGATGTTTAAAGTGGAGATCGGCTCGCGAATATCAAGTGTAATATTTAAACATGCAGCTTTTCTTCAGTAGTTTAGCTAGTTGAGAGGCCCTAGTTAATTTTTAAGCAGTAGAACTTTCGTCAGAGTAGCCTTCTCTTTGCTTGTCTGCCGGTAATTTTGAGCGAGCAATATAATTCATTTCTTTCAGAAATTCCTTAGACCAAAATATCTTAACCGGAATTTGAACTCGGGGAGCTGACTTTATTCGCCATGATGCTTACCGCCAGCCTATTGCACAGTCCTTAATATCATTGTGAAATTATCAGCATTAAATTTCTTTCATTCGTAACTGAAGCTCAATCGAAAACAGTGTTTTAGTTTGGTTTGTTGGGTTTTATGGCATATCAACCCTTGCAGGCTATTTAATGCTAAATCCATTCTTATGTAAATAATCTATTCTATTTGAAACAATTCAGTTTAGCATAAGTACAGTTTGTCAAAAACATTTCTATTTCAAACTATTCAAGCAGTTATATGTTATAATTCAGTTAAGTGTAAATACAGTTTTAATGTCGAAAAACAGTTCTATTTCAAATAATTCAGTTAAGCATAAGCTCGCAGTTTAAATGCAAGTACGGTTTAATTGTCAAAAACATTTCTATTTCAAGCTATTCAGTTTACTCAAACAATTCATTTTAGCATAAGTATGCTGTTAGTTCTATTTAACCCATAGATAGGGCCCTATCAGGTGCTACTCTCCGGGCCAAAGTGGACCTAGGGTGATGGCAATGAAGGGATATTCCGCATTCCTCAAAGCTCTGGCACTGCTGGAACCTCGCCATCAGATTTTTTAGTGTCATATCCAGGACACTAATTAGTGGGGGGGTCTTACCCCTCTGCAGAGGTGCAGTCAGTGTATTCTACAGCCCCCGCTGCCTGAGCAAGAAAATTATTTTCAAGAGCAATATGAAGGACCCCTTCGTAGGACTGAAGCAATATTTAATACGTTTTTACCCAACCTTTCAGTCAACAGCAGGATGTAACACAAGATCATTTTTAAGCGGATTAAAACTGATTTGAATTCAGAGTTTTCATTCTCCTAGACTGGCGGCTAATCAAATGCTAGATCGGCCTCCTCTGTCCTGATATTTACATAAAACTAACGGGAGAACAAATGGATTCATACATTTTCAAAGGGCATTGGCACAAAGTGAAATGCCTTCGTCTTGTCTAGTTGACATCGGGTTACCGATTCCTTTCCCTACAACAATAACCGTTGCCCTAAGTATGCCTCTTATAAACGAATATATTTACTGAACATGTATTCTATTAATTTAATCATAACGGTTACTTTGAGGTTCCGTTTTGGGAATGATTGAACAAGTAAAAGGCTTAGAAAGCAATGAATGTATACAATGAATCTTTATTTCCTATTAGCCAACGTTTCTTCCCTCTAACCACCACATCCACCAAGAGTAGAATGAACTGTAGTAGTACTACTACAACCACAAAAGGTAGTGATCAACCAAAATGACTCTAAGGTTCTTAACATCTTTAGAACTCTCTTTAGTTTTCTCGTCAACAATTCTGTGATCTGATTTATCCCAGACATTTGTAGCATCACTAATTGATTCAATTCTTGGCAAATTCTTCTGCTGAAACACTGAACAAGCCTCTTGTGTTGCAATTTTTTTCTTTTTACTGCTGTTAAGCCACTCTAAAAACTGTGTGTAATCACAGGAATGTCGGAATTGAATATTGTTAAATGTTTCAATGAAACAATTGGTTTTTGTTGGTTTGTTTTTTTGTAAAACAAATTTTATCTATTTGTTCCGTGTATTTCTACCCAAACTCTTAATCCCGTGCAGGAGGCAACACTAGATCAATTTTTAAAGCAAAGTACAGCTAGTTTGAATTCATAGTGTTCCCTTTCAAAGACCGGTTGTTGTAGCAAAGATAAAAAGCCAAGATTACTTTTTATTTTACCCATAGTTGGATTCATGCCTTTCCCAGGAGCATTAGCACGATAGTAGATAGAAAATGTTTGTTACATCGTATATGTAACAAACATATACATACATGTACATACGATAAGTTTCCAGACTTTTTTCGTATGGGCACTTTTATTGATGGTAAACACATGAAACTCTATTCCCCTTCGAAATAGTCTCTTCCGGCTGCAATGCACTTGTTCTACCGTTCCAATAACTTCTAGAAGGCCTCATCGAAGTCCTCTTGTGTGAGCGTGTCAATGACCTTCGTCACAGCCTCTTCCATCTTCTCAATTGCCTCATAACGACAACCTCTGAGCTTAGGGAATAACCAAAAGTCACAGGGAGTAAGGTCTGGACTATAGGGAGGCTGAGGAACTGTCTTGATGCCCATCTGGGTCAAATACTCGGTGACAAGGATGGAGTTATGGACTGGTGTATTGATCTGGTGGGAACGCCACTGACCCGATTTGAAGAGTGCTGGCCTCTTCCCAAGGAATCTCTTTCTAAACTCCCTTTAAACCTCAACATAATAACCCTAACCCTAACCCTTTGGCCGATCAACTGTGGTCTATTGACTTCCTTACTCCTCCCACACCTCTCATCATCCCTTACAGACTCCTTGGCTTCCTTGAATCTCTTATGCTACTCAAAAACTGATGCTATATTTACGCAAGATGGTCGAGAAGCTGTCTGAAGCATTCCATATGTTTCTGTGGCATCATTTTTTCCAAGTTTAAAACAGAATTTTATTGCATATCGTTCTTCTAAAGTGTCAGATTGCATTTTTGAAATTCACCAGCTGTGACAATCAAGTTTTAGTACGGTCTATTTCAATAGCTCTTCATTTGAAGCTTAAATCATAAAAATTGGTCAGTCATCTCATAAGATGTATGGTAATAAGATACTGAATTTTTAGGAGCCTACGACAATTTTAAATGCTCATACGAAAAAAGTCTGGAGACATATCGTATGCACCTCGTATCTGTATTTATTGAATCCATAAGCCACTGATAAGATGCAACACAAGACGAATTCTTTAAATTGATGGTTGGTTGATTTGGTTGGGTTTTATGGCATATCAACCATTGTAGGTTATATAATACCAGATCCTCTTTATACATATATGTTAAATGTATTTGTGATTTCTAAACACATTTTGTAGATAATATTCTTAAACGAGCCCGAGTTCTTTTTTTTTTTTTTTTGTATCAAGTATTGCTATATAACAGTCACAATTTAACATGAATCATTTGTTTGCACACAGTTTGTTCTATTTAGTCAATTGATAGCACCCTATCGGCAGCAACTCAAATATAAAACCAACGGTCTTCAAATATCAATTTTCTTATGAAGCCGACGCTATATACTAATCAGACGAATTGACTTCGGCTCTGCCGACTTTCTCAGCAAAAATTTGAATCCCAACACATTAAAATATTTTTTAAAATCTGGTGGAAGCCACAGAAATGTGACATGCGGCGAACTAGGTTCAAACTCTAGGAGCCAGGTCATGTTGCCAATTGATTTGATTTAACGGCGTGACAACCCATCTGGGACTATATTAACTAAACCAGCAGAACACTTAAAATAACTGATATTGGTGTTTGGCTAATGAATTTTTAAGTGAGATTATCTGGAAGCTGCAGGTTCAATTCTGACCCAGGTAAACATAATAAGGAATACTTAGAAGTTTAGATGTTTACCCGGTTATGTTTAACCAAATTAGAACTGTTTACCCCTGCGGATTAAATAAAGAGTTCGGTTTAAAATTTTTGTTGATTCACAAGTTCAACAAAAATACCAAGAAGAGATCTCAAGACACATCGACCAAAACGTTGTGAATATAGCGATAAAGTTTAATATATTAGTCTAAATACTCTAAATGATAAAAAAGAAGTGTATTAGTCTTGTGTGATCAATACGTAATCGAGATCAAGTGACTTGTTCTTTTTCGGACTTTCAAAAGACTAGTTTATATTCTCCTTTGTGAGGATTTATTTGGAAGGGTTTGTCGTATATATTGTTATAATAATCTTGATGCCATTTTTCGTCTTCAGGTCTGTATACGGGATTTTAAATCATGTTGCAATCACATTTTGATATTTCCATTTTTCATCATTATCAAATTTTGGGAAAAACTTGATACATACTCTAGTCTCCTGGTTATAAAAAATGTCTTTTTGCATGGACGCTACCAAACACTTAGGTCAATAAGAATAAAAAGTTATTTCTTATGGATGCATATCTATTACCGCTGGAAGAAATAATAGCACATTTAGAGATATTTTCAAAATTAACCTAAACACACAAATGTCCCTAAACATTTTTTATTTTTCGGATGGATATTTGGATATCATAAAATATGCCTTAAATAAATTAGATTAAATTAAGAGAGTATTTTTTTCTGATCATGCAGAATAAATATTATGGAATAAAAACAATACGGAGGAGACTTGATACTTCGTCGCTCCTCTTTATGTTTCTATGACAGCCTTAATTCTTTCAAACATAGATTTTATTAATCAAAGGCTATATTCTTCATGAAACTGGTTTCACCTTTCACGAATGACAGTTAATAGATCTTTTCGATTGAGGGAGTCTTCTTATGGAGCTTTTTGTTTTTAAGTTCCACCATAAATCTTTCAACTGGATTTAAATCTGGACTATTTATTTACTGTGTAATTGATATTTTATGCTTTTTTTCCTGAAGAAAAGCTTTAATTTTCTTTTACTCTATGAAAAGATGCATTATTGTCCTGAAAAAAGAACCCAAAAAAACTTCCTCATCAACAAATCAATTTTCTATCGATGGGACGAGTCATCTAAGATTTTGATGTACACGTGTGTATTGATTGTTGAAGTAATGATTGGAATTTAATCTCGTTCTTTAAATGACATGAAATTATATCACTTGGATAATGACTTGGAATATTTAGTCGATTTACAAAGGAAGTCATTTTATATACTTTATTTGAACAACAGTAAAAAAAAATTGTCTCATCGCTTTATCCATGAAGGTTTTTAATCATCACTGAAAAATCACTTTCATCCAATTGTCCACACGTAATAATTTTTTCCTCTTTAGCGCATTTTAACGTAATTTTCTTCTATTTGTACTGGTTTTGCTTTGGCTTTTCTATAAATAAATCCTATTTCATTCAGCAAATATCTTGTAGATCAGTCATAAACATGGATTCTTTTTTCGACTCATTTTGCTGCATTTGTTTCCTTGAATATTCGCGAAGGTTGATATGGCATTAAAAAACAAAGAAACCAAACCAAACCGTGAATATTTCCTATTTTCAATGAATATTGTTTGAGTTTTCTATCTTGGCGTTTTGAGATCTTTCGTGGTATATCAGTATGTTTTCCTTTTTCAACCACCTCATTTGTTTTATATGCACCAAATTTTAAACGCAGCTGATTGAGAGCAAGTAAATTCTTTTGTTATATTTCACTGTCGATTGCTTTATTGAATGGCTTTCACAATCTTTTTCTATTGTTTCGATCGTATGTTTTTCTGATAGAGCCACGTTTCCTTCCAATTAGAAATTTACAACCGTTTGTTGAGGTTTACAAGAACTAATTTTAATTGTATATCGATTTGCGTATTTAGGATTTTTACTAGTTTTTTAAGGAATTCAAATTACAAGATCATAATATAATTTCTTCGTCAAGATAAGGCTATTCCGTAAAATTATCCCTTGCAGGGATTGGAAAAATTTATATCATCAATTTAAATAATTTTATCTATTTTGTTTAAGATATATTTCCTGAATCGAAAATACTTTGTTATTAAAGAAAAAAATGTTTTACGTTGTAGATGTTATTAGTTTATTTTCTTCGAAATAAATCTAAAAAAATAAAAATAAAAATAGTAAATATTCTCAAAGTGTGATATTTCCATAATTTTTTACCTGGGGCAATATAATCTTTCGTGATCCTATTTACCCAACCCCTCCGCTCGGGCAGGATATGACACAAGGTCAATTTTAAAGCGGAGTTAAGCAGGTTTGAATTCAGAGTTTTTCTTCTCCTAGACTAGTTGCCTCACCAAGGCTGAAGAACCTAGACTGTTCTACTATTTACCCATAGCTGGAGGGAGAATAACTGGATTCATACCTTTTCCAAGGGTATTAGTGCTATGTGAAATGCAATTAGTCTTGTCCAGGAATTGAACTCGTATCGCCGTGTCCATATCCTGTGACGATAACCATTACACCACGGGAAGTGATAGAAGGCAACAAAAACTCTTGGAGTTAAAGGATATTATTACAGATACTAACAAACTTGTGCATTTTTCCCTGTTAAAATGAATTGAAAATTAAAGTTAGTATTTAAGGTTAAATTTTAGTTTTATTTGAAAGATAGTAACATCATATTTATCAGTATTAAAAGCAAATTGACATAACTTATCTAATTAATCTTCAGTACATTTAAATAAAAATTGAAAAATTTACTCTTCAACTAGAACATTTATGAAGTTTTTCGTCTTGGAAGAAGTGGGTGTCCTCGTGGTGTAATGTTTAAAGCAATGGACAGCGGAATCGTAGTAAGCGAGTTCGTACTCCAGTTGCGCTATTACGTTCACTTTCGGGCAAATACCCTTGGGAAATGTATGAACCCCCTTATCCTCCTAGCTATGGGTTAAATAGTACTGTTCTTCTAGGAGAATGGCTTTGGCATTAAATAACCGGCAAAGGTTGATATGCCATTAAACAAAAAAAACAAACCTTCTCTAAAAAAAAAAAGGTTGGTGGATAAAGCGGCCGAAACTTTCTGATTATAACAACCACGATAAGGACTCTGTTCCAAGTTATGTAAATAAAAAATGTTTTTCATTAAGTATGCATGGTGACTAGAATGTTAAATTCGTCTAGTTTGATATAAGCTTCGAAAATTGGCTTCTTCGACGTTAGCCGTGATAACCCTCAGCAGACATAAAGTATGGAGTAAAAGATATAAAAAGAAGGAAAAAAATCAGAAAGTTATAAAGAATTAAAAGGTCAATGGGTATTAAAAACTTCAACCAAAAATAGAAAGAACGAAAGAAAAAAAATTGAAGAAATAAATTTTAAAGTAGAAAAAAAAAACTAACAAATGAACAATAAAGATTTAAAAAAAAAAATACACCCTTTTTTAAGATAAAAAGATAAGAAAAACAAAAGACGAAAAAAGCTTTTTTTCTTCTCTTTAATTATTTTCAAGTGAGAGGCATATTTTTCTGTTTATTTACACAAAAACAAAAAGGGCAAAAAGGCCCCTCTAAAAAATAAGAAAGAGAGATTTTATTTATGAAAAATAAATTTCTAAACGGAATGTTTTGATTTCAGTGTAAATCATTCGTTTATACATCGGCAAAATGTGTTTGGTATTTATCAGTGCAGAGAATATCAGTAAAAGTAAGCAGACTGGTTGACAGGCATTCAAATAAGTGAATGGGGGTACAGAGGTGAACAGGGTTGGGGGAGTTGTACGTTCATTGATTGGCGGGTTTTGTACTGAAGACGCTGATTGCGTAAGTGTTCGGAAACATATTTCTCGAAAAGAAAAGGTTAGAAAGAGAAGAGGAAAAGGAAACGGAAAAAGAATAAGGAGAAGCAAAAGAAAAACGAGAAACGAAAGAAAAATTAAAGAAAACGGGTGAAAAGCAGAAAGACGGAATAATTGCTTGGAAAAAAGTAAAGTATAAAAACAGAAAAGGGAATATGTGAAGAAGAAAAGTATAAAAACAAAAAAGTATAAAAACAGAAAAGGGAATATGTGAAGAAGAAAAAGAAACTTAGGAAAAGGGGAAAAAAAGAAAGAAAAAACTATGAAAATTAGAAAGAAAGAAAAAAAGAAACTTATGAAAAGAAAAGAAAGACTTTGAAAGAGAAAATAAGAAGAGAAAGAAATAAAAGTAAAGACAAAAGGTAGAAGAACGCACGAAAAAGAAAAAGGAAAGTGAATAAGGAAAAGAAAAAAAACGGTGGAATTTCTGCTCGAAAAAGAAAGTAAACAAAAAGGAATATGAAAAGAGAGAAATTGAAATAAGGAAAGAAAAACTTATGAAGAAAGACAGAAAAAGAAAATGTAAATAGGAAAAGTAATAAAAATAAAAGAAGAGAAAAAAAAACACAGAAAAATAGAAAAGTGTGAAAAGGGAAAGAGAGAAAGTAGAAAAGAAACTTATAAAAAGAAAGAAGTGAAAAAGAAAAATTAAAAGAGAAAATGTAAAGAAGAGAGAGAGAGAGAGAGAGAGAGAGAGAGAGAGAGAAAACAGAGAAGAAAAAAAAAAGAAAGAGTGCGTGAAAAAGAAACAAAGAAAAGGAGAAAATAAAGGTAGAGATGGTGTTAAGAGAGAGAGAGAGACACAGAGAGAGAGAGAGAGGGGGGGAAAGAGAGAGAATAAATAATGCAAAGAAAAATAGAAAGGTTAGAAGTTAGAAAAGTTTTTAAAAAATAAAAGAAAATTAGTCGAGTGGGTAAAACAAAACATCATGAGAGAGGAGTAAAACCGGTAGAAGAAATAAAGAGAGAATTTGAAAAGCGGGAGAGGAATAGAGAAAAGGGAGAAAAGTCAACGAAAAAATAAAAAATGAAAACAGAAGACAAACAGGTATTAGAGTAAACAAACATGTTAAACATTCCGAGAAAGAATGAGAAAGTAAAGAAATCAACAAGGAAAGTGAAAAAAAAAAAAATAGAATTAAAGATAGATATATATGAAAGTAAAATATAGATACGATGAAAATAAGAATTTAAATCTGAAAAAAAAAAAAAAAAAGATAAAAATAGATCTAAAAAAAAAAAAAAAAGGATTACTGTAAAATAAAGACGGCACCTCGGGAGGTGTAATGGCTAGCAAGGTAGACAAGCAAGCCTTCACGAGTGAGTTCAAGTCTCATTGGGTGCCTCATTCATGTGGCCTTGTGCTACATCTAAGCAAAATGCTTAGTAAATTAGAACTGTAAAATAAAGATACGATAAAAATAAAAATCAAGTTTAAAAAAAGAAAAAAGGAAGCCATTATAATATATATATATATATATATATATATATATATATATATATATATATATATATATATATATATAAGACAACTTCGGGGAAGAGAAGAGAAAGTAAAAGAAAAAAATCAGGCAAGAAGGAGTGATTTAGATTTATTTTTGTCACGGGCGTTGAAAGACAACGTAAGTACAAAAAGTATGTCAGTAAGAGACTAAAAACAAGAGAGCAGTAAAGAATGCTATCAAAAATGCAAGGTAGTAGTGTGTAGTTAGGACAGTGAGAAATTGAATGAGTAGTTTTGTAGCGAGTGTAGCGATTAGCAGATGAGAGGAATTATTGTTAAAGAGAGAGATAGGGAAAACTGATAGAAAAATAAACACGAAACTTGTTATTGTGCGATCAGTTACCGCCGTATATGGTCAGTGTCCAGAACTACAGGTCTATATTATTAGCAAGTAGTCGCTTGCCCTCTACTGTTGTCGTTCACGAAACCTGTCACCAAGTTAGAAGAAGGAAATGTGTCAACAAAGTCTCGTAGGTTCGCGCGATGTCTCGTTACATGCCTGACCGTTGTCGTGTTGCTTCAGCGTATACGGACAAAAACACACCCTAACTCACCTATATACATACAAACCAGGGCACTTGCTACATACGTAATCACTGTTTATATCAAATAATGACAGAGTACATATACATAGGAGAAAAGGCGGTGGGGAGACAAGTAAAAAAAAAAAAAACATGCATGCTACTCGGAGTGAAAAGCGGCCGAAATATTAACTAACAATACACTTTTAAAAATTAACTGGAAAGTAAGAAGCGTTACGGAAAAAACTTTTTGGATTTATATATCATTCACATCCACATTTTTTTTTTTTTGTTTAGCTTTTTTTTTTTTGGTCTTTGCTTTTTTTTTTTTCGTTTGTTTGTTTTGTTTTTCTATCTCTCTACCTTGGATTGGATTTTATCATCCCGGCATTAAATGCTCAGGAAGTTACACAAGTAAGTACAGTAGTCGTGTGAAAATACACGCGTTCCGTATTATTAATTTTTTTTTTTTTTTTTGTAATTTCCAAGTAGGTACACCAACATATTTGAGAGCAAGATGTTTGCACGGTTTGGAGGGGTGCAGGGTTTTTTTTAAACTTGGGGCGCAGGTGGGGGTGACACGTTTCTGCTGATTGGTTCAATATACGTTCGTTGTATCTCGCTTTCTCTCGACTCACACACACGATTTCAATCTTAACTCTCTCTCTCTCTCTCTCTCTCTCTCTCTCTCTCTCTTTCTTTCTCTCTCTCTCTCTCTCCGATACACACGAAAACAAATGTACACACACCGGTTTTTAATCGTTATTATTATTATTACTATTATTATTATTCACACCAGTTTTAACAGGTTTTCTGTCACTGGAGTCTGATTCACACAAATTCTTTTCAAGTCTCTAGGACTCTTTGAAGTATTCTGACAGTGGTCTGTTGTATCTCGATTATTCCTCTGCTTTCCAATTCCTCTCGTCTCTTTTCTTCTTCTTCTTCTTCTTCTCATTATTATTATTATTATTATTATTATCATTATTATTATTGTTGTTGTAATACTTCGTGCAAGCTGTTCATGTCAGCTGTTAGTGGTGTTTTCTTCTTGGGATCTGAATGAAAGCAAGTTTCTGAAGATCTCCTGAGCTCTTTTTTTAGTCTCCTGACCGAATTTTAGTGGTGCTGTGGTCTGGATTCAATTCTTACTCTAATCTCCAGTTCATCCGATCTATTTTTCCTGATTCCTGAAGACTGTTCATTGGGCCACAACTATTTTTATCGTTATTTTACTTCTTGGGAGCTTTTCACACCAGCATTAGCTGACGGTCTCTCAAAGAAGTCCGAACAATATTATTATTATTTACTTCTTTAGAGTTTTTCACATCAGTGTTAGCTGATGGTTTTTCACATGAGTTTGAGTGACAGCAAGTCTCCTCAAGTCTCCAGGACTCGTCTCAGGATTCTGGCTGTTCTCAGCAATGCTGTCATTTGGATAGTCTCTACCCGTCCGCCAACTTCCAAGTCCACCAGGCCTATTATTATTATTATTATTATGTTTATTCCTTGCAAGTTTTTAACGATGGTTTTAAATGTTAGCTCGAGCCCTGAACAAGGAGAGTAAATAATGATCTTATCGCCGTATCTAACAATCTAGACTCGATTATTAAAATCAAGTAGTGACTTTAATCCTCGTTGAGTGTCTCATACTTCTGCAACAAAGCTATCCTTAGTAAATAATTTCTAGTATCCATAAGACTCATGATGTTCTGAAATGATTAGATTTGTGCCATAACTATGCTAGCTTAGTAAATAACTAGTGTGATTATTCAATTATTTGCACTAAGCAGTTAGTAGTTTCCACTCGGGAGCAAGAGACAACAAGTCTCTTCTAGTATCAACCACCGCTCTGAGTATCCGTAAAAAACTCAACTTCATCTCTTTCCATTCTCGCTTCTTATGTTTGAAAAAAAAAAGGTTCCAGTACTCTGATTTTATAAGCACTACTGTTATTTAATTATTTTATTCTATTTTATTTTATTCATTTTTCTTTTTATAATTTTTCTATTTTCTAATCGACTTCCTTGGCTCTGCTGACATAACTGTATTTATTATCTGGCCGCATTTAGATATCAATAATAGTGTCAGCAACAAGTTCAGACATCTGGCAGCAGATAAGATGCATTTTCGAGAAATATTTCATGCAAACGTCAGATATTTCTGTGAGAAAATATTTAACCCTTGGATTTTTTTTTCGTTGATAATGTCAACAGAAATTAGGGTGTGTTTTATACGCCATTATATATATATATATATGCCTTAAAATACAATAGTTAGTATTTCATTTATGCTCGACATTTTTTCAGTTTTTGGTTAGCGGGAAACGTTGAGAATTAAACTGAATTTATTCTCCAGAGCAGTTGACAAAAATACATTTGTATATATTGAATTATATTCATGCTTTATTTCATCCTACGCGCGTGCGTGTGTGTGTGTGTGTGTGTGTGTGTGTGTGTGTGTGTGTGTGTGTGTGTGTGTGTGTGTGTGTGTGTGAAAATACACTTTTAACATCCATGCATACATACATACATTCATACTCACACGCACATATAGATACACTGACGTAGACAGAATTACCCTATAAAATCTCTTTTAGGTGTATTCAATTGAATGTGACAGAGAAATATTGTTTATTCAAGTTTTTCGTGCCGACGAGTAGTATGCCATCACTGTTAATCAGAATTATAAAAACTGCCAAAAGTTTTTTAGGTAATTTTATATACTTTCGGTTAACGTTGGTCATTATAGAAAATATCACACACACACACACACACACACACATATATATATATATATATATATATATATAGATTGATTAGCTGTATTTAGGAAACGAAAGTGCTCTGTATCAATTGATACATTTCTGTATTGTTTATATTTACCGCGGTAGCAATATCTCATCTACTGAAAGCTATGTCAGATTACGTATAGGGAAGCCGTGATCTGATGTTGACAGATTGTCGATCATATGGAAATATGATTTTTCAAAGAATAAAACGGAATTCGTTCCAAGTTGTAGCCGTATTGGTATTACTGTATGGACGCACCCCCTCGACTCTAACGAAACGTATCGAGACAAAGCTAGATAGCAACTACACAGAAATGAGACGTGCTATTTTGAACAAACCTCAGCAGTACGGCCACCTACCTCCCATCCCCGAAACAATCCAAGACGAACATGACATGCTGGAGACTGGTGGTGAAGTTAAAACGAAGTGACGTTTTTCTAAGGACCCTTACACATGGTTCTGCCAGTGTTGGCTGACCTGCAAAGACTTACATACACCAGCACTGTGCTGACACTGGATGCAATCTAGAAGACCTGGCTGGAGCGATGATCGATAGGGACGTATGACGAAAGAGTGAAGGGACTGCATGACTTGATGAAGATGAATATAGTTTGGTACAGAGCCATAATCGTGGAGTACCATTTGGGCATGAAGTCGCCAATGATATATAATCAAAATCGTTTAGTTTCTACGATTTTACAGTTTTAATATACTGTTGCGTTTCCTGCTTTGAAAATCAGCCTTCGAAATACGAACCTGTTATTTCTACTGAGAAATTCATTAATCATATTGATATTTTCGCACAAACACACACGTGTGTATATCTATGCATAAACACAAGTAGATAGGCCCATATATAGGCATACGTACACACAAACATACACATCTACATTTATACACAGGTATATACACCGGGAAATATATGCATATCCAGAAAAACGCACAGGGGGTGGGCCAAAAGATATTTTATTAAAAATAATATTAGAAATTATTTCTAAAAATCTGAGGATTTAAAGGATGCAAATTAAATACGATGCATACGTATATATATATATATATATATATATATATATATATATATATATATATATATATATATATATGCGTATGTGTGTGTATATATATACATATGTGTGTGTATATATCTGTGTGTATATATATATATGATATATGTGTATATATATATATGCATGTGTATATATATATATATATATGTGTGTGTGTGTGTATATATATATATATGTGTGTATGTGTGAATATATATATATGTGTGTATATATATATATATATATATATATGTGTATGTGTGAATATATATATATGTGTGTGACTGGGTGTGTGTGTGTGTGTCTGTGTATATATATGTATGTGTATATACCTATATATAAATATATATATATATATATATGTGTGTGTACATATATGTGTGTGTGTGAGTGTGTGTGTATTTATGCATGTATATTTACGTAGATATGTACGTGTACATATGTATATACATGTCTTTTTTATGTACATTTTATATATATATATATATATATATATATATATATATATATTCTTAGATTTAAAAAAAAATCTGTTCTCTGCTTATGATTAATTTCTCTACCTTGGAGGAAAGATAATATCTGTACGCTCCGTTTAAATCTGTCAGACAAAATATAGATATATTGATACACCTACTGATTTAATACCGTACGTATATGAGCACACACACACACACACACACACACACTCAACCCCATACGTACAAATATATAGTGAGAGAGAAAGATTGTGTGTGTGTGAGAGAGAGAGAGAGAGGGGGGGAGTGAAGGAGATCCATTTAAGTGATATGCAGTTACAGATCACCAACCATGCTAGTAGGCATACAGGTACATCGACTTGAGTATAAATAGACCTTCAAACAAGTAAATGATCGCATAAAGTCTACTGCAACAAAAAGAAAAAGAAGTTACATGCCGATAGTAAAAGATATTCCTTGCCGCTCGACAATAGTGTTGTTGTTTATTATTTTAAAATCTACACACCTTAAACACGCTACTCGCTCGACACGTTCTACAAATCTCTTTGTTATGCACTTTGTTGTTAATTAATTCAAAAGTCAAGCGCCTCAGGGAATTTCATTAAAACAAGTGACGCTACAAATTCACAGTCAAATCTAATTAGTACAAAACTATATTAGTAACAACTTTCATTATTTATGTCTATTTTTATTGTTCAATATTTAATATTTATTATTGATTTTAACTTGCACAGTTAGCATAAAAAGGATGGGCTTTTTAGATGCGCTTCAGCGTTAAGATTACGACATAGCAGGTTTCAAACACAAGGACTTAAAAGAACTATTACGTCCTGGGAGAGTGGCACAGCGGACCAAAAGAGAGTTGGCGAGGGGCGTGATTTCCACCTCTTATAATGCTAATATGAAAAACAGCTGATTGGTTGGTATTTTTAAATGAATACACATATAATAGATGGGTTATTCCAGGATTATTGATAAAGTAGAGAGTCGCAGGGCACCTCGGTAGTGTAATGGTTAGCAAGTTTGACTTGCAAACCTGCAAGAGTGAGCTCGAGTCTCATTGGGTACCCCATTCAATCAACCTTGTGCCACATCAAAGCAAAGAGCTTCGTAAATTACAGAAAAGTAGAGAGTCACACATTGGCCTATTGGGTAGAATGTTCGCAAATGGTCCCGGAGACCTGGGTTCAATCCCAGGTCGCGTCATACCAAAGACTTTAAAAATGGTACTTGATACCTACTTGCTTAACACTCTGCAATATAAGGTACGTATCAAGGGTAAAGTGGAGCAATTCTGGGAAAGGAGTAACGCCCTTCCCGACACTTCGGTGTAGTAGCTATTGAAAAGGGAGCCTTCTGGTCGCCCTTGACAACGGTCGCCGACTTTACTTTACTTAGAGTGAGTTGTTGATCATTTTGAAAGGTTCCGTTTCAACTGTAAGCAAACAAATTATGATAGACAAAAAAAAGGACGATTTAAAAACAAAATGCAATGGAATATTTAAAATATAGATATGATGACAATCAAACATTCACAAACTGATAAAATTTCTGCATTAAATAACCCATGAAAAGTTGATATCCTCTTAAATAGATAAACGAATCTAAACGTCATCTTGCCTAGTCGGCTGGAGGTGTAAAATACAGCGACTGCTTTTCTCCATAAGGCTAAGACACCCCCACACGAGTGTCCTGATTATCACTCGAAACAATCATATGATGAGCCTCCAGTAATGCTGGAGTTTGGGGGAATGCGGGGTACCTCTTTATTGCAATCACTCCCTCGTCCACTCAGGCCCGGAGTGGTAGCATCTGATAGGGTCCTATCTATGTCTCTAATAGAACTGAATTGTGTACTTATGCTAAACTGAAGAGCTTGAAATAGAACTATTTTGACATTTAATCAGCGTACTTATACCAAACTAAATTACTTGAACTAGAACTGTTTTTGACATTGAAATTTTACTTACGCTAAACTGAATTGTTTGAAATAGAACTGTTTTTGTATAAAATGAATTTGGTATTAAATAACCTACGAAGGTTGATATGCCATAAAACCCAAACAAACAAAACAAACCTGATCTACTCGCTTTCATGCGAAAGTCTTTAATTTCTTCAATTTAATGATCACAGTATATTTCATTATTTGAAGTATGATGTTGTTTCAAATATTCTGGAATAGTAAAGGAGCAAAATAGGGTGTTCAGCCGGCAGAACTAGTTGCGGATACACCTTTACACCTTGTTGATAAAGGGTTAATAGAGGAATCGATAATTGTTTAGAATTTCTGTGTTTTTTGTTTTTTTTATTGTTTATTTTTTGTTTTTGGTTTTTTTTTGGTGGGGGGTTCAGGAATTCTAAGAAAATATGACGTCACATCTCGTTTTCCATAATATGAAATACGACTCTAGTTTTAAGTTTAAGTAAGCCAGCACAAACCCAACCCTAACCCTGACTCTAAAAAAAAACTTCACTGAAGCACAATTTCCTTTCCTTTTAAAACTGTCTTATTCTTAAAGAAATTATCTATCATACTGACTCTTAAACAAATATACTTTGCTGGTCGTGACTATTTTATTTACATGCACATTGTAATAATACTTTACAGTTTCTTTATACAATTCACATGCTTCTATAATGTCGTTTGTTGAACTACATTACCTGAGAGTTTTTTTTGTTGTTTTTTTTTCTTAACAGACAGCAAGTTTAAATAAAAATATTAAAACTACAAATAAATAGTTAAAAATTCTGAAAAATGCAGTCATTTCTTTAAGATCGACTTTAGCACGCGATTCAGTGAAATCGCATTTGATTGAAATCAAAGCATTTTACATCAACAATGGTTCATGTTTTAATAAGTGGAACAGGTATTCGAGTTCTGGATGGGCTAATGGCTTACGACAAGGAAAATGGAATCGGTAAACAGTTTTCGAATTCTGGCGGTTGACAGTTTAACTTTACAATAATATCATTAAAAAAGCCATCAATACCCTTTTATCCCCAACTTTTGATAAAATATCAGCTGAGTATACACACAAAAATACGTACACACACACACACATATTATTATTTATTCCTTTGAGAGTTTTTAATACATTAAAGTTAGCAGGTGGTTTCTCACTGTAGTTTTAGTGAGAGGAAACCACTACATGTCATCAGTATTCTTCTCAGAATTCTGTCCGCTCTTGATAATGCTATATTCTCGACGGTCTCCACTTGTCCTCTTATTTCCAAGTCTTCCAATCCATTTACCAATCCTTTCGGGATTGTCTTAAGCGCACCCACCACAATTGTTATCACTGTTACTTTCATGTTCCATTGTTTTATTAGTCCTATAGCAAGGTCATGGTACTTATCTTTCTTTACTCTTTCTTTTATTTTCATTCCGTTGTCTGCCAGAACAGCAAAGTCCACAATTCGACAGGTTCTCTTCTTTTATTTATTTATGTATTTTTATTTCTATTTATTTATTTTTTATTTTGTTGATTATCACAAGACTTGGTTGTCTGGCCAAGATAAGATGATCTGTTTGTATTTCAAAACCCCGAAGAAGTTTGTACGTCTCATTCTTTGGTACAGATTCAGTGTTGTGTATATACTAGTTGTTCGTATGGTCAAATTAAAAAATTTTGCACAATTCCCATTGGATTACCATCCCCTGCCAGTTTTATACTCTCTTTGCGCTAATTATAAGAGTGACTGTTTTGTCTCTATTACCACATAACTTACATTGACTATTTTGTTGCGTCTAATCTATTTTTGCTTTAACATTGTTGGTCTTTATGGCGTTGTTTTCACCTACCTAGGAAGTAGCGTCTCATCAACAGAAAACGACATCGACACACGGCTGACGAAAGTATGGATGGCTATAGATAGGCTCTCAATAATATGGAAATCAGACCTGACAGATGAAATGAAGCGCAGTTTCTTCCAGGCAGCGGTTATATCGATACTGCTATATGGATGCACTACATGGACGCTAACCAAACGGCTGGTGAAGAAACTTGACGGCAACTACACAAGAATGTTTAGAGCAATATTGAACAAGTCCTGGCGACAACACCCCACGAGACGCCAACTGTACGGCCACCTGCCTCCCATCACGAAAACTATACAGGTCAGACGAGCCAGACACGTCGGACACTGCTGGAGAAGCAAAGACGAGCTCGTAAGTGACGTACTACTATGGACCCCCACATATGGCCAAGCAAAAGCAGGACGACCAGCCCGAACTTACATTCAGCAGCTATGTGAGGACACAGGATGTAACCCAGAAGACCTGCCGGAGGCGATGAACGATAGGGAAAAGTGGCGAGAGATGGTCAAGGATATCCGTGCTGGCGGCACGACGTCATGAATAAGAAAAGATTCAGTTTTTCTCTTAAGGCTTAGTCATGTGCAAGTCTTCTCGTGTGAGATTTTACTTGTTTGTCACTTGAAACGTTATTTTTGCATTATTGTTTTCTAGTCATCGTTATTCTCTTGATTCTTCTCTTGCTTGTGTTGTTTCTGGTCGCTGTAATTAGCTTTTTTGTTCTTTTGTTTAGTGTAGTCTTTGTATTGACGCTATTTCCAAGGCTAGCGAATCTTTTTCCTCCTTCTTTTCTTGACACATAGTCTGTTTATACTACGAGGTGCATACGATAAGTTTCCAGACTTTTTTCGTATGGCCACTTTTATTGATAGTACACCCTAACCCTAACCCTAATCCTTTGGCCAATCAACTCTGGTGTATTGACTTCCTTACTCCTCCCACACCTCTCATCATCCCTCACAGACTCCCTGCCTTCCTTGAATCCTTTCTATCACTCAAAAACTGATGCTCGATTCATGCAAGATGGTCGAAAAGCAGTCTGAAGCATTGCATACGTTTCTGTGGCATTTTTCCAAGTTTAAAACAGAATTTTATTGCATATCGTTCTTCTAAAGTGTCCTCACGTCCAGATTGCATTTTTGAAATTCACTTTAGTAGGGTGTATTCCAATTGCTGGTGTAGCTGTTCATTTGAAGTTGAAATCATAAAAATTGGTCAGTCATCTCATAAGATGTATAGCAATAACATACTGAATTCCCAATTTTAAATGCCTGTACAAAAAAAAGTCTGGAAACTTATTGAATTTACCGCGTAGATAGATAGATAGATAGATAGATAGATAGATAGATAGATAGATAGATAGATAGAAATTACCCTCATATTGCAATTTATCAGTAGATCGGGAGAAAAAACATGAACAGACTGAAATACATTGAGTTGTGATCGTCGAAGTACCCAAAACCTTCCAATGAGATGAATAAATAAGAGTTAACTGAAATTCAATAGAATGTCCACACTTTAAAAAAAATTCAAAACCTAATGGATCCGAGCAGACAATTTAAAGTGAGAAAATTTGGTGGGGGGAATCAAATATTTATAAATATGTAATAAATGCACTGAGGCGATATTTCTGAAGATATCGAATACGTTAAGGATACGCCACTAACAAAACTTGTCTCATTCCAGTAAATCAAAAGATTCGTAAGTAGAAACATGGGTCACTTAAATTATCATTGATTTCCCGTCCACTCTGTGTTTATAATTATTATTATTTGAAATACAAAACTGGCTTTTGTAATAAACTAGAATTGAACCCCTCAGAAATGACTTCTTCATCTTTGTATGGATCTTTGTTTTTTTGTCATCCGTAGTTTTGGCGATAGAGCTACTCGTGTTGAAGAAAACTCTGAATAACCCAGTTAAACAATTGGCCTTGTGTCACATCCAGTTCATGGTGGAGGTGTTGGTTATTTTTTACAGTATATCAACCCTTGTAGGTTATTTAAATCCTCTTTATACATGTATATCAAATATATATAATTTGTAAACGGAATTTCTCATTAATTAAAATAATGTTGCATGCCCAATCCGTCATTTCATGTGTTTGATAAATAAATAAATCGCAAATCACCTTCTTCAAACAATATTGTAGATAAGTGATATAGCAGCTACTTTGCCTATTCCTACCCTGATAGGTAAGATGATTGCTTGTGTATTCATTCACCCACTTTTTAGCCAAGATAACTAGCAACTGTCCGGAAAAATCTAAGTTCATACCTTCAATAAAAGCAGCGTCTTTTCGGCAGGGTTAGAATACGCTGACTGTATCCCTTTACAAAGGGGTAAGACCACTTTTACCAAAAGGAGTCCTTTGGGTATGACACTAAACTGTATCCCAATGTGTTGCACCAATTCTTGAGGTCTGACGAATGTCGACTACTCCATTCATTGCCATTACTCTCAGGTTTCCTCTGCCCTGATTGATTGTACTTGTAAGGGCGCCATCTATGTCTCAAATAAATATGTTTGCAATTTTTTCGTATTCAGTAAGAACATAGAATGCCATATAAATGCCAATTATTTTTATCGAGAATAGTTACTTGAACATATAATTGTTTACTAAGAATTATTATAAGATTTGGTATGATTTGGTATTATGATATATCAACCATTGTAGGTCATTTAATGCCAGATCCTTTGTATACATTTATATCAAATATATGCTTTCTAAATAAATTTTGTTGATAATATTTTTAAACAAGCCTGGGCTCATTTTCTGCACACATTTAAATGGTTCCACTTATTTCTATCAAATACGAATACAGAGTTAAACCTAAAAACAATTCTATTTCAAACAATTCAGTTTTGCATAAGTATAATTTAAATGTCAGCAGTTCTATTTCAAACCATTCATTTTAACATAAGTACACATTTTTTTGTTTACAAACAGTTAAATGTCAAAACAGTTCTGTTCCAAACAACTGAGTTTAGCATAGGTACACAGTTTGAATTTCAAATAATTCTATTTGGCCCATAGATAGGCCCCTATTAGTTGCTACCACTCCGGGTCAGAGTGGACCTGGGAGCGATAGCAATGAAAGAGTATCCCACATTCCCTAAAGCCCCAGCACTACCGAAGTCTCATCATCAGATTGTTTAGTGTGATATCTAGAACACTCATTGGTGGAGACTTACCCCTCAGCAGAGGTGCAGTCCGTGTATTCTGCAGCTCCAGCAGACTTGGCCCCATGACTGTATGGAAACAAATGGCTATTATAGAATAAAAATAATTACTTGAACTCATTTGATTATTAGTATTAGAGGAGAATACTTGAAACTATAAAATTATATGCAAATTATTAGATAGAAATATTCAATATCACATCACCATGCCTGATAAACTCATAAGAAACTACAGCACAACAAGTTTAAAGATAAACTTATAATGAACGCAATTCCCTAACTTCTTGGCATAAAAAAACCCGAGACGGATTGGCATTCCGTTAAAATCAATCAATCAATCAATCCACTAACGACACGGGTTCAGTAAGATATTAGATGATCAATGTAATTGGTTTTACCATAATAGCTTTCTCTGTTTGAAAACGGATGTGAGGATTTTTTTTCGAGACCAAGTACTGTAGGCAAATCATTTGAATTGCTGATTTTACAAGGATACGCCTAAACAATTTAATCGTTTAGGTTTCCTTGTGATTAGCTTATCGGAGTTTTGAATGCTATTAAACGGATCACAGAATACCACACGTGTGCTAAGTCGACGTGCTACATAAAGTTTTGGGCATGCAACTCATATAACGAAACATTCCGATCCAAACTGCAAGCCAAGAAAGTTAGCAGATGCTTAAACAACCAAACATCAATATTACAGACTTGATGATACTCGCTATCAAAAGCGCGTGATTTTGTACATTAGGAGAATATATTTAGGTAAAACTATATCGCAATGGCTGTCGACAGCATATAGGATAATTTTATCACCTAACTTGAATAGCGTTGAATATTTTATTGTCTCGCGCTTGGTATTCTATATTAGAAGCCAAGTTATAATGAACAGAAAGGACAGAACTGAAGGCCGATTTCAGTAGCGTGCAATTCTTGTTCCAGTTTCAGCTTGCTGTTATTGGCTTGGGAAATTTTTTTAAAAAATCCCTTACATTTGGAATATCTTCTACCTTATTTTAAAAAAACAAACAAATACTCCGTTTTTTAAATTTAGAAGGTGTTGCATGGTAAAGCAGCATTCTGGGATAGGGCCAGGTAATAGCTACTCTAACGCTGACAAGTGACAGAAATATAGATAGTTAATTAACTCGATAATTAATTAGAAGATTATGTAACATTTTGCAACCCTTTCTTAACAATATACCCCAAAACCAATATACCGGAAAAAATCCGTTTATATAGTGGATTATCATTCTCATTCCTCGTAGATTTCAGTTTTTAACTTATTGGTATGGGAAACGATTATTTGGCTTGAAAAGTTACCCCGAGATCGAAGCAATAAAAGAAATAATTGAGCTGAAGAAGCTTACGCCATCATTTCAAATGTTACCTCGTTTCCGGCAATGGCCGGAAGTGTTATGTCTTTGCTTGCAAAACACATCACAGAAGCACGAAGATAAAACTGTATGAGGTCAATAAAATATCAGTTTATCATATTCCAAAAGACAAAGATGAGAGAGAGAGAGAGAGAGAGAGAGAGAGAGAGAGTGAGTGACGGGAGAAAATAAGTTCCAAATATCAATCTGAATATTACAAACAATTGTCATTGACTTTCAAATTTTTATACGATAAAAATCCATCGAAAATGTACCCCAAAAGTTCACTATCTGTTTGACCAGGGGTAACAAAGAGTCAAATACTTATACCTCCTGTTCAAAGGGTTAAAAATCCTACAGTACTACTCAAAATCAAATAGATGATGAAATTATTTTTTGGAATTAATTTTACAAAGCTGAAAGAAAATCTAATCATCGGCAAGTATGACTTTAAGGGCTCAGTTGTAGCATTTTTGGATAAAAATCTTTTAACTATTCAGACATCAAAAGTTATCGATGGTTTCTTTCTCTTTATGTTTAGAATGTTTTTAAAAATTGTTGGTTTCATGCCTTTCATTACAGAGTCAAATATTATATTAGAAGTCGACCCAAAAACCATAAAAATACAGTTAATACTTGGTCAACATTGGAAGAAATTATTACTTTATAAATGTCTGTGGTTCTTGATGACAAGAAAGAGTTTGAACTTTTTAGCAATGGCCCCCCAAAATGGTTGAAATGAAATACAGTTCAGATCTAATAATTCATCATTGAGTTAACATATATGCTTAGCTGTCATATATGAGATGACAACCAAGTAAATCAATATTTTTTTGATTATATCCCTCCCTCCCTCCCTCCCTGAAAAACCATGGTTAACTGGAGGTAATGAGTACTTGCTTTTTGATAATGTTCATCAATTAAAAAGATTTGGCTATTTGTGGCTAACTGATAAGATAGAACTAATTTTTGATTATTATGTAGTAAAACAAGTTGCAAAATGAACACATCTGGAAGTTATACCGTTTTGAATCCGAAAGACTTGTTAAACTTCCAGATTTAAATGACATTTCCATTGCTCCAAAGTACATAGAAAGACAACAGGTTTCTACTTGCCTCAGAGTGTTTTCAGAAAAAAAAAACAACATATAATGCACTTCTCACTCCGTCTGGAAAAAGTGCGATTAAGAATGATATTGTCATATTGATAAACAAGGTTTGACAGGGTGGAAAATTTTAAATGTTAAGACCCTTCAAGTTGATAAACTACCCAATGACCTTCTACCAGCTGAAATCAGATCTCCGAATGACAGCCAACTTGATTTTATCGTTAAGGTTTGTCAAATGGCTCTTTATATGGCTGGCACTCAAGGTTATATAAAACAATTATCTAAACACACTTATATTACTCTACATCATAGCTGCAATGAAATTCTTAATGTGTGTCGATACCTTTTAGCCACAAGCCATAAATATGTGCAACTTGGGCTATTTACAACTTATCCATCTGAAAACAGAATTTTGTAAACTTCGTCAAGAATCAGGGGGCACCTATCTTATAAATGTCCCAGAGAACTTTGAAAAGCTATATATTATGCAGACATTTTAACTTTTAAATGTAAATGTAAATACATTGATAATTTTCATGTTAACCTGGTCACCCATTTACATCTTGTGATTCTAAGCTTTGTGAAGAATATTCAGAAATATTTGACAATCTGGAAAATTTAGTACCATTTCGTTCTGATAATGTAGAAATGACCCCCGTGTGTCTAGTTGGATTAATTGGTTGGTTGGTTGGTTGGTTGGGTTTTATGACGTATCAACCTTTGTAGGTTATTTAACGCCAAATTCTGTCTATATGTATATACCTTTTACTAATGAATACTTAGTAGGTAAAATTTTCTATAAGCAAGGTTTCACTCGTTTGCACATGATTAATCAGTTTTAATTCGTCATATTTTTCTGTACAACCCTGTTTCTCGCAAGAAGGACAGAACGTCATCTATTTTAATGTTTTCGAACAATTTAGTTAAACTAGTCACTTTAAAAAATCGCTTTCTGATGACAGCGAAAGCTCTGCATTGTATAAGATTGTGCTTAACCGTGCAAGTTGTCTGACACATCAAACACTGTGGTTGTGGTTCCTGTTTAATTGAAAGAAATGATTTTTATCCTGGATTAATTGCAAGAAATGATTATCTCCCAAGTGAATATGAAACCCAATTTTATTATGAAAAGTATGGAAAATATACTAATTCACTTGATCGTGGAAAACTAAACGTTCCTTCTGACCACACTTTTCAAGGGTGATTTATTTCATTCTTTCGCATACAACAAAGAAAAGGGTTTATAATAAATCCTCAACTAACATTTTTCTGCTTATTTCTGGATTTCATTTTTTCAATGTACAGAGAAAGTATGTTTATAGTTTTTGCATACATTTCACACCCAAACCAGACAAAGAGCCAGCTTAAAGATTTAAAACTTTCCTAGCGTGATTTCGTTTATTTGTCTATATTTCGGAGATGATTGGTAATCATATTCACACTTCAGCTGATGCCGTCAAGTCTCCTCCAGATACTGCTTGTTGAACCCGATAACTTTAGTGAAAATTTGAACCGCCCACTTTACTCAATCCCTGGGGCTAATGAAATAAAGTGTTAGTCATCATCATCATCATCATGTCGTACCGCCAGCACGGATATCCCAGACCATCTGTCGCCACTTCTCCCTATCATTCATCGCCTCCGGCAGGTCTTCAGGGTTACATCCTGTGTCTTCACATAGCTGCTGTATGTAAGTTCGAGCTGGTCGTCTTGCTTTTGCTTGGCCATATCTGGGGTCCATAGGAGTACATCACTTACGAGTGTCCTGCGTGTCTAGTTCGTCTAACTTGTAAAGTTTTCGTGATGGGAGGCAAGTGGCCGTATAGTTGGTATCTCGTGGGGTGTTGTCACCAGGACTTGTTAAATATTGCTCTCAACATTCTTGTGTAGTTGCCGTCTAGTTTCTTCTCCAGCCGTTTAGTTAGCGTCCATGTAGTGCATCCATATTGCAGTATCGATACAACCGCTGCCTGGAATAAAGTGTTAGTAAGGACCTTTAAATATTGTGAATTTTCCTGCTTCAACATTATGTGAATTATATATTTTACCAGAAATTAAACAAAACAGTTAGAAACTACCTCTTTGTTTTGTTTAATACTTATCAGTGCCCTCAATAAAAACACATAATTTCCTTTATTTTACTTACAGAACATTCTATTATCCTCTGGTATGCGTCAAAATGCTATTCTAAGTATTAAAAGATAGTTTACTAAATTTTCTTCCAATATTTCTGAAAATCAAACATCTTTCAATATGGCCTCAGTTCTGACTCTGAGTTACGCTATGAGCAGTATAGCAGACCATGGTTACGTGATAGTTATAAAGGCAATGCGACTGCAAAAGATATTTCTATTAAAGAACAACATTTATAAATCTACGTAACATCTGTCTATGATTTTTAATACAAATCAAGTGGTTGGTTTAATACAAACACACACACACACACACACACACACACACACACACACACATATATATATATATATATATATATATATATATATATATATTATGAACAAAAGTGATAAAACAAGGAAAAATATTTCTTTTATACATATCATTTTTTATTGTTCTCAACTAGTCTCAACCTTAGGTCAATAATAGGAAATGCACTGGTGACGTAGCATATCTATTGGCCGAATGAAAAGTATTTTCTGATCAAAATCTATTTAATTGGTCTTATAAATATATGCATGTGCGTGTGGGTGTAAGTGGTGAATACAGTTGACTAATGTGTTTTCTTTTGGTTTCTGTGGAGTGCATTTCAAATTAGCCGTAACTTAGCTGTTGCGTTTGTTTTTCTTGTTTTGTGGAGGCTGTCCAGTTTTATTTCAACGTCGGGTTGTGTAGTTAAGTTTAATTAGCTGTAACTTATTGGTTTACTTGATTATGTAGACGTTTTTGATTGTGAAATTTTGATTTAAAACACGGAAGTAGTTGTAAAAGTTTCATATCAAATCCAAATAGCTCACAGACTTTTGCGGACATTTTATTTATTTTTATTTCCGTTTTTTTTTTTATTTTATATTTTAAGTTTGTATCTTTTTCAAGTCTTTGTATGATGATGTAATTTGCATATCATGACCATTTTGATCAGAAGTGAACTTCAACTGAGATTGGATTGTTGTGACCACAAGATTTGATTCAGCATGTATAGTAATTTCATCTAAAATAAAATAACCATTCTTACGTTCTCGTATATTGTTTTTGGCAACGTGTACAGCCCAGTAAGTAAATTACATTTTGACTCCTGCAAAAATCATGATTCGTGGTAAATCTTAAATACGTCGATCATTAAATAAGTTTCCAGACTTTTTTCCTATGGTCACTTTTATTGATAGTACACACATGAAACTCTAGTCCCCTACGAAGTAATCTCCTCCGGCTGCAATGCACTTGTACCGTTCTAACAACTTCTGGAAGGCCCCATGGAAGTCCTCTTTTGTGAGCGTGTCAATGACCTTCGTCACAGCCTCTTTCATCTCCTCAATTGTCTTATAACGACAGTCATAAGGGGCAAGGTCGAGACTATAAGAAGGGTCAAATAGTCTGTGACAAGGATGGAGTTGTGGACTGGTGTATTGTCCTATTGGAAATGCCACTGACCCGATTTAAAGAGTGCTAGCCTCTTCCGACGGAATCTCTTCCTGAATTCCCTTAAAACCTCAACATAGTAACCCTAACCCTAACCCTTTGACCAATCAACTCTGGTGTTCTGACTTCCTTACTCCTCACACACCTCTCATCATCCATCACAGACTCCCTGTCTTCCTTGAATCTCTTATGCCACTCAAAAACTGATGCTCGATTCATGCAAGATGGTAGAAAAGCAGTGTAAAGCATTCCATGCGTTTTTTCCGAGTTTAAACCACAATTTTATTGCATGTCGTTCATTTAAAGTGTCAGATTGTATTTTTGAAATTCATCAGCTGTGACGATCAGGCTTTAGTAGGGTGTATTCCAATTGCTGCTGTAGCTGTTCATTTGAACCTGGAATCATAAAAATTGGTTAGTCATCTCATAAGATGTATAGTAATAACATACTGAATATTTAAGAGTCTACAACAATTTTAAATACCCATACGAAAAATGTCTGGAAACTTATTGTATGCACCTCGTATGTGACTGAATGTACCTACTTTTCGTGGTCAAATCTTATAGAGTCGAGCATACATATTCATATATGTATAGTTTTCTATGTAAAGAGTGCTCAATATCGATAATAGAGCATATATATCTAAGTATCAATAGAAAGAAAATAAAAGAAATAAAAAACGAAAAGAAATAAATTCAGAAGAAGCAGTTCCCCGGAGGCGTCCGACAAAGAGAAAAATCTGCGCATGTCTGAAAAAGAAATTCTCTCACTAAGCATTCACAACTGCTATTCGATTGATCTTTTTCTCTTGGCTGCTAGTAGTGAGTGCACGTGCTGATTGGGGCTGGTAGTCAGGCACGTCTCATGGTAGCAATTGCCTCGGTTAAACATACCTCACTGAATGTACTATCAACCCTCGAACTTTTAATTCACTGAAAAGGACTTTAGTATATTATAACAACTTGTTTAGTAAATGCGACTACTTCTACTGGTTCAGGAAAAAGTTCTATGCCACAGAATAGTCGTAAATCCCAAAATAAAGTTTTAAGAATAAACATATCCTTGTCTCTTTCCGTCCTCAATTCCCTTACAACTTGCCGCTGAAAAAAAAAGACAAGTTGATGGGGGAAGAAGAAAAAAAAGGTGTCAAATGCGAAGCTCAAAATTATCTTAATAGAACCCAGCAATAAACTGACACCGACGACCTACCCTACGAAAATAAATAAAGTTCTTCTACGCCCCATAATAGAATGGTTTTAGTTTTTTTGCCATTGCAATCAGCACTGGTCCGATGACCAAGCGCCGTTGAGTCCAAGTTTACGCTATCTTAAGTTAAACTAATTTGATAAGACAAATAAGAATATTTCTTTGGTTTTATTCATTTTTTTTTATAATTCTCAACTATCGTTACCTTATCATCAGGAGAAAAAGCTTTGCAGAAAAAAAGTTTTCGAGAATGTTTTTAAGGGTTGATATGCTATAAAAGAAGCGATGAAAAAATACACTGGTGTCATAGCACATCCATTCGCTGAATGTATATTAATTTTTGCTATCTTAGTGTCTTCAATAAACTTTTATATGACCTCTGCTGTCATGTAAACCTGACACTGAGCTCTCTCTTTAGGATAGATATATTAAGCGTAGACGGGTGTTTGTTTCAAATTAACCAGTATTGCTTGGTTTCTTTATATATATATATATATATATATATATATATAGCGATAACACAATCTGCTTTCACTATTGTTTAATAAGAAATTCCGTCGATATGGTAACTGGAAGAATTATTGACTGCAAGAAAGTAATCAGAATAGAAGACGACGTAAAGGTTTGGTTTGGTTTGTGTTATTTGTTCAATGGCATATCAACTCCTAATGGGTAATTTAATACCGAAATTTGAGACATTTGTAAATACACTGAGGTTGTAGCATGATAATTTGTTGAATGAAAATTATTTTCTATTATTCAAATGTCATCACATGAGCTATTCAATGTCGTTTAAATACTTTTAAGCTTCACCGAGATTTTAGATTTGTCGCACAATACTTCTCTGGCGAACATTAAATCTCTATTAAAATACTGACCGTTTAAGCGGAAATATTGTTCTACTAGAATTAGTTTGTTATATTCGATAAATTTCATTGTTTGGTTTGGTTTAGTTTTATGGCATATCAACCTTTGTAGGTTATTTAACGCTAAATCAATTTTTATGTAAATAATCTGTTCTATTTGAAACAATTTAGTTTAACATGAGTACACAGTTTAATGGTTAAAAACATTTCCATTTCTAACTATTCAAGCAGTTGTATGTAACAATTCGGTTAAGTGTAAATACAGTTTTAATGTCGAAAAACAGTTCTATTTCAAATAATTCAGTTAAGCATAAGCATGCAGTTTAAATGTAAGTACGGTTTAATTGTAAAAGTCATTTCTATTTCAAACTATTCAGTTTTACTCAAACAATTCATTTTAGCATAAGTATGCTGTTAATTCTATTTAACCCATAGATAGGACCCTTATCAAGTGCTACCACTCCGAGCCAGAGTGGACTTGGGAGCAATGGCAATGAAGGGGTACTCCGCATTCCCCAAAGCTCCAACATTGCTGGAACATCACCATCAGATTGTTTAGTGTCATAGCCGGGACACTCGTTAGGGGGGGGCTTACTCCACTGCAGAGGTGCAGTCAGTGTATTCTACAGCCCCAGCTGACTGGGCAAAAATTTTATTGTGTTTATAGTTATTTTGTCTGAAGTTATATATATATATATATATATATATATATATATATATATATATATATATATATACGATAAAATAGGTCGCTTAGAACATGGTTTTTTCAAAAAGCACTTTGAAACATAAATATTCGCCAAAATGTTTTGTAGTAGTATCCGTGGGAATTTAAATCTGCTTCTTCCATAGTACAGCGTCATTGTTGATACTGCTAATGGCATTGAACTCCATAAAGAATTGACCCGGAGTAATAGCACCTGATGGAGTCCTATCTATGGGTCAAATAAAACTGGTTGACATTTAAACTAATACAACAAATCAACTGCTAAAGTGAATTGATTGAAATAGAACTGTTTTATCATTCAACTGTGTGTAAACAAACGACTGTTGAATTGAATTGTTAGTGATACATAGCAGTACTTGGAACTATTTCACTTTGATTTACAATGAACTAAATTGTTAGAAATAGAACCGTTTAATCATTTAATTATGTGCATCTACAAAATGTGCTAACAAATCATATATTTAATATATATGTGAAAACAGGATTTGGCATTAAATAACCAACAATGGTTGATATGGCATAAAACCAAATTAAACCAATCCAACAACGGTTAGTATGCCATAAAACCAAATCAAGCCAAATCATCTTCGATCCAAGGTTAACTAGGATTCAATGGTAGTACCTGTTCGGGTTTTATCTATAGGTCAGATATGTTCAAAAATTATTTGTATGTAATATGATGCCATAGTTAATTATTTGTATTAAGAATAGTTGCTTATTCTAAAAGTACATTGTCTTGTATTTCCATGTTCTTCATAAAAATTAAAGCTTTAATCAGCTAAGAAGGCAATTTAAAAGTTTATATCTTCAATTCAACTGTTGGACCCATTTACGTTTAGATCAACCTGTATATATATATATAGAGAGAGAGCAGTGTCTCATCAACCGAGGCAGACATCAGCACGCGACAAACAAAGGCATGGACAGCTATCGATAAACTATCGATCATATGGAAATCAGACCTGACCGATAAAATGAAACGCAGTTTCTTCCAAGCAGCGGTCGTGTCAAAGCTTGACGGCAACTACACAAGAATGCTGCGAGCAATTTTGAACAAGTCCTGGAGGCAAGACCCCACAAATCCCCAACTGTACGGCCACCTACATCCCATTACGAAAACTATCAAAGTTTGACGAACCAGACATGCAGGACATTGCTGGAGAAGCAGCGACGAGCTCGTAAGTGATGTTCCCCTATGGACATCGTCATATGGCCGAACAAAAGCAGGACGACCAGCTCGAACATACATACAGCAGCTCTGTGAAGATACGGGATGAAGCCCTGAGGACCAGCCGGAAGCGATGAACGATAGGGATGAGTGGCGAGAGAGGGTTAGGGATATCCGTGCTGGCGGCACATGATGATGGTGATGATATATATAGCTTGCTATATTTGTGAATAAGCAATGCTTAATATCGATGAGTGTGGGTCAGGGTAATCTTTTGATGGCTGTTTTTATTCTCATCTATTGAAGCCACCCTTATAGATGAGCAGCAGTATTTCCCCGATCGAACTATTTTATCCTGGCCGTTGAACCGTTGGATTCCTACGCCAAGGATCTAATTCGGCATTGCGTTGAACCGTCAGAGAGTTTATGTCTACCATGCTCGCCTTTACGTCTACCATGCTGCTTCCCAAGGGTTTCGTAAATTTTTTTTCCTTATTTCCTTTCCTCTATCCCCCGCCTCTTTCACACCCACTACAGTCAATATTAAGTTTTAACTTAGTTAAAGTCCACGATTACTTTCTTTTTAAATTTCACAAAGTCCTTATTTATGGTTCTTTAAATCTTTGTAGGCATTGTATTTTACACAAGAATGCTACTGCTAGCAATATTGAACAAGTCCTGGAGGCAGCACCTCACAAAGCTGCATCTGTACAGCCACTTACCGCCCATCACGAAAACTATCTAAGTTAGACGAACCAGACATGCAGGACACTGCTGGAGAAGTTGGGACGAACTCATAAGTGAGGTACTCCTATGTACCCCATCACATGTACGAACAAAGGCAGGACGACCAGCTAGAACCTACATACAACAGCTCTAAGCTGATACGGGGGGTGACCTTGAGGACCTGCCGGAAGCGATGGAAGATAAAGAAGGGTGGCGGGAGAGGGTCAGGGATATCCGTGCTAATGGCACGACATGATGATGACTATCGATGATAGAGCATCTATATCTTAGTCCTACGTAGACACTAAGTCAATAACGCTTGGTAACAGTCAGTTTCTCTTGTTTTGTGGAGCATAATAGGAAGGGTGATCTAGTTCGTGGGACATTCTGGGCAAATGCAGTTTAGTTTATACTGTGCAGTTATTTACGTGACAATATTAATTTTGTGATTTAATTTTTTTTTTTCTGTTGTGATTACCTTTTCAGCTATTTGAATCGAAAATTTTATAACGTAATTATCGAATCAAAGCAAATCTATGAAGACCATTTACGATGCTATGAAGAAAAATGGCAATAGGTAGAAAAGTATTTACAAGCGAAAGATTATTCAACGACTAAATTTTCTATGCTTTAACTTAAAATTCAGCGACCAACCGGTATATTCTACATGGATGAGTAGAAAAAGAGTTTAGTTTGGTTTTATGACACAACAACCATTGCAGGTTATTTAATTGCAAATCCATTTTTATACATATAAACAGTTCTATTTCAAACAATTTAGTTTAGCATAAGTACACAGTTTAAATGTCAAAACAGTTCTATTTCAAGCTATTCAGTTTGTCAACAAAGTTAAATGGTTACAAGCATTGTTATGTATCACTAACAATTCAATTAAACATGAGTCATTTATTTACACACAGTTAAATGTCAAAACGGTTCTATTTCAAACAATTCAGTTTAGCATAAATACGTTGTTTAAATGTCAAAAGAGTTTTATTTCAAACAATTCAGTTTAGCATAAGCACACATTTTAATTCTATTTGACCCATAGATAGGATCCTGTCAGGTGCTACCATTCCGGACCAGAGTAGATATGGGATGACAAAGAAGGGGTACAATGACAAAGATGGAGTACTCTGCATTCCCCCAAGCTCCAGCATTACTGGAGCCTCAGCATCAGATTGCTTAGCGTCATAAACAGGACACTTGTTAGAGGTGTTTTACTCCTTTGCAGATATGCAGTCGGTGTATTCTACAGCAGCCCCACCCCGCAGCCGATTGGGGCAGCCTTAGGTTTAGGGAACATTGTTCATTGTATATTTATATTTACGTTTTTTGTGTGGTTGTTTTTAAATGTTGTTTTTTTGCACACAGTCATATGATATCAAGTATTCCTATCAAATACAAATAATTCTTGCACAATCTTATGGTTTCAAGTGTGTCCATCGAATACAAATAAATTTAAACAGATCTCTGTGATGGAACCTGAAGAGGTGCTACAACTCCAAGCCATAGTGGACTTGGGAGTAATGGCAATGAAGGGACACTGTATTATTCCAAGATCTCCAGAACTGGTGTTTCACAATTCGATAAAATCTAATATCATACTCAAACCACCTTTTCGCTGGGAGGTATTAGCTCTATGCAAACAAGTGTAATAAGTGAAATCTAAGCCACACCAATTGGGCTGGCGAAGTCTATTATTTGATTTTTGATTTCTTTAATATGAATCTCATTCTGTACATTTTTTCGTGTCCTCAGTAAAAAGTACGACGTAACTTACAAGACACCTTCAGATAATTTGGCCACGCAATTACCATGACTAGTCAATTTAACAGCGCTTGTATGTGATGTGGGTTATTGGCTCGGCGGTAGAGTTTCGGTTATGCATTCTGTGGTCGCTGATTCGATCTCCAGTAGTGGAGATCATAGTATACACTGTTGATCAGACCTGATAAGGTTGAAAGAGCTGTCTAGTGGTTCCGAGTGTCACGCACAAGTGTTTGCCAGATTTTCTGGTCATGGTAATTCATTTTACAAAATCTCATTCTCTTTTATATTCCATAATTTCAATATGCCAAACGTAATACTCCAGTTGTTTAAAATCATCTGAATATTCCTGAAGTGTGGACATTTGTAATATGTAGTTTTAATTTCAGTGTTATACAACAACAACACACACACACACTTACACACACATATGCGCATGGTATAATTGTTATCGTCGTAAGAAATGAACATCACGACACGAGTTCAAATCCTGGACTAGGCTGATTATTTTTCTCATAGCACTAATACTTTTGCGAAAGGTATGAATCCAAGTATTCTCCCCCCCCACCCGGCTAGGGCTAAAAAGTTGGGTGGACAAGTTTCTTTTGTCTTGGTTTCGGCAAGAATTCTAGGAGAAGGAAAAACCTGAATTTAAACTTTTTAAGCTCTGCTTAAAAATTGACCTTGCGTCACATCCTGCTCACATAGAGCGTAAGTAAATATACACACACACTCACATACACACGCACGCACGCACGCACACACACACACACACATATATATATATATATATATATATATATATATATATATATATATATATATATATACGGGGGTTATTTAATAGATAGCAGTGTTCATTTCCAAAGCTTTTTTTTTCAGAATTGTTTTCCTCAGATATAAACGCTGCGTTTTTTTAATCTCGAAAATGTTTATTTGGAGACTATTCAAAATGGTGCCAAATCAGTGAGATTCAGGCTTGAACTGAGGTCTTTCATCAAATCTCTAGTGGCTGAACCTTGAAAAAGAGGTTAAAATTTACATTATAATGTTCGATGTATATAGAGAAGCATATTTTAATAAAAAAAAAGAACGTTTGCAAATGAATTGAACATGGCTTTACCACAACGAGCCTGTGTCGAAAATTCAGTCGCTGGAGTAGATACACACTGACTTTCCGGTAAAGAAAACTTTCTGGACGCAACAATCAGTAAAGAAGGTCATGATAACTGCCTTCTAGGACATAAAAGGACCTATCAGTCTTGATTCCCTTGAAAGAGGTGTAAGCGTTAACAGCGCTTCCCACCGACAACTTCTTTGACAAAACTCTCCTTATTCTTTGAATGACACTCGTATATATATATATATATATATACAAGTGTGTGTGTGTGTGTGTGTGTGTGTGTGTGTGTGTGTGTGCATAATGGTAACTAAAAAAAGAAACCCTTATTGATATTAGTGTATAGGATTTTGTATTTGTATTTTTAATGTGTCCAGAATTGTCCAGCTGTTTTCCGTTGTTCAACAATATGATTAAGGTCACTCTGAAATCTGTTCACGATCGCCTTCTCACTAATGAGATATATTTACATTTTGCAGCATTCACAACAAAAACCGTTGGACATTATGATGAGGCCCATTGAACAAGAAAGCTTTATCTGAATGATGGTCATAGAATTTCAAATTAATTCATTGCCTCAAATCAGCACTAGTCGATAAACTCAATATGCATTTCAGCTATGTATCACTTCTTACTGGGTATTATTTATTTATTAATGCGACATATATATATACATATATATATATATATATATATATATATATATAATGTCTGTGTTTGTGTATATATTAAAAAATACATATACGAGGTTGAATAAAAAGTTTTGCAATATTTTGGTTATGTGAGGCACAATTCTCCAGATGTTTTTGCCGAGGTCGAGAAGATGATGAACCACACTGGTCACTGACATACCGAGCTCGCCTGATACTCTACAAGTGCTACGCACCAAATTTACTAATATGGTTTGGAGAAATCTTGTTTTTTGACATACCTGATCTTGTTTGATCGTCTAAGTTCTTGCAACCCGTGTGAAATTCCTTGAACCATCTAGTTACAGCTCTGTGATCAACTACACCTTCTCTTTTTGCATAAAATCTAGTTTTGGTCGTTTCCATGGCATTATGGTCGAGTTTGAACTCTTAAAGAATAAGCTTCCGAATTACGCTGCTTGTACATCTGTGTGGCTTTCTAATAGCACATAGAGTGATAGGTGGTAGGTGGCCGTACAGCTGCTGCTTTATTGAGTGCTGTCTTTAGGACTTGTTCAATATTGCTCGCAGTGTTCTTATGTAACACATTACTGAACATTGCTTTAACTGATTGAAATGTTGGTAGTTGAAGCAAGCAATAGATTTTTTTAAAAAGATTCTTTATTTCTCCGCCTTTTTTAAACATAAGTCTAATGAATTCTTGGATAATTAGCATGAAGTTACTCAGTGAACAACTGGGTAGTCATGAGGGGTTAATTTAACCCAAACTACAAAACTATTGAAGGATTGAAAATTGCTCGACAATATAATTTCTTTAGGGTAATAATGATAATGATAATGGTGATTATTTAAAGTTTATAATCAATTAAAAAAAAAAACTCGAAAATGTAGTTGGCCTAACGGGTTAAGGCACAGATGGAGAATTGGTGAATCAAGACTGGTTGAGACAGTTTGCATTTATTTAATTCTAATGCCTTTAGGAAAGGCATGAATCTATCTTCTCCCTTCAGAGTCGGTTGATCCATTCTAGTCTTGTTTGGAAGCCAGTCAAGATGGAAAAACTTGATGAAAAACCCCGACATTCGAACACTTTTGAGGCAACTGCCTATCAGTTCATTGGCCTAAATCCACTTATATAATCCGATAACTTTGATTAAATAACAAGGAATTCATGATGTAATGGAGGGTTTAGGTAAATATAAACAAGTCTCTTTTAGTCCTTTAGCCATCTTGGATTATAAGTGAGATCTTGGAACGTTTCTTGCAGCTTGTACTATATTACTTAGAGAAGAGATGCTCAACACTAAATCACCTACGTTTTTCTTACCTCTTCTTTCGTTTTCATATTCCTCTTTTCTTTTCGCTCTGTTAAATGGGTTAAATTTAGTCAACTGAGTATTCTGAGTATGATACTAAATTACATTTGATGGTGAGGTTTCCATCCTGGAGCTCTGGGGAGTTTGGAGCGTACTTTCGTTGCCACTAATCCCTGATCCAATCTGATCCAGAGTAGTATCATATCTATGGGTCAAGTATACCTTTTCAGAAATTATTTGTATAAGATTGGAACAATTCAAACCATATAACCGTGTGCAAATTATTAGTTTTAGATACGGTTTGATTTGGTTCGGTTTTACTGCACATCAACTATTGTTGGTTATTCAATGCCAAATCCTATTTATACATATATATTTAATATATGATTTGTAAACACATTTTGTTGATGATATTTTTAAACGAGCATGAGTTAATTTTCTGTTCACTGCTAAACGGATTCAAGTATTCATATCGACCACAAACAATTCTTTTTACCACCGATCATTCTCTTGAAGACAGTGAAGTGGTTACAAGTATTGCTATTTAACACTAATTATTCTGTTCAACATTTTTCATTCGTTTGAACTCAGTTAAATAGTTTCAAGTATTGTTATGTATCACTAACAATTCAATAAAACATCTGTCATTTGGTAAGATACAGTTAAATGATCAAATAGTCCTATTTCAAATTATTCAGTTTTGCATAAGTCATTCATTTGTACTCAGTTTAAATAACAAACATTTCTATTTGACCCATAGATAGGACCCTATTCGGTACTACCACTCCGGGTCAGAGTAGATGTAGAAGTAATGGCAATGAATGTGTACTCCACATTTCCCAAAGGTCCAGCATTACTGGAGCCTCACTCTCAGAGTGTTTTGCGTCATATATCTGGGACACTCGTTGGGGATGGTCTTACCCAACCCGTAGAGATGCAGTCGGTGTATTCTACAGCCACAGCCGACTGGGCTATTTTAGATACAAATACATAACATCGTATAACTCTACAAACAAAAGAGTATAAAAGATAAAAACGCAATTATAAAGGAATTAATAAAAGTTCGAGAATAGAGCTATGACTACAATCAAACAATTACAAATTACTCGAATTTCGGTATCATATATATATATATATATAACTTCAGACAAAATAACTATAAACACAATGAAATTTATTGAATATAACAAACTAGTACTTGTAGAACAACATTTCCGCTTAAGCGGTCACTATTTTAATAGAGATTTAACGTTCGCCAGAGAAGTATTGTGCGACAAATCTAAAATCTCGATAAAACTTAAAAGTCTTTGAACGACATTGAATAGCTCATGTGATGACATTTGGATACTAGAAAATAATTTTCATTCAACAAATGATCATGCTACAACCTCAGTGTATTTACAAATGTCTCAAATTTCGGTATTAAATTACCCATTAAGAGTTGATATGCCATTGAACAAATAACACAAACCAAACCAAACCTTTTCCTCGCCTTCTTTTCTGATTACTTTCTTGCAGTCAATAATTCTTCCGGTTACCATATCGACGGAATTTCTCATTAAACTGCAGTGAAAGCAGATTGTGTTATCGATATATATATATATGTAAAAAGAAACCAAGCAATACTGGCTAATTTGAAACACACACCCGTCTACGCTTAATATATCTATCCTAAAGGGAGAGCTCAGTGTTAGGTTTATCCGACGGCAGAGATTATATAAAAGTTTATTGAAGACCCTATGATAGCAGAAATTAATATACATTCAACAAATGGATATGCCTCGTCCCCAGTTCCTTTTTTGTCGATTCTTTTATTGCTTATCAACTCTTTAAAAAAAACTTTTTTTAAAAAAAACATTTACTTCACAAACTTTTTTCAAATGATGATCTAAAGGTGAAACAAGTAAAGTACAATGATAAAAACACAACAGAAATATTCTTATTTGTCTTATCTCGCTTGTTCATCTGATATATATATATATATATATATATATATATATATATATATATATATATAATGGGTCAGTCGAAATCTACCTATATTTCACCTTTCCAGATCATCAGAATGAAGGTGACCAAAGAGGGTAGGGCAAAGTACATTTTATTGAATAAAAAATCTACACAACCAAATAAAATTTGCATAAATATACGTTTTGTTCAGTAAGATCACCCTAGAAGAAAACAGATAAGTTTCTACCTACCAAGCAAACAATTCTTTCTATTTTTACAAATATTAAGAACTTCAAACATATGATTAAGTAATTCTTTCGAGTTATCATAAATGATTATACTTAAATTCTCCTCCATACTCAATTGGCAATATTCATCATCCGCCTTGTATTGACGGCAGTTGTTTTTATAATTTTCATTTCAGTATATTAATCTGTGCCTGATTTTGTCTCGATCTTCTCAATGCATTTCGATAAACTAGTACTATTCTTATATGTCTCTTGGTTGAAACTACATTTATGGTTATAGAATCCTTTTTTTTAAACATCTTGAGTAGATCCAATATACACTTTCTTTGTAACATTCTTGGCAGCATTATGGGTGCAATATACTTCTACCTTCTATATAAGACTTTCATATTAGCATTTACCTCTCAGGGGAGTAATTAATTTTATAAAGACAATTGTATTCAGGGGCTCCCTTGGCATGCAACTATCGCCTAATTTAACATTGTTCTTGTTAAATATTTTTGTATAAAATACTTTTAGGGGGAAAATTCTTACGTAATATCTTGAAAATTCTTTACCTATGGTATTGGCTACATACATATTAAAAGGTGGGTTAAACAAGAGTCCTCTGTCAGTTTTTCCTTTTGGCTTCACAATACGGTTTTCTCTGATTTTTTTAGACAATACGTATGTTTTTGGTCTGTTCTTTTTATCCTTTATTTTTTTTCACTCTGGCAGGGATAAACCTAATATATATATATATATATAAGGTAAAGGTGGTGACCTTAGTTGAGGGTGACCAGAAGGCTCCCTTTTCAATAGCTACTATACCAAAGTTTAGGGGAGGGCGCTACTCCTTTCCCTGGATTGCTCCACGTTACCCTTGATACGTACCTTATAATGCTGAGTGTTAAGCAAGGAGATATCAAGTACCATTTTTAAAGTCTTTGGTATGATTCGGCCTGGGATTGAACCCCGGCCTTTGGCGAACACTCTACTCACTTGGGCAATGGTTCGATATATATATATATATATATATATATATATATATATATATATATATATATATATATCGGTGTGTGGTGGGGTTAGTCAATTTTTTTATTCTCGCTTTATACAGCTAAATATTATCTTCCATATTATTTCATTTTCATGAATTGCTTTCAGAGTTTTAAAAAATTGTCGTTTTATTTTAAGAGCTCAAAGTATCCACCATATTATTTCATAACATCGAAAAGATTCATTTATACATCAGAAATTTAGACAACTAAATTTCTTCATAGTAATGTTGATGTTGTTACTTAAACGGTTCAACCAATTTAATCTTCCATCCACTTCAGGTGTATAATCAGAGAAATATAAAGAAACTTTGCCTTGTTAATAAGGGAGTAAAAAAATTGATAATGCTCCTAAGAAGGATTGAAGAATGGGTCGGTTGAAACGTTGTGTTGACCACATAAAAATACGAAACCGGGGCTCAGTTGTCAAAAATATCTTGTATATATGCATTCTTCAAATTTACAATTTTTTTTTTGTGAAAAATACATAATTAAATCTACTTTTTTTTTATTCTTGAGATTGTGGATGCGTCAAAAACAAAATTGTAAAAATAAAAACTTCGAAAATTCTTTCCCATTTGAAAAAGTAAAAATATTTTTCTTTAACACTGAACTAAAATAAGCATTTAAATTCAGATATAATTAATTGATCTAGTTGGTTGATCTATTGATTATTGATTCATTTAATGATATTCAGCTCGTCAAGGGTTATTTCATGTCAAGATATAGAATGAATTGTTTCGAAAATTTTTATTTACACGGTTATAGGATGTCAAGTATTTCTATCTAACACAAACAATCTGCCCACAGTTGTATGGTTTCAAGTATTCCTTTCAAATATCAATAACTATATGGTTTCAAGTATTCTTATCTAATATTAATAATTATATGGTTTCAAGTATTCCAATCTAATATTGATAATTATATGGTTTCAAGTATTCCAATCTAATATTAATAATTATATGGTTTCAAGTATTCCAATCTAATATTAATAATTATATGGTCTCGAGTATTTCTTTTTAATATCAATAATTATATGGTTTCAAGTATTCCTTCCTAATAGTGTTAATTATATGGTTCCAAGTATTCCTTCCTAATATTGATAAATATATGGTTTCAAGTATTCCTATCTAATACCAATAATTATATGGTTCCACGTATTCTTTCCTAAACTCAATAATTATATGGTTTCAAGTATTCCTATCTAATATCAATAATTATAAGGTTTCAAGTATTCTTTTCTGATATCAATAATTATATAGTTCCATGTATTCCTTCCTAATATCAATGATTATATGGCTTCAAGAATTCTTTTCTAATATCAATAATTATATGGCTCAAGTATTCCTTTCTAATATCAATGATTATATGGTTTAGGGTAATTCTTTTTAATTATATTCATTTGTTTTGTCAAAGTTCAGTTAACCAATTATAGTTTCTAGTAACTATTTTTAATACAAATAATTTGAATTTACATCATATTAAGTATTCTTATCAAATACTAATAATTCTGAACAGTCCTATTTGACTCATATATGAGACTCTAACAAGTACTTTAACTCCAGCTCAGAGTAGATGTAGGATAAAAATAAAATGGAGTATTCCACACTCTCAAGATAACCAGAACGGAAGCATCACCATGTCCGCTGAGGCGGTTCTTATTCTTGACATTGTCCATATGTCAGTAGCATTTAAGGAAAAAATCTTTAAGACCAAAGAAATTTGGAAATTCTTTCACACTTCAAAAAATACAGATATTGGCTTGATTTTCAACCGGTAACATAAAAAATGATGGTAGATTTTAATCCCACAAAAAACTAAAATATGTAACCTGTATGGCAACTGTTGTCCGCTTTGTAAAGACGAGATATTTTGATATTTTCTATGGCAGCTGTCAATATCTCTAGGTGCAGCCCTCAATTTTCAATCTAGATGTTTACTTTATATGACTAGATTGTCTGAGGCTTGTTGGCGTACACACGCTCTTTCAGTTAACCCTAAAGGGAAAAAAAATTGAGAGCTGTCAAAACAGGTAAATGCGGTAGTGTTTCGTGATTTCGGACAAAGCTTATGTATTTTTTTTTAATAATTCTGCTACGACAAATCAGACATATTTCAGGTTGAAGTGACAGGAGCTTAGCTGCTAATGTTCGGCCTAAATATAAGAAATTATTTCGAGTCAATACTTTGAGATGAAATCCATTGGAAATCCCGAATACTTGGGCTGTAAATTGTATTTATTAGAAAGTGGCGGCAGAAATATGAATCTTTTAAGATTACTGTAATTTTGTTCTCGGGCAACAGTTTCACCGTAGTGGAAGGAAAACCGTTTCTGTCACTGTTTTTATTTTATTTTATTTTAGACATTTTGATATTTTTTTCAGTAAAAAGGTGGTAGGAGTCTCTCATAGGAGCTAACACCTGACTGGAGTCTTGTCTTGAATTCATTTGCTATCTTCCCGGTGAATTGTGACAGGATGAGTTCTTGATATCACTGGCCCACACTAATTTTATTGTCAGTAAGATGAGCTGTTAACACGATAGATTCCTGTTATAAAAATGATCCATAATGATACAGATACTTCTATTTAGGAAGGTGTGAAGTATTCTAATGATCGTTCTATTGTCGTCTTCGTGATATCGAGAATTTGGATGATTATAAGATTATGTTCAGATTCGATTCCGGTCACATAAAATTACCTTTCATATGCAAATTGGACTGGAAACTGCTTTATTCTCAATTTAATACTAAAGTTAATTTACATTACTTTTCATCAGAAACTTTCAAAATGTCATTAAAGATTATTTTTTTAAATGTAAAATGTTTACACGAAAATTAGATACACGCTGGGGAGGCGTTCTTGGTGTAATGGTTATCATCATTGGAAAAGGATACAGCGAACCGAGATCGATTCCTGAAGGAGACTAATTGCATTTATCATAGCCCTAATACTCTTGAGAAAGGTGTGAATCCAACTATACTATCTTCAGCTATGCACAAATAGTAGGGCTGATAGAGCTCTTTACCGATCTAGAAGGAAAAATCTGAATTCCGATCTGTTAAATTCCGCTTAAAATTGACCTTGTGCCACACCCTGCTCATGCATGAGGGGTTGATAAATATATAGGGTCTAATATCATTGTCAGCTGTGTCATAGAAGCTAAGAATTGGACAATCAGATCTACGGCAGACGAGTAAGACCCCCCACACACACACACACGCATACAAGGAGTGTAACATGGATATTACACTCAACTGAATCTGGTGGTGAGGCCTCTGTCCTGGAGCTCTGACGACTGTGGAGCAATCCTTCATTGTCATTACTCTGACCCGGAGTGGTAATGCCTGTTGGGGTTCTATCTGTGGGCCAAATACATACGTTTGAATATTAGTTCCTAATAGGAATGAATAAAAACATATGACTGTGTGCAAACAAATTATTATTATAATTATCTTACTCCTTAAAAAATTTTCTCATCAGCATTAGCTGGTCGTCTTTCCCAGGAGTCTAAATGAGTTCAAGTCTACTCAAGTGTTCAGGACTTTTCTCAGTATTCTAACCGATCTTAATAAAATCGGATGGTCTCTATTTTCTTATTTCCATTCCCTCGAGTTTTTTTTTTTCAACACTTTGGAAATCGTTTCAAGTTCACCAATTTCAACTGATATCACTGTCACACTCACTTTCCACCGTTTCCTTTTTTTTTCCTTTTTTTTTTTTTTTAGTTATCTGGAATGGTTCAAGTATTTTTTTTTGCCGCTTTCTTTTATTTTTATTCTGTGGTCCACCAGAACGGCAAAGTCCCACTTATGACAATTTCTTTTTTTTTCTTGCTAATCAGCACAACGTCAACTCGTTTGCCCGAGATTAAGTAATCTATTTGTATCTGAAAATCTCAGAGAATTTTTTGGCGTTTCATTCTCTAGGATGAATTCTGGTTTGTTCATATACCATTTGGTAATAGAGTCAAATTTTAATCTTTTGCACAATTCCCAGTCGATCACCTTTCCCACCCACTCGTGCCTAGTCTTGTACTTCTTTTGTGTAAGTTTACATTTACTCTTTACGAGTTTTTCATACTAGTTCTAACAGATTTTTTTCCACTAAAGTTTTGATGACAGCGAGTTTCTTCAGTTCTCCAAGATTCTTCAATTTTGTTCTTGCTGATCTGAGTATTTCTCTACTTTTGGTTGGTATCATGGTATCAATTCTTCCCCTAATCTACCATTCATTCAGTCTCTTTTCCAGGTTTTTGGGGACGGTTTCAAGTGCTCCAACAACTACTGGTATCACTGACACCTTCATGTCTCACAACTTTTTCAGTTCTCTGACAAAGTCCAAGCATTTGCGTATGGGGAAGGTCTATCTGAGATGACAGTCAACGCCAACAAATAGAAAATCATAAACGACATTTGAGAGTGGACTGTTAAATAAACAGAAATCTGACATTTCTTTAAATGTGTTTTTTTGGTTTTGTTGTCTCATTTTTCTAATATCTTTTTATACAATTTATTGTTATTTACCCATGAAATGAAATAAAATGGCAAAAACGAAATTTATCAAAAGTGAAAACGGAAAAAAGGAAATTTATCAGAAGTAAAAATGAATCAAGGAAAATTTGAAACGGAAAATATGTCTCCCAACAGATTTTTTTAAATTCGCATATTCTACTGTGGATGTTGTCTGTCATCTCAGGTACACCTTCCTCATGCCAATATGATAAAGTGGATAAATCTATTTCTTCTCACGTTACGAAACAAAATAAATTTATTTTTTCAACAATATGAGAACACACTATATGTGTTCTAATGTTGGTAAAGAAATAGATAGTTGCCAATCAGCTCTATTGGAGATTAGCGTTTCACCTAGTAGGAATCAGCACCCCCATCACTTTTTTGATCCCCTGTACCTCTATTCCAGAACCTAATGACTCTTTTGATTCCTTAAGTTTTATTGTTTTCTTGGTTTGGTTTTTTTTTATGGGCATATTAACCTTTGTGGGTTAATCTTCTACTTCTTTTGTGCAAATTTACATTTACTCTTTACGAGTTTTTCACACCAGTTCTATTTTTCCCACTGAAGTATTAATGACTGTAAGTTTCTTCAGTTCTCTTTTTCTGAGTACTTCTCTACTTTGGTCGGTTCCACTTCTTCCCCTAATCAACCCTTCATTCAGTCTCTTTTCCAGGGTTTTGGGGACTGTTTCAAGTGCTTCAACAACTATTGGTATCACTGACACATTCATGTTTCACAAACTTTTCAGTTCTCTGACAAAGTCCAAGCTTTTCGTCTGCGTTTACAATGTGATCTACTGAGGTACAGGACTTTAGATATCAAAATACATTTTTGGATGCCGTAAAAGATGAACTTTGTCTTGATTAAAAATAAAACTGATGAGAATTGTACACAAATGAGAAGTACGAACAACTGATAATTTTGAATCTGTGTGTTTAAAATGAAAAGTTTTAAAAGATTAAAATTATTTGAAAAGATAAAAACCAGTCTCATCACTTTCCAGATACTTTTTATGAATAAGAGTTGGAACAAAATGAATATTTATGCGGTACTGTAGCTGCTTACTCGTCAGAATTGAGTTTTTAAGGTGTTTTATGGTCCTCAAAATCAAAACTCATCTCCGTGTCGTTATTTAGAAATTGTTGAAATGAAATATCTCGACACCTTGTCATCATTTAATGATTTCTAGCATATTTTTCTAAGAATAGGAATTTCTCTGTTAGTGACTTCCCAAAGAAAATAAAGTTGTTCTATAATTAAGTTAAAAACAAAATTACAAAATAAATCTCGACACTTAATAGACTGCCATTGTATTTACATTCATAAATTACCATGGATTAGAATTGTTTTAAGCAACTTATCAGCGATTACCTCTCATTTTTCTACAAAGAAAGGATTAACCAATTTGATATCTTCAATGGATAAATCAGCTAGGGAATTTTAAATATATGATCTGATTAAAGATTTGATACCACAACAAATAAAGATAAACCAAAGTGTTTTGCATGTATTTGCTGGATAAATCGGATTGGGGTCATACACTGAGAAATATTCATTACCACGAAAACTATAACTAATTCGGCAAAACGGGAATAATTTTCAGAATTAGCACTTTCAGAATTACCTAAATTCGTTCAAGCCTGCTTGTGTAACATAGTTACTTACGACTACTATTTAGATGATAGCTAATTGAAGGGTTAGGAGAGAAATCCCCCTTCCACAAATATAAATCATCTTAAGCGTTAGGACCTCGTCGTTTTATTCTCCCCGTTTAGTCTCTGTGGACATGACGTGAGGAAATAAGCTTCTTCGTCTTCGTTGGAACAAAACATCTCGTACCTTTGATTCGTTCCTCGTTTTCTATTCACGCGAAATGTTTTTTCATCGTCGTCTTATATTGGGGTTCACAGAACTCACACACCAAACTAAGTCTAGAGTGGGTAACATCGTCTGATCAGACACTCCTCATCACTTAGATGGCTAATCATTGGTTAACCCGACAAGACGTGATTCGGGGTGCTAGATCACGTATAACAAGCTACATTTGTTATTCTATTGAGTCTAATCTATTTTCGCGTTTAAATAGTTGGTCCTTATTGCATTATTTTGTGCTGCTGTCAAAAGTAATTCAGTTTCTCTCTGAAAGTTTTCCTTTCGTATCTATGTCCAAATCTCGTCTGAGATTTCATCAGTTTCTCGCTTGAAATATCCATACAGTTGTTTTTGTTCCCATGTCTGTTTCCTAGTTATTTTTGTTCTTTGATCTTTATAATGCCAATGCTATTTATGGTCGCTGTAATCATTCTTTCTTTGTAATGTAGTCTTTGTATCCTTGTATCGATGCGTCCACGCTAATTTCAATACTAGCGAATCCTCTGCCGCCTTTTTTTCTTTGTCTAAGACCTTGTGATTGTCTTCAATTTTCTTGTCCTTTGCTCCATTTGTCTGAGTTCTTTTCTTATCCCTTCTAAGATTGTTCCCGATTATTTCAGTGGGAGAACAGCCCAGGTGTTTATCCCTTTGATGAGATTTCTCTTATAGAGCTTGATTTCGAGCAGTTTTCTCGTTCGTCTGAGGTACTCTCCACTTATTTGATAATTTTCACTCCTAATATTCCCAGGTACTTGTAATTTTTTCTTTCTCCAAGCGTTCTATTTCTTTCTTGATTTGGCTGTCCTCTTCCTTCTGTTATTTATCTTTTTCCGCTTCTCATTATAAGCATGATGTTATTCAATTCTAGTTTTTCTCGCCAAGATTAGCTGCTAGAATCTGAATAGTAGCAAGTCTCCTTAGGTCTGCAGGACTCTTCTGAGTATCCTGACCAATCTTAAAAATGGTATTGTTTGGTGCGCCCTTAATTTTCCGACTCTTCCTGGTCATTTTCCAAACCTTTAGGACCATTCTAAGCACACCAAATACACGTTCATGTTCTTAGTTGTTTTTTTTGTTTTTTTTTTGTTTTTTTTCAGTTCTCTTGCAACGTTTGAATTATTAGTATTAATATTTCACTCTTTGGAAAAATTCACCCTAACGTCGGGGATCCTCTATTCCAGAACCTAATGACACTTTTGAGTCCTTAACTTTTATTGTTTTCTTGGCTTCGTTTAGTTTTTTTAAAGGCATATTAACCTTTGTGGATTATCTAATGCCAAAACATTCCTTGTAGAACAGCAATGATACAATTTAATCCATTGCTGGGGATAAGTGGGTTCATACTTTTTTCCAAGGGTATTAATCCGAAAATAAACAAAAAGGCGAGACTGGAGTTCGAACTCACTTACTCCAGCACCCAAGACACTACGTCATCGGACTCCCCTACCCATGAGTTTGAGACCCCCAATATAGAATCATGAAACATGGATATTATTCCACATGTTCACCCTACAGTTTAACACAGTTCTTACATAAGTTTCTTTATGTGTTCTTGGAATGACTCTTAACTACAGCAGATGGTGAGGCTCAAGTTCTGTAGGTCTGAGGAATTTTGTGTATTCTTTCATTGTCATTACTTCCAAGCCCACTCTGACCGGAGTGGTTGCACCCGTTAGGGTCCCATCTATGAGTGGAATACATTTGTTTGAAAATCATTTATATAAGATAGGAATCGCAAATTATTTGTATTAAGAATAGTTACTTGAAGTTCTAATTGTTTACTAAGGATTATTATTATTAGTTACTTGAAATGCTATAACTGTTAATTTATGCGTATTAAGAATTGTTACTTGAAGTTCTAATTGTTTACTTAGAATTATTACCATTTACTTGAAAACATTTTGATGATTATAAAATATTAGTATGAGAAAAGAATACTTGAAATTATAGTCCGGAGTGCAGATTAGTTATACCAGGAAAATATGCACCCTACCAGTACAAGTATTTAGATTTTTAAGTTATGAATATTAAATTACAAAACTAATTAATAAGAATTAATTAGAATTAGAATTTTAATTATAATTTTAATTGTTATAATTATAATTGTGATAATAAAAATATTGCACTCATTTTCATTGGATTTATATATCTTTATTTTATTATATAAAATCATACACATGTAACATAGCCATAATCTACGAATATGTGAAATATACGGATACGTGAAATATACTGATACGTTCATATGCATAGGAATCCCGCGAAACACTGACGACTCTCTTGGTTCAGGTACGAAACTTTTATTAGCTTCTTGACTTTTAGGTTTTCGACACGAGGAGAGAGTGACACAATTTTTACTATGCTGACTGATCCATCTAAACCAACAGCCCGCGGCGCATCTCGTAGACTCCGACTGGCCTGGCCTCGCCGAGCTCCGAAAATCAACTCGTCTAAGTTCAAATCTCAACTAACTGCTTTTTTTCAAAATACCCAAGAATCCCTGCCCATCGCTCCCGGGCATGACGTCATTCACATCCCCAGTCCATTTCTATCCGGGGTTTTTATTATGACACCTGTGATTGTCATATCCTCCCCGCGCGAACGTGAACACATGCGCTCAATGTGTACCCCTACCCGTGCACTAAGCCGAAAATATCTAAGCCTAACTAAACTGAAAGATAAGATATAACCAACGAAAAATGATAATATAAGAAAAATCCTTCCGCAATTATATAACACTCACGATTACTTTGAATACGTCGGGGAATAAACAATACTATAAAAAATCAATAACATCAAGTAATTATTTGACAAACCTGGTTTTCTTAAAACCAATATGCAAGTCATCCACACACTAATAACATTGGCTGTTTTGAGGTTAATATAACATAACAAAACTCTTAGAGACATCGTCATAAATAAAATTGAAATTAAGTTATGATTATTTAAAATCATTGAGAATATATCATAAATAGCTGAGGGAATTGTAATGTCGATGGTGATGTAGTTTAGATTAAAGAGGAACAGACACATAATTTCTATTATGATGAGAAAATTAGAATTAACTTTTTCATATCATGTAACTGTGAAAAAACACATTAGAAATATTCACAGAAAAATATGAATATAAATGTTCCAAAGACACGATTTCCGAACATCTGGACATAAAATAACACTAGAAGGGTTGAAATACCATTGGAATCTATTATTCAAGTTTCTTTAAATCTTTAATCAAAGGTATTTTCCTTCTTGTGTACCCCGAGGAGATTTGAGCGCTCCATGATATAGCAATAATAAACTCGATTTCGTCCAGGAATCTACCACTCTTGTGAACCGGTGGCTATAGAAATATTTTTTCGATGTTCTGGGTCTAGTTGGCATATACACGCTCTTTCGAGTAACCTTAAATGAAAAATGTTGACAGCTGTCAATTTAGGTGAGCGTGATGGCCTTTCGTAATTTGGGAACACCATGTAGGTTTTTTTGTTTTTTAGGATTCTGCCATGATAAATCAAACGTATTTCGGGTTAAAGTGACTAGGGTTCGGTTGCTAATATTAGATCCACACAAAACATAGAATCAATATGTGATGATGGAATGTGTTATATATGATGCGATTTATTGTCGTAAGATAAAACTAAGGGGAAAATAATGCGACGGATAGAAATTTAAGTCACTAATAACTAAACGTCTGTGTACTGATTCATAAGTGAATAAAACTAGTCGAGAAATATTATCAACCTGCCGACGGGGCTTTGAATACGCTGACTGCATCCACTGTAGAGTAGTAAGACAACATCAAAAAGTGGTATCTTGGTAGTGACATTAAACTGTGTTTGATGGTGAGGCTCCGGGTCTGAAGATCTGGAGAGTGCACAATACTCTTTCATTGTCATTATTCCCAGGTCCACTCTTTTCTTGGAATGATAACCTGTTTGGGTCCCATGTATGGTTCAAATAGGTCTGTTAAAATTATTTGTATTTGAAAATTCTTAAGAAACGACACGAAAAATGTACATATGAACGTACAATGATTATGTATCCTTACTTCTAGGTACAAAATAACTCTTAACAGGTTGAAATGCCGTTAAAATTAATCATCTATCAGATTTTGATTATTGAATGTCCTCAAAAACACCATTGGAAAAAAATTATGGAACAGGTCATACTCTTTTTGCTAAGGAAATTTTCACCTAAATCCTTACTGTATACGATTAAAGAAAAAGGTAAACTATTGGTTTAGGTAACCTGTTGGACATAAAATAAGGTCCCGATTTACATTTCACTGAAATGGCCCGCGAAAAACCTAAAATCTGAAAATTTTCAAAATATATATGTTAAAAAATGCTTTAGTGTCCCATTGAAATTGGAATTTTGATCGTGCCAGGTCAGTCCGTTCTTGAGTTAGACAGTAACACAGAGAGGGAGAAAAAGACGTATGAAATACCGGAATATTTATTAAAAGTAATTTAGCCTATGTGACAACCATTATTTGATGCAGAAAGTCAAGATCCTTTAAAAAAATTCCGCAATTATTGGTTTTGTAATATTCAGTTGTATGTTCAGATGTTTTCTTTAAATTACCATATTGTCTGATTTTTTGCTGGTGTATAAGAGTTCTTTAAGGTAACTCAGATGTTAAAAAGAAAAGTCTATAGCTGTCAAACAAGATAAATAAGATGGTCTTTAGTGATTTAGAGACAAAACATTCATATATATATATATATATATATATATATATATATATATATATATATATATATATAGTATGATTTTGCCTGTATAAATTAGACGTATTTTAGGCTGAAGTGACAGGAATTTCGTTGTTGAAGTTCTGTCTACTCGAAAGAAATAATTTAGAATGTATTCTTAAAGATGAAATCCATTTCAAATGACGCGTCCTTAGGTCGTAAAAATCGTAAATTCCATCAGATCTGTCAACGTTTTTATGTTATTAGCAATAAACTAAGTTCAATATAATTCCGTTTTCAGACGAGAACAAAGAACACCTTTAAGTCTTCGCCATTGAGGACATTTTGTTTCTATGTTCTGAATTTAAGAATTTTATTATCAAATATATTATTTGTAATACTGTTTTAATTGTCGCTGTAATGAATACTTTTCAGCTTATCCATTCACCAACCTTTTAAAGGTGGAGATTGCATTCACGCAGGATGAATAGAAATCAAAATACGAGGATCATTAAATAAGTTTCCAGACTTTTTTGTATGGGCACTTTTATTGATCGTACACACATGAACTTCTAGTCCCCTTCGAAGTAATCTCCTCCGGCAGCAATGCGCTTGCTGTACTGTCCAACAACTTCTGCAAGGCCCCATGGAAGTCCTCTTGTGTGAGCGTGTCAATGACCTTCGTTACAGCCTCTTTCATCTCCTCAATTGTCTCATAACGATAGCCTTTGAGCTTAGGGAATAACCAAAAGTCACAGGAAGCAAGGTCTGGACTATAGGGAGGATGGGGAACTGTCTTGATGCCAATCTTGGTCAAATAGTCTGTAACAAGTACGGAGTTGTGGACTGGTGAATTTTCCTGGTGGAAATGCCACTGAGCCGATTTGAAGAGTGCTGGCCTCTTCCGAATGAATCTCTTTCTGAACTCCCTTAAAACCTCAACATAATAACCCTAACCCTAACCGTAACCCTTTGGCCAATCAACTCTGGTCTTTTGACTTCCTTATTCCTTCCACACCTCTCATCATCCCTCACAGACTCTCTGTCTTCCTTGAATCTCTTATGCCACTCAAAAACTGACGCTCGATTCATGCAAGATGCTCCAAAAGCAGTCTGAAGTATTCCATACGTTTCCGTGGCATTTTGTCCTAGTTTAAAACAGAATTTTATTGCATATTGTTCTTCTAAAGTGTCCTCATGTCCGGGCTGAATTTTTGAAATTCACCAGCTGTGACAATCAGGCTTTAGTAAGGTGTATTCCAATTGCTACTGTAGCTGCTCATTTGAAGCTGAAATCAAAGAAATTGGTCAGTCATCTCATAAGATGTATAGCAATAACTTACTGAATTTTCAACAGTCTATACAATTTTAAATGCCTATGCGAAAAATGTCTGGAAACTTATCGTATGCACCTCGTATATCTAAAGACGTATATCAAAGTTTTTGTTGATAACGATAAATGGTTTTATATAGAGCTTCTAAATTCATTAGGAGTCATTCTTAGCGTAACGGTCATTGTCATCTTGGATGCTGCTGTTTGCATTTCACTTTCGAGCTTGGGAAAGGCATTTCTCCATTTCTTTCCCTCCTATCTATGAGTAAATAATAGCACAGAATGAGTTCTTTATTTTTAGTTGAGAAATGAATGTAAGAGAAGGGAAATTCTGAATCCAAATCAGCTTTATTCCGCTTAAAAATTGACTGTGAATCACATTCTGCTCGTGGCAGAGTGGTTGGGTTTAATACACGCTAAATTCGATATCAATACTTATTGAACCCAAACAAAGGTTTTAACGTAAAAAATAGGTGTTCTTCTAGGGGAATGAAACCTAGTCGGTTGGATCTGTAGAATACACCGACTCTATCTCAGCAAAAGGCAAGACCAACCAAATGATTTTCTTGAATAGTGCACAGAACAATCTAATGGTGAGGCTCCAGTTACAGAGGAGCTTTAGGGAATGCAAAATACACCTTCATTCCCATTGCTCACAGGTCCACTCTGGTCAGGAGTGGTGGCATCTGATAAAGACCTCTCTATGGGTTAAATAAAAATTTGACATTTAAACTGAGTGCGAACACATGTTAAATTGAATTGCTTGAAATAGAACTGTCTGTGTGTATCAACAAAATCTGTTTACAAATCATATATTTAATCTAAATATCTAAAAACATGATTTTGCATTAAATAACCAAGAATGGTTGATATGCCATAAAAGACAACCAAACCAAATCAAGGGGAATGAGTGAAATGGAGAAAAGGTGAATCTCTAGCAATAAATAATAATCGACAAGCCATATTGCTGCAAGGCTTAATGATATTAAATTCAAGTTTCTAAACCTCAAAAGAAACAGTTTAACGAATTGTTATGCGCACATACTAGTTAATATTTAATTGAATATGAATGATTTTTTAATTAATATTTTTAAAAACCTGATATGCAGAATAAATACATAGCATTATTTGGTTTATCTAAAATACATAGTATGAAAACGTCATCCGTGTGTCTATAAGAAATGATTCTGAAATCATATTAGAACCCTTTAATATCAATATAAAAATTTTCAATGTAATGTCTTGCTTCGTCCATTTTTGAACTTAGTGCCCGGCTGTGTGATTGACAACAAAAAGGCAATCATTGGAATTCTCAAGGAAAATGCAAGGAACATTCATAACTGAGAGTTGAGGAATTTTTGAAAAGGGTCAGTCAGTAGCAGACAAAGTGACAAGGAACTATTTAAATTTTGGTCCAAGCAAAATTACCCCAACCCATTTGAATGGACACGGATTTCTTCATTGACTCGAGAATACTACTTCACGTTTCCCTGTTTTTGACGTAGACCTAACATCCAAAAAAATAATTTGTGGAATTTCTTTTCTGCGACAACGTGTCTGACTTTTTCGTTTTTCTGCTATATACTCGTCGTCATCTCTTCATCGTCTATGCCATCGGTCTTCGAAACCTCACAACGCAACAAGAGAGCTATTTGAAAGTATGAAAAGTCCGCTGATTTCGTATCTCTTTATCAGTTAAGATAACGCTGTGTCTCTTGCTAAGAGGTAAGACTTTACTCCTTTCAAAAAGGGGTGTCCTGGTCTTATACTAAACTGCATCTGATGGGGAGGCACCGCTTCTGGAGATCTGGGGAGTTTGGAGTACCCTTTATTTCCATTATTCCTCGGTCCACTCTGTCTTGGAGTGATAATACTTGTTAGCGCCCCGTCTATGGGTCACGTTTCTCTGTTTAAAAAAATCATTTTTATTTAATAGGACCGAGTCAAAAATGCACAGACACAACGACACAAAAATGTATATATCAATGTACAATGAATGTGATTCCCTAGGCGACATTTCCACACTAAACGGAACCTCTCTGAAACTAGTTAACAAGTTCATCTACTTAGGAAGCAGAGTCTCATCGACTGAAAAAGATATCGACACGCGACTAGCAAAGACATGGACAGCTACCAATAGCCTATCGGTCAGATGGAAGTCAGACCTGACCGATAAAATGAAACGCAGTTTCTTCCAGGCAGCGCTCGTGTCGATACTGCTATATGGATGCACTAGATAGACGCTAACGAAACAGATGGAGAAAAAGCTTGACAGCAACTACACAAGAATGCTGCGAGCTATACTGAACAAGTCCTGGAGGCAACACCCCACAAAGCAGCAGCTATACTTACCTTCTACCTCCCTTCACGAAAACTATCAAAGACGAACCAGACATGTAGGACACTGCTGGAGAAGCAGGGACGAGCTCATAAGTGATGTTCTCCTATGGACGCCCTCACATGGACGAGCAAAAGCAGAGCGACCAGCTCGAACCTACATACAGCAGCTCTGTGAGGATATGGGATGTAGCCCTGAGGACCTACCTGAAGTGATGAACAATAGGGAGGGGTGGCGAGAGAGGGTCAGGGATATCCGTGATGATGGCACGACAAGATGATGATGGGGATGATGAGAGTTCACATACGATTGAAATCAATCACTCAATCAGTTAAATAATGAAAATGGGGAGAGGCATACATGTACAAGTTGATAATGCTTATTTTAAGATCGACATTGTTTTTTTTGTTTGTTTGTTCTTTTTATCTATTAATAATGTCCTCACTATATGAAAAACAAGAACAGATTTAAAATTTCTTATTTAGGGTCTGATTTGCACTCTTTTTTTTTTTTCTTTCTTTTTTGTGATTTGGTTCTTCACCGATATTGAAAAAATCTTTACTGTGATGGAATATCGATTTTCGGTCATAAACTAAGTGCGAATGAGTACGTTTTCCTCTGTAAATAAAACGTTAAGTGCTTTCCCATGTTACAAATGTTGTTACTCAAGCAGTGACAGTTGTTTCTGCATACTATTCCATCATCTTTTAACAGACCCCGTTTCCTATTGTCTTCTCTCATGTTAATGGACACTTCGCCCAAAACAAAATAGAACTATTCATCCAAAAACCTGAAAATTAACTTAATGTATACGCAAATTATTTATGTAAAGAAAATAATTCCTTGTTAGTTTAAAACGTTTTGTTCATGAGTGTCTTTGCATTCGGCTTGTACACACAGAAAATGGCTGCTATTTCTGAAGGTTATCATCTTGACGGGAAATGTACGTATTCTTAATCTTGAATTTGTGCCACACATACACGGTCTTGGAATTTAGTTTCTGTAATTTGGTCGAAACGTATTTTGAAGTTAATACTTTTACAGGAAAACTAATGGTTAAATTTGTGTGTGCAAATATGTCATCGAAATTTTGGTGCAATCCTTAAAATAGCTTTCGAGCTCAAGTATACGCTAATTTAAGACAAAATCTCCCTGTAATTTCCAGAAATTTCTAGATTTTTGTTATAGAAAGGTTTAGTAATATATTTCATAACTACATGAGCAAAAGTTTACTTTTTATAACTAGATTTCAAGGTAACAATCTCCCAAAATGTAGAAATATTTTCAGTATATCTGAAATATCATGTAAACGCCGAAATAGAACACACTACTTATATATATATATATATATAGTAAAGTTGGCGACCGTAGTCGAGGGTGACTAGAAGGCTCCCTTTTCAATAGCTACTACACCGAGGCGTAGTGGGTGTCGCAACTCCTTTCCCAGGATTGCTCCACTTTACTCTTGATACGTACCTTATATTGCCAAGTGTTAAGCAAGGAGGTATCAAATACCATTTTAAAGTTTTTGGTATGTCACGACCTTGGATGGAACCCCAGGTATACCGGTCCATTAGCGAACCCTCTACCCATCAATAATAAGGATATACACGGTACATCTTTAAAGTAATTTCATTCAACTCTGCCTCGACTTTTTTGGAAACACCCATAATCAAAATCTTCTTTAAACTGCTGATATTTCGTCGCTAAAGTTGATTTCCAGGGTAAATATCAGTTATGTAAATTCCATTGTTAGAAGCAAAGATGCATGTCAAACTTTACGTATTCATTACATTTAGATTGGTACTGCTACGTGCTATTAATTCTACATCAATGTCTGTTAGGGTTTTTTTTACAAAAAGCCAAAATGTTGATAAATATTAACATTACCAACATATTGTTATATTGTCATATGCAAATTCACATCTACATATACACATGCAAAATCATAACGACACAATGATAAAGGACGAATGAAGACTTCTTTAACAAAATATGTACCTCTAACTTTATTGTAAGGGTTCGAAAAGGGTTACTCAAGGTTTGCGTGTGAAAGAGAGTTGGAGACCGAACAGAGACTACAATATATTGACCCCACTCTTATGGCCATCAGCGTTGTATCTTTCTCGTTCTCCTGATGCTCAACCAGATGCCCAGGGGCTCAGCTTTCTGCTGAGTGCTGGCTTTCTCTACCACATCTTATCAGCAACTTCTCTGGACCCCAACTCATCAGGGGCTCCAAGGGCTCCTTCGGCCTGGTGTGGCCTTTCCTACCACAACTCGTCTATAACTCCAACTGTAACTCCAACAGTATGAATTCTGTCTTGACTGAGTTATATAATAGTTCAACGCCCACTCAATCTTTGGAATAGCATGTTTGATCGTCATCAAGCGGAAATAACTGTCATGCAGTTCAGAGGTCACTCTCTTCCGGTGTATGAGTCTATGAGTGTACCATGGGATTTTTTACCTTGTCCCATTTCGTCAGCCAATTTCCGCCCACGCGATCTCTTTCGATTACTGGCCATTGGAATGTGTCACTTCCTTTCGGTGCATCACTTTGAATGGCAATTTTGGCCGGGTCGAAAGTCAAAATACAACACTATTTAGAGGTCATAGATATATTTCTAGTGAAACTCTGACCCGCAATCATGGGTAAATTGCAAGTTTGTCATATTTTTAACAAATTTGTAATGTTCAGTACAAATGTCTACTAACTTAGCTTACTGTGCACTCGGTGAGAGTCATTTATTTCGGTTTAAGTTGTCGTTCTGTGACTGATCGATCTGCTGAAACTATTACATGTTCCATTAGAATGACTAATAAACCCTCACTTGATCTTACAATAGTAATTTACAATAAGATCTTTATTTTCGAATTGAACCATTTATCCCCTAATAGTTAATGCTGCAATTTAAATTTCATTATCATCTTTATTCATCTATCCCTGGGCTTCTCAAACTTTTACTTGATGCAATCCTTGTAACCAAATTTAATTTTGATTCACCTTTCAAATATTGCAGAGAATTTTTCTTTGTCTCACTGGATTCCAGAGTGCGAAGAGTTGATTTTTTTTCAACGTTCCCGTATCCAAGATGAAAGTGTTTACAAAATAGAGAAACGTTATGAATGGAATGTTGAACCGTATAACACTCACATGAATAAATACTTGACAATACTGACAGTAACTTAATAAATGAAGATCCGCATCTCTTTGGTCAGATCAGGATTTTTCGTTAATGATAATTCGATTTTATTGAGCACACACACACACACACACACACACATATATATATATATATATATTTATATATATATATAAATATATATATATATTTATATATATATATATAAATCCCTTTTAGCTTTATAAAGAAAGGTATAAGATCATTGTCAAAAGTAATGAAATAACGTCAAAGGTCATATATATATAAATATATATATATATATACTTTGACGCTATTTCATGATCTTATGCCTTTTATTATCAAGCTAGAAGTGATAGTATTCGAGGCTTTTTTGACAATTGAAATCTTTGTATAAGATTAAGTCTTAATGACGAGTTCTTTTCAAGTGCAGACTGCCATAACAACTTTCTTTCGTCCATTAATCTCATGTAACTAAGGATCAATACCGGGCTTTAAGCGCATCCTGGTCAATTTTTACGGAAGTCCAGAATAGACTGAGTTAGAGAAAGAAAGAGAAGTAACGAGAAAATGAAAGAGAGAGAGAGAGTTTACGTGTCTACCCATTCGTAAATAATTTTGTCATTCATGGCATGAACTTTACATTCTTCTTCATTTTGGATTCATTCTGACAAAATGGTGTCAGTTGCAGTTCTCTCCAGATTCCTGACAGCAGGAAAAATTGACTTTCACACTGTCGAAGAGTTTCGAAGTTTGCGTAACTTTTTATTACATTCCAAGAATGGAAAACTGTACTAATTAACTTTAGAGATAATTCCTGAAACGAATGTAGAATTAAACACAATCTTCATTTCCGTATTTCTTTGCAAAGAGCAGCTTGATTCTGACTAATGGGCAAAGATATCAGACACCTCATAAGGATTGGCCCGCAGAGTGGAATAAAACCGATTGAATTAAGATCTAAAATCCTTTTTTTTTATAGTTTAATTACATGGATAGGTTTCATTATTATACAATAAAACTATCAATGTTAGAAAGAAATACTTAAAACCATTTTACTGTTTCCAAGTCATGTATAATAATAATGGTTACTTGAATGGGTAGAGTGTTCGCTAATGGTCAGGGAGACCTGGGTTCAATCCTAGGACGCGTCTTACCAAAGACTTTAAAAACGGTACGTATCAAGGGTAAAGTGGAGCAATCCAGGGAAAGGAGGAGCGCCATCCACTACACCTCAGTGTGGTAGTTATTGAAAAGGGAGCCTTCGGGTCGCCCTCTACTAAAGGGAGAAACTTTACTTTTACTTTTACTTGATGCTATAATTGTTTACAAACGATTATTGTCAGTTACTTGAAATTACGTAATTACGTAAAAGAGGGCTGACTTCGGTACGGAAAAAAGCAACAAGTTTTGATAAGACAAAAACCAACCAACCAACCAACCAATAATACACGTGATCAACTTCTTAACCATTTTCACATTATAAGATGTCAATGCCTCTCCCTACTTTATGTCATTGTTTCCACAAATATGTATACGACACCTGTTCGATGGGGGCAGCGAGTACTTACTGGTACATGTCAATACACATACACACACACACACTGGCGCGCGAACATATATATATATATATATATATATATATATATATATGTGTGTGTGTGTGTGTGTGTGTGTGTGTGTGTGTGTCTGTGTGTGTGTGAGAGAGAGAGAGAGAGAGAGAGAAATAGAGAGAGGGGAAAAAACAGAGAACATGCTTAGAAAATTGCAAGCACGTTTATTTTTAGCAGCTTTTATAATTGATTTTTTTTCTTGTCATCTTCTAAAATTTCGTAAGTTTGATTGTAAGACAATATAAAATCAATTAGAAAAATGCTAAAAGAACATCATGATTTTTTACGAACCATATTCAAGAAAACGCCTATTGCATATATATATATATATATATATATATATATATATATATATATATATATATATATACATATATATGTGTGTGTGTGTGTATGTATATGTGTGTGTGTGTGTGTGTGTGCGCGTGCGCGCGCTCATAGATAGTTTATAAATTAAATGGCATTAAGAGTGCAAGTGAACTCAAGTTGTTTAATTTTCTTAACTGATAGAGTCCAAAATGTTGATAGGCTGATTTATAAAATTTCCCAAAAACTATCTTTTCTAATCAGGGATCCTATTGCTGGTTTTCAGGTCTACAAAGAAGTTAAAATAATCTAAATACAATTTTTACAAAAATTCTTGCATCTGTTTGCGTGTTTCTAATAATGTATTAGATCATCTATATTATTTTGTTTTTGTTTTCGTTTTTTGTTTGTTTTTTTGGTGGGGAGGGGTTGCTTGTTTTTTTTGGTGGGGGGTTGTTTTGTACTTGCTTTTGCTGTTTAGTTTTTGTCTCATTTTTTTTTTTTTTGCTTTTTATTATTTTTTTCTGTTTGTTATTCATTGTCTTAGAATGAATATCTACCAAAAATGCTTTAATTTTTGTCAACGTAGAATTATATATATATATATATATATATATATATATATATATATATATATATATATATATATATATATATAGTGAGAAGGAGGGAGAGAGGCAGAGAATAAGACTCACATGAATATGATTATAGACTCATATAACTATATATATGCGTACTAGTAAAACTATATTAAATAATATGTATATATATATATATATATATATTAGGAGTGTTTGTTTAATAAAAGATGTGTGAATGATACATGAGCATTTATGTCAGCTGTTGTAATTTGGTTCTTAAGTTAAGTTTCATTGTGATACTAGAAAAAACCCAGAAGAACTAAATTCGCCGTCGTTATTTGCCAATAAAAAGGTGGTAGGACTTAAAGTAGAATCAAACCTAAAAGAATTAAAATGTCACCTCTTTTTATATTTTCACTGTTTAAAGTTTCATGTATCGGTTCGGGTAATTATTTAAAAAATCATTAATGCTAGATTGGAATACTTGAAATTATTTGACGGTTTGAGAATCATATAAGTGTGAGTGCCCGCGGCGTAGTGGCTAACGTGCTGGGCTACGACATCAGAGTAAGCAAGTTCAAACTCCAGTTGTGTTATTTCGCTTACTTTAGGACTAATAGGCTTTGTAAAGGAATGAACACTCTTATTCGCAATGGGTTAAATAATAAAACTACGGTGATGGCTTTGGTTTTAAATAACCCTAGAAGGTTAATATGCCATTAAACTAGGAAACAAAACAAAACTATCTGTATTAAGAATAGTTACTTGATTTTTTTGGCTTGATTTCATAGCATCTTAACCATTATTGGTTGTTTAATGCCAAATCCTGTTTTTACAAATATATCAAATATATTGTAATGTCCTTTTGTAGATATATTTTTAAACGAGCCTGAGCTCATCCTTTTGTAACCAGATAAATGATTTCAAACATTTTTATCTTACAGGAATATTCCTATTTTCTATTAATCATTTGTTTACACACAGTTAAAAGATTTCCAGCATTGCTATGTAAGAGTAACAATGTTACGTCAGTCATTTTTTTTGCACGCAGTGAAATGTTGACAATCATTGCTACTTAACACTAATTATCCTATTTCAATACTCTTCATTTATTTGCACACAGTTAAAGGATTCCAAGTATTGCTATGTATCACCAACAACTTAATTAAACATTAGTCATTACACACTGTTAAATGATAAAACAGATCTATTTCAAACAATTTGATTTAGCATAAGTCATTTGATTGTTCTCAGTCAGACAGTTCTATTTGACCTTTAGATAGGACTCCGAGCCCGTGGTGTAATGGTTATCGTCGTGGGAAATGAACACGGCGACACGAGTTCAAATCCTAGACGAGACTGATTGCATTTCACATAGCACTAATACCCTTGGGAAAGGTATGAATCCAATTATTCTCCCTCCAGCTATGGGTAAATAGTACGACAGACTGGGTTCTTCAGCCTTGGTGAGGCAACTAGTCTAGGAGAAAGGAAACTCTGAATTCAAACCTGTTAAACTCCGCTTTAAAAAAATTGACCTTGTGTCATATCCTGCCCGAGATGAGTGGTTGGGTAAATATGATAGGACTCTGGGCCAGAGTAGACCTGGGACCAATGACAATGAAGGGGTATTCGACATTCCCTAAACTCCAGCATTACCAAAGCCTCACCATCAGATTTTTTACTGTCACATCTTGGACATATGATGTTGTGAGTGGGGTCTTATCCCCTGCAGAGATGCAATCAATTTGGTTTGAATAATTACTTAAAACTAAAATTGTTTGCAAATAATTATTGTTTATTACTTGAAACCATATAATTCTATGAAAGGAGACAGATATCGGTAGTGGATAATGCTACGAGATTTGATTGGCTGTAAGATCAACCACCTAAACATATGTATTTTTAATTTGAACTTGTCTCACGCTGTTAACTAGGCACAAAACTATGTTCATATGAGGCTGAACTTGTAATTCCGGTTGTTTTTTTCTTTTTTATTCCGTCTCTCACTGTCTGTCTGTCTGTCACACACACACACACACACACTGCATTAAGAATACACCGGATATATATTTTTGTATATCAAGTTTGCCGAGTTTTTCCAGCGATGTATTACGTTCGCAGGCCGTTTCTCTTTACCTATACTCCAAAAATATTCTTTCAGAAAATAAGTGAATCTTAGATCCGACTAACCCAGTGATGTGACATCGTTAAAGTTGTGATAACTCTTCCTCTCTTCACCAAATGAAATCACAAACCAAGATCAGTGTTTAAACTTAGGAGTCTACGCCCCTTTTTTATTAATGTTAAATGAGAAAATGATTCCGTTCTAACGATAGAATATAAGACATTACTTTCGTTGTGAAGTCTTTGAATAAATGTTTTAGGTACAACCGTCTCGGAAGAAGTGGAATTGCTTCTTGTACGCCTTTTAAAGGAAGGCTCAAAGAATGTGTTTTTATATGAGCAGTGAAGTCTGTACGTAACTCACCGGTTCATATTGTAACTGCCATTTGTTATTACGTCCACGCTATATCAGAAGGACCAAGGGTAAGACGTGTAGACATTTCCTAAGCAATCACCAAATAGTTCGTGAGAAAATCTTATTAACTAGGATTCAAGAAAATATGCGTGTTAAATTTGTAAGCTTTCATATTGGAATGGAACATCGGCAATAGCTCTTTTCACTTCCACGCAAATACAACGTATTCAATACAAAACACAACTCGAACAAGGAGAGGGTAAAATTGACACGCAAATAAATTTTATGCTGTAATATTAGTCCCATGGTAACACCATATTCAAAGACACTTTTATCTAACAAAGACGAAAATAAATGAGCTGGACATTTTAAATGAAATCCATCGAGGCAAGAAACTATCTTTAATGCATAAATACATATATATATATATATATATATATATATATATATATATATATATATATATATTTGTGTGTGTGTGTGTGGTTTGCCAGCAATCCTTCGTTTAAGCAGGTTTGATTAAATAAGAACGACACATGTCAATATAATTTTATTAGGACCCTTTCAAGTTTCCTGACAACTGCTTTGGTTTTAGGTTAGAGTTGGTCCATGAATTTACCGAAATTTTCCCGATTGCTTACAAGCCGTTCATAGTATCTCGCATGTCTGGTTCGTCTAACTTGGATAGTTTTCGTGATGGGTGGTAAGTAGCCGTACAGCTGCTACTTTGTGGGGTTCTGCCTCCAGGACTTGTTCAATATTGCTTGCAGCATCCTTGTGTAGTTGCCGTCAAGCTTTTTCTCCATATGTTTAGTTAGCATCTATGTAGTGCATCCATACTGTAGTATCGACATGATATTGCTGTATGATGAGTTACTGCTTCGATTCTGATATGCTGTATACAACCAGAACACAATAGAGAGGAGGATGAAAAGCTGCATCCTCTCTTTCCCCCCAAAAGGTTATTTCTGAATCACCAAGTACTACTGAGGCATAACTCTTACTTCCATTGTGGATAAGGTTTATATCTCTCTAATCTTCAATCGTATCGAAACAGAAATAAAGAAAATTCAAGAAAAAATCAAAACAGGTTTTTGAGTAATCGATCCACAACTTCAAAGAATCTGACCATCGATCGATTCATAGGAATTCGTGCAAAAAACCTCGAGGCGACACTCGTTCGTCGATTTCTCCAAGGCATTTGATTCCATACACTGAGGGAATATGGAGCTAATACTTCTAGTTTATGATCTCCCCAAAGAAACTGCCGCTGCCAAAATGATGCTCTATTTTAACACGAAAATCAAGGTTCGCTCATCGAATCGAGACACAGACTTCTTCGACATTGCGGCTAGGATTCTGCAGGGGGATACATTAGCACGATATCTTTTCATAATTGCAAAGACTACGTACTTGGAACTTCGATAGATCTAATAAAAGAAAATGGCTTTAAACTAAAAAAAGAAACAGACGATACCCCGCAGATTCTATTACAAACATAGACTTCGCAGATGAAATAGTACTTCTTGCAAATTCACCTATCCAAGACTGCATACCGTGGAGCAGGGAGCAGGTGGCCTTGGCCTTCTGGTAAATGCAGACAAACCGGAGTATATGTGTATTAATCAAGAAGGAGACATCTCCACTCTTAATGGCCGTTCTCTGAAGTTAGTGGACAAGTTCACGTACCGCAGCGGCAGCGTCTTATCTACTGAAAGTGAGATCCTATTGTGACTACCGAATGTGTACTGCCTTTTCTGACCTTTTCGAGAAAATAATACGAAATTTCTTTCAAGTAGTGATTGATTAAATAGTACTTTATGGATGTACCACATAGACGCTGACGAAATGTATAGAGAAAAAGCTAGATGGGAACTGCACAAGAATACTACGAGCTATATTGAAGAAGTCTTGGAAGCAACACCTCCACGAAACAGCAGCTGTACGGCCACTTACGCCCATCGCTAAAATCTTCCAAATAAGACAAACAAGACAAATAAGACACTACGAGAGAAGCAAGAACGATCTCAAAACTAACGTTCTCTTTCGGACTCCTTCACATGGACGCGCTAATGTTGGCCGACCAAACAGAACCTTATTACTACAGCGCTTTACTAACAAAGGATATAGACTGGAAGACCTACCGGGAGTAAAGGATGATAAGAACGAATGGAGAGTCAGGGAAATCCGTGCTAGCAGCAAGACCTGATAAAGATGCTAATGGTGCTGAATATATTGTGCAGACAAAAATAAATTTAGGTCGAGAAATAACTTCCCCCAAACTCTTTAAAGATCAAATTACAATCTCAAAACTGGTTGAAATGCAAGTGATGTTTGTTTTAGAGGAACTAATTTTAAATCCGTTATTGATTTCATTTTTAATCGCAGTTTTAATATTTCATATCGTATTGGTCCTGTTTCTGATATTGAACACTATATCAGAAAAACACAATAAGTTTTATTTACCCTTAAAATATCAGACCACACACACTGACACTGGACCTTTCATACAATATTAAATGTTAAAACTGTGATTAAAAACGAGAGCAAAAACGAATTTAAAAATAGTTCCTTTACATATATATATATATATATATAAGTAGATAGATGTGTGTGTGTGTGTGTGTGTGTGTGTGTGTGTGTGTGTGTGTGTGAGAGAGAGAGAGAGAGAGAAAAGATGAGGATATTATTTTTTTATTGGCTCAATGAGTTTTATGTAAAATGTCCTGATCATTTTTAACGACTTGAAACACAGACAGAAAATATTACACTATAAATTGACTCAGCAATAAATAGCGACGCTTCGTAATCTGTGACGTGTATAAATTTTGAAAAAATTAGATTTTATTACGTTATTAAGAAAGTATATATATATATATATATATAATCCATGGAAAATATTCTGCGACCATGGGTTTCATGGAGTTTTTTGTAAAACAACAATCATCAGGCAGTTAAGAAGATTCCATTTTCTTACCTGCCTGATGATTGTTGTTTTGCAAAAAACTCCATGAAACCCAGGGTCCATTGATTAAATATATATATATATCTAATATATATTTATTTATTATATTATGTTATAGTTCTATGCAAGATAATAAACACTCTCTATATTGTATTGCACTTGGTTCAACACATACCCACAAAGTGATTTAGTGACAACCAACTATTATGATATATATATATATATATATATATATATATATATATATATATATATATATATATAAATCAAATTGTCAATCAAATTAAAAAGTTTCTTTAAAATCTTAAGATCTAATCTTAAAAGAAATATGATTCTTTTTTAATTAAATTTTCTGTTCGCACACACACACACACACACACACACACACACATATATATATATATATATATATATATATATAAAATATTGATTATATAGTTAAGTCATCTGCTATATTCCTAAAGAAAGAATACTCAATATTGGTGAGAGAGCATGAGTAAATATAAGTTTTAATAGCGTAAACATCGCGAAAACGACGCTTGGTGACTGTTAGCTTCCTGTGTATGCAATTGTCAGAACAAGTTGCTCGCATGTGGCTATCCATTTATAAACTCTTGTATTTGACATGATGGTAAGGATAATGTAGTTTATAGGGCATTTTGAGAAGTGCAGTCTAATTTATTAACGTCGTTATGTAATATAAATTTTATGATAGTTTATTTATTTTCTTTATTATATTTGATTTATCATTTTCTATTGTTGTTTATTATGATCAATATTATTATTGTTACTCCTTGTAGGTTTCTCATATCAGCATTTGCTGATGGTCTTTTGCTGGAGTCTGAGTGAAAACCAGTTATCTGGTCTCTTTTCCTTATTCTGCCTGATCTAAACAACACTGTCGTCTGGATAGTTTTGATTCATCCTCCGATTTCAAACACTTCCAGTCTCCTTTAAATGTCTCTGAGGATTGTTCCATGTACATCCACTACAATTGGTAGCACTGTCACCCTCATGTTCCATAGCTTTTTTAACTCTCAAGCAAGGTCCAAGTACTTGTCTCTCTTTTTGTATTCTTTGATTCTCACTCTGAGGTCTTCTAGAACGGCAAAATCCGCTAGACAGCTTATTCTCTTTCGTTTTGTTCCTTATCTCAAGGTCCGGTATAAGGTCATTGGTTTGTATCTTAATACCCCAGAAAATTCTATGCATCTCATTCTTTAAAACGGAATCTGGTTTGTGCATATACCATTTGGTAGTATGGTCAAAATTTAATCTATTGCATAATTGCCAATAGATCACCTTCCCTACCCAGTCACATCTAGTTTTATATTTTTTGCGCAAATTTGCCGCATTCGCTTATTATGTGATTAATGGTTTCGTCTTTGTTATCACAAAATCTACACTTGCCATTTTGTTATTATCGAATTTTGCTTTAATATTTATCTATCTATTTTTATTTGTTTATTCATTATCCTCTTTATTTATTTTTGTTATTTAACTGGGTTATTTCCAGCAGAACTTCCGCTGAAATCACCGCGGTTAACGGGATAAAAACTTGAATAAGTATTATGGCTGATTTTTATTCTTAAGGGTTTTCGGACTATTGTCTTCATCTTCATTGTTATTTCCACAACGTTTCGGCCAATATGTCCTCCGGCTTTCTTCAGGTGTTTTGTCGAACTCGGGAGCCTACATGGAACTTCAAACTATGTCCTTTATTGAATCCACGGGGGTTGATTGTTCTGATTCCATTTGCCATAACCGGGTACACGTGTTACATATTCCTGTATCGTTACTCGCCTGCAGTCAGGATTGAACCTGCAACCTCCAGATGATTGTCTCCTTAGAAGCTTAGGGAACCAACGCCTATAACCATTACGCTATATGTCCTGAAATTTAGACAACTAATATTATGGCTGATATTCAATTTTAAACCCTTTATTCACATCAATTCTATGACAGAGCTTTTTAACTTAATTAATTCCTTGAATTTACACTTCCGGGTTCAGTTCTAATTAGCGCTGATAAGGATTTCATTTTTCGATTCTTATTAATAATTTCTGAATCGTTTTCTCTATATCCAGTTCTAATAATATCATCCTTCCTATGTTAATGTTCTTGCTAATAAACAGCAAGTCATTCAATGTCTTAACTACCCAAAGATATTATCATGCAATAACGGAGTATCGTCCTGTAATACACTGAGATAGATACCATCTATGTGTTGCCGACAACCCTTCTTTAGGGAGTTAAGTGTCCTCCAAACGAGGCCATCTGCTGGCCGTGGTTAGCAATCCGTAATGCCAGAGGAGGGGTTTCTGGTCGCTGAGCAGTCTTTGACCAAGCTAGACGGGTGGTCGGAGAGGCTCGACCGGATCAATCGGCTGGTTATATCAAGCCCTAGTAGCTAATATAATTGCCTTGACCGAATTTTTTAGTTGCTCTTGTGGTAAACAAATACCCAACCCAACATTTCAAAAGTGCTGGAAAGCAGTGTCTGCGAGTAAATTGTACTGGGTTAGAAATACTTAAAATTATTTAAACTATGTGCAAATTAGTAATATTAGATAGAATTGTATGTATTAAATGACAATGCTGGAAAATTTGTATGTAAACGAATGAATAATGTTGAATAGAATTATTAGTGTTTGATAAAAATACTTGAAACAATTTAGTATCCTGGATGTGATATTAAACCGCATCTGCTAGTAAGGCTTCAATCGTAGATTATCGGTAATGTGGATGACTCTTCATTACCATTACTCTCAAGTCCACTCTGCCTATAGTGGTAGTACCTGTTAAAGTTCTATCTATAAGTTAAATAGAACAATTCGGTCATTCATTTGGATTATTATTATTATTATTATTATTATTATTAGTTATTTGACACCGTACAACTTTGTGTAACTTGTTCATATCAGAGAGGAATACTTGATAAATAGAATTAAAGTAAAGTCGGCGACCGTAGAAGAGGGCGACCCAAAGGCTCCCTTTTTAATAACTACTACACCAAGGTGTAAGGAAGGGCGCTACTCCTTTCCCTGGATTGCTCTACTTTACCCCGGATGCGATCTTTATAATGGTGAGTATTAAGCAAGGAGGGATCAAGGACCATTTTAAAATCTTTGGTATAACTCGACCTGGGATTGAACCCCAGTCTCCCGGGCCATTGGCGAACACTCTTTCCGTTAAGCCAATGGACCGGTTAAATAGAATTACTCATGTAAAATATCAATACCTGAAACCATTTAACTTTGTGAAAACAAACAATTAATATTGAAAGGGGTTATTAGGACTAGATAGCAATATATCGACCATTTAACCGTGTGCAAACAAATGATTAATATTATTAACTGTGAATGATCAAATATTAAATAGAATTATTAGTATTATATAGCAGTACTTGAAACCACTTAGAATTATTAATGTTAGCGATTTTCGAAACCATATAACTATGTGCAAACAAATGATTTCTGACTCAATCAAATAAAATGTTCCCTAAAACCTATTTGCTTCCAAATCATATACGTGTGTGTGTGTTTGTGTGTGTGTGTGTGTGTGTGTGTGTGTGTGTGTGTGTGTGTGTGTGTGTGTGTGTGTGTGTAAAACATGATTTTAGCCTTAAATAACCCTTAAAGGTTGATATACCATAAAACCCAGCCAAAGGAAGTAATACATAAAAAATAAATTCCATTAAATGCTTATTGAAACAAAGTTTCACAATAACATTTAAAAGTAACAGTTTTATGGATAAATCGATTTGTGGTTGGTGAGTTTGTTAAGACACTATCAAGTGAAAAGTCAAAATGTTTAATTGGCCATCTTCACAAGTTTTCTTGGGAAGTAAAGTCTTATTAAAAAAGCTCTTTACACGTTAATCAATTGAAATACTTCTCAAGGTTTCTGATATTTATATTTAAAAAGAATATCGATAAAATTCTTTTGATCTATCCTTTCTAATTCATCAAGTACATCGATTGATTCATTATCATCGTCGAAAAAAAAATTCATGTTTGCTTTTTACGATTACATCGGTCTGCGATTGAAAGTTAATTGGCTGTGATAAGTAATCTAATCAATATATATATATATATATATATATATATATATATATATATATATATATACTATCTATCTATATATATATATATATACAATATATATATATATATATATATATATATATATATATATACAAATATGTATATATATATACATATATATATATATATATATATACAATATATATATATGTACAATATATATATACAATATATATATATATATATATATATATATATATATATATATATATATATATATATATATATATACAATGTGTGTGGGTCTGTCTTTCTGTCTTTGTTGCTTGTGTGTTTCTATATCTTCATGTGTTTTCATATGTATATATGGGTGCATTTTCTTCCTTTATTCACTTATTTATTTGTACGTTTCAAATCAAGTTCACATATGTTTACGCGTATCGATTACATACATACATACATACATACATACATACGTACGTACTCCTAGTCAGCTTATTATATAATGATAGAGTTGTCATGGTCTGCCATTCTAACGATAATTTCAACTCCAAAAAATGAATGATGTTTGGCTTCTTCCAACTCTTCCATAGGATCCAGATAATTTTTCTATGATAGTTTCTGGTTTGTGCATAATTCCTTTCGTCATTATACTCAAACTTCAGTCTCTTTCACAATTACCAGTGGATCACCCTTCCCATCCAGTTATGTCGGCTCTTGTATTCATTTTCTCTCAGTTTGCTGCATTCATTTGTGAGAGTTCCTCTATTTCATCTCTATCACCACATTGCTTTCACTTGCTAATCTTTTGCATATGATCAATGTTTTCTTTGACCTAAGAATTTTATATTTTGAGCTTCTTTTAATAGAGATTCAGATTCTCTCTTCATGTTTCTCCTTCGTAGGCATGTCGAGATTATTTTATGTAAAATCTATCTCAGTCTGTTGCTTAAAGTATCCATATAGTCGTATTTCTACGAACTTTTGTCGTCTTAGATTTTACGTTTTTTGTTTACTGATTTGATCTAAAGTTATTTTTATTCATACTATTATTGGCTGCTGTAATCAACCTCTTTTTGCTTTTGTTTATTGATTCTTTGAGTTCGTAAATTGTTGGATACACAAAATATTCTCTCTTCTTTCCCTATTGTGGATTCAATGCACTAATTACCACAATTTTACTTTTGGTCTAAATACATCTGAATGTCTTCTATACTATCTCTATGGTGATCTCTTCGGGTAATATTAAAAAGTATTCCATATGGACAAAATATATTGATTATCAGTGTATTTTATATATGTGGAGCTCATATATCAATGTATTTATACAATATGGGGGATTTAAAAGTTGGCTTGGTTTTTTATTTGATGATACGTGGTGAATTCAATAAGTTTCCAGATTTTTTTTGTACAGGCATTTAAAATTGTCGCAGGCTCTTGAAAATTCAGTATGTTATTGCTATACATCTTATAAGATGACTGATCAATTTTTATGATTTCATGTTTGAATGAACAGCGACAGCAGCGATTGGAATACTCCCTACTTAAGCCTGATTGTCACAGCTAGTGAATTTTAAAAATGCAGTTTGGACGTAAGGAGATTTTAGAAGAACGATATGCAATAAAATTATGTTTTAAACTTGGAAAAAATGCCACAGAAACGTATGGAATGCTTCAGACTGCTTGCATGAATGGAGCATCAGTTTTTTAGTGGCATAAGAGATTCAAGGAAGGCGGTGAGGGATGATGAGAGGTGTGGGAGGAGTAAGGAAATCAATCGACCAGAGTTGATTGGCGAAATGGTTAGGGTTAGGCTCAGGGTTACTATATTGAGGTTTTAAGGGAGTTCAGGAAGAGATCCCGTCGGAAGAGGCCAGCACTCTTCAAATCGGGTCAATGGCATTTCCAGCAGGACAATGCATCAGTCAACAACTCAATCCTTGTTACAGACTATTTGACCAAGATGGGCATCAAAACAGTTCCTCAGCCTCTCTATAGTCCTGACCTTGCTCCCTGAAGCTGTCGTTATGAGACAATTGAGGAGATGAAAGAGGCTGTGACGAAAGTCATTAACATGCTCACACAAGAGGACTTCCATGATGCCTTCCAGAAGTTGTTGGAACGGTACAACAAGTGCATTGTATTCGGGGGAGATTACTTCGAAGGGGACTTGGGTTTCATGTGTGTACTATCAATAAAAGTGCCCATACGAAAAAAGTATGGAAACTTATTTAATGATCCTCATACATTACTCTTCATCGGTAATTTAATGCCAAAGCCTTCCTTGTAGAGTAGTGCTGTTATTTAACCCGTAGCTGAGGAGTTGATAAGGGAGTTCATGCCTTTCCCAAGTGTATTAGACCGAAATGAACGTAATAACAGAACTGAGGTTCTTACTTGCTTTCTAGGATGTCACAATCTAGCTCGTTTGCTACTACGCTATCTAAGAGAGAACTTGATATTTTATGATAGTTTTATCTGTGCCTCCTATCTGGGATTATAATGTCACTGATGAATATTTCCAATTAAGATCAGAATGAAGTATTCGTACCTTTAAAAATCTAATTAAATTAAACTTATAATACTCTTCTATCTATCTATATTCCTTTTTTTCCTTTTTTGTATTTAATTTTGAAGAAGTATTCTATTTCATTTTTTTTTAAATAATATATATTTTCATCTGATTATCGCATATTTTATGTTTCGTCATCATATATTCTTTTAATGTCTTTTAACTTCTGAAATTATTCCCTTGAGATGAATGTTTAGTTTTTGAAACAAGAAAATTCGTAAGGGCCTAGTGAGTATAAAGAGATCTACAATTGAACAATCCAATTTCCCTAAAAACTTGTGATAAAAAGAAGTATCGTCAGTGCTATTAAAATATATTGAGAATTTGCACTAACTCGTCGAGTTAACATCACTTTATTGTAAATTTATCACCTGGGCACTTGCTTTTATTCAAATTTTAAAATTTAAAAGTCAAAGCATGTTAAAAATTCGGTGGCATAATGTAGTTGATTCTTTGTGAAAATAACTTTTTTCGCAAAGTGCTTACGAGGGAAATGACTGTAAGAGAAGCCAATAAAAATTAATACAGAAAGTCAACCGTTAAGTCGGAAGAAAGAAGGAAAACCTGTTAAGGAGAAAATGAAACATAAATATATAACAACTCCCAAACCCGGATGCTGCAAACAGAAGGGATTTAGATACAACCTCCTAGTACTTGTTCACGTGTACCCCCTACTCCAACTGAACCATGGTATCTTGTACGGGCTTTTCTTTTTCTTTTTTTCTCTCATGCATTTTTTTTCGAGCCTAACCATATTTACCAACCCCTCCGCTCGGGCAGGATATGTCAATTTTTAAGCGGTGTTTAACAGGTTTGAATTCAGAGTTTTGCTTCTCCTAGACTAGTTACCTCACCAAGACTGAAGAAACCAGCCTGCCCTACTGTTTACCCATAGCTGGAGGGAGAATAATTGAATTCATACCTTTCGCAAGGGTATTAGTGCTATGTGAAATGCAATCAGTTTCGTCGAGGATTTGAACTCGTGTCGCCATGTCCATTTTTACCGAGCCTAACGGTTGATTTTCTTTATTCTTTATCGTTGGTTTCTCTTACGTTTATTTCCCTGACGAGACGTAAGCGAAAAAAATCTCTTTTACTGAATGAATCCGCAACGAAACGCCATTTTGAACTTTTGTATCAACAGCAAACTGTTAAAAAATTCAGTCCCGATTTTTCAACCTAAAATTTAGGAGTACGTATTATATATAAGTCAAGATTACGTATTATACACAAGAACTAAATGTTGCCTTTTTTTCTGGTGATGTATATCGTCATTTCACGCTAAAAAATAGATTAATATGCCTCAATACAAACTTTCAGAAAAAGGGAGGGGAAACTATGGACCTACACGTATGCAATTAATACTAAGGCACAGATAGACTACGTCTTTATAAATAAGAAATGGAATAATAGCGCATTGAATTGCGAGGCATACCCCTCATTCGGGGGGGGTGTCCTCCGATCACCGAAGTGTCACAGCCTACGAAGGAATGCAATCGAACAACAACCACTGTACACTATGACTTAATAACAGGGATATGAGAGATAAATATACGTTAACACTCAGAAGCAAATTCGATGCACTGCAGGAGAAGACAGAAACACATTCTCCGAATGACGAATATGAGAATTTCGTCAATGCCCTCTTAGAAGCGACTCTGGAATGCGTACCAACTAAATAAAGAACTAAACCTAAACTCCCATGGAAGACATTAGTGGTTAGAGAAAAGCGTTCAAACGTGAAAACTGCCTCCAAATGCAATAGGAAGAACCCAACCAATACCAATGCCCTCAAACTTGAAAAGGCACAACATGAATTAGCTAACATCTACCATAAAGAACAAACAGAATACATATAAAATCAGATCAATAAGATTAGCGACTCGGCTGAAGATAGACAATCTAGGATAGCACTGCAAACAGTAAATGATGTGAGCAGAAGGAAGAGCACTGCAGAAGCTAAACTGAAAACTACAAACCAAGAAGAACGAATACACCTATGGAAACATTTCGAGAATTTACTTGAAAAACCCTCCCAAAGTTACACATGAACTAACCACGAGAATTATAAGTAAACAATTAGACATCAAACTAGGATCGCTAACGCAAGAAGAACTATTAAAAATTTTTAAAAAAAGCAGCAGGGATTGATGAAATACCCCCAGAAGTATGGAAGACCAGGCAATTCGATAACATACTGCTCTGACACTGTAATGCCGCATATAATCAAAACCCAATAGACAGATGGACAAAGGGATGCATCCTCACCTTCCCTAAGAAGGTCGATCTCGGATTAGCCAAGAACTACTGAGGTATAACCCTTACACCCATAGCGGCCAAGATATACAATGCTCTACAACAAAACCATATAGAACCCAAAATTGAGAAGATACTTAGGAAGAACCAAAATGGCTTTCGGAGGAATAGATCCACGGCGTCACAAATTTTGTCTATCCGTCAATTCTTGAACGTGTATGTTCAAAAAAACTAGAGGCAACAATATTTTTCATCGACTTCACTAAGGCTTTTGACTCCATACACAGAAGAAAGATGGAGCAAATAATACTAGCCTACCCAAAGAAACCGTCGCAGCCATAATGATGCTATATAGAAACACAAATGACATAGCGCTTCTGGCAAATACATCCGCCCAAACCGAAACCCTGCTACATAGTCTAGAACGAGGTTCTGCAGACAAAGGCCTCCATGTCAATGCATACGAAACGGAATATAAGTGCTTTAGTCAAAGAGGCGACATCTCCACACTCTGAAACTAGTGGAGAAATTCACCTACCTAGTGTCTCATCAACCGAGAAAGACATCAACACGCGACTAGCAAAGGCATGCACAGCTCTCGATAGGCAATCGGTTATATGGAAGTCAGGCCTGACCAATAAAATAAAACGCAGTTTCTTCCAAGCAGCGGTCGTGTCGATACCGATGTATGGATGCACTACATAGACGCTAAGTAAACGTATGGAGAAAAAGCTTGACGGCAACTACACAAGAATGCTGCGAGCAATATTGAACAAGTTCTGGAAACAGCACTACACAAAGCAGTAGCTGTACGGCCACCTACCACCCATCAGTAAAACTATCCAAATTAGATGAACCAGACATGCGTGACACTGCTGGAGAAGTAAGGACAAACTCATAAGTGATGTACTCCTGTGTACCCTTTTACAGGACGACCAGCTAGAACATACATACAGCAGCTCTGTGCAGATACGGGATGTAGTCCTGAAGACCTGCCGGAAGCAATAGACGATAGAGAATGGTGGCAAGAAAGGGACAGGGATATTCGTGCTGATGGTGTGTCATTATAATGATATATCGTTATATTCAGGACGGCATGACCGAATAGAAATTATATTTATGCTCCAAACTGACTAATGGGTAACAGAAATCTCTCTCTTATCCTGCTGTAGAGAAACAGCCGTTGGAGTTCGTGTTTGTTAATTAGTTGTCTCTTCTTGTGTGAAATTATTTTTGCCGAAGGTTTGTTTCATTTTCGTGTGAATACGTCCTTGACTTGGTCTAAGTACTGTGTATATATTGTGCCTCAAAACTTCCAATAAATTATATAAACTCTTATTATTAATCGATAGAAAGCAGAATGAAAAAAAATAAACAAATGTGGAATTTTGTTAAAATTTAGCTGTTATATGTATTATACACGATAGATTACTTTTCCAGAATTTCTTAAGAAGTAGGAGGTGCGCATTGAATATGAATGTGGGCTGTACAGGACTAATTACAGTAGTTTTAGTTTTCCATCCTTGTTGAATATGAGAATGCTTTACATACATACACACATGTGTATAAATATAATGTTCTGCTCCGTATCTGTATCTTATTTACACCTTCCTGTGACACGTCCACATACATCAGTGGCAAATAGACAATGATTCGCTGCTTGACGTCTTTTACAATGATAATCAATACGTCGTCTAGCGTCATATATATTGATGATAAAAGGAATTGAGGATATGAGCTTCAACAACTATCTTTTAATGAAGGCTAACTCCATAATAGAGCCGCGAGCAAAATCTTTTAAATACTAATGTGTAAATATTAACCTTATACAGACGGAAATTTGCTCCAGGCCCACACAGAGACTACAATATTAAACTAGGAATTGTTACAAATACAAAAACACGCAAGCCAAGTTTTAAGTAGAATGTCTGGCATTGTTTGATGTCGCTGAATTGAGTTATTAATAAATACAGTCAATCTTACTTAATTTCAGCACAAGATATTTGCATTATATTCAGTATATATATTCGTGTTACTAGCACGGATTTCCCTGACTCTCTCTCTCTCTCTCTCTCTCTCTCTCTCTCTCTCTCTCTCTCTCGCCACCCGTCTCTATTGTCCATCGCACCCGGGAAGTCTTCGAGGCTATATCCTGTATCGGCACAGAGCTGTTGTATATAGGTTCTAGTTAGTCGTCCTGCCTTTGCTCGTCAATGTGATGAGGTCCACTGGAGTATATCCCTTATGAGTTCGTCCTTACTTCTCCAGCATTGTCCCTCATGTCTGGTTCATCTAACTTGTATAGTTTTCGCTATGGGCGGTAGGTGGCCGTATAGCTGCCGTTTTGTGAGGTATTGCCTTCAGGACTTGTTCAATATTGCTCGCAGCATTTTTGTGCAGTTGTCGTCAATAACTGTGTTTTATTTAATCGGTCATGTCTGACTTCCATATGACCGATAGCGGTTCATGCCTTTGCTAACCGAGTGTTGATGCAAATCAGTATCAAAATTTGATTTTTTTCTGATTAAAAATTAAAATTAACTTACCATTCAGTATTTTTTTAAAAATTACGATGAATAAGGCTCCAAATCCCATAAAACAAGGTAGAATAATAAAATTGAAATCAAAATAAAGTAAATTATGCGTTTATTGTTCAAAAACATCATTATGAATACGTACCCACACTATAGATTATTTTGACTCTCTCTCTCTCTCTCTCTTTCTCTCTCTCTCTCTCTCTCTCTCTCTCTCTCTCTCTTACCATCGCATTTGGTCAGTCCTCCTGATGGTAACCAGTGTTTTTACAGCGTTGGTATATGCAAAAATTTAATTGGTCTGCCGGCGGTGGTATGTCCAGGAGTAGGAGTCTACATGAGAGAATCGCTTATATGTTCGACTCTACTTCTCCAGCAATGTCCATCATGCCGTCTTCGTCTTTCTTGAATAGTTTGCAAAATGGGAGGTAAATGGTTACACAACTGCTGTTTTGTAGGCTGTTACTTCTAGGATTTGTTCCAAACATCCTTGTATAGTCCTAAGCTTTACTCTAAGTGTTTCCTTTGTCCAAATAGTGCTGACACAATTTGGAAGGATTTTCGTTTTATTTTTATCAGAAATATCTGATTTCCATTTATTCGATATCCTCTTATTAGTAATCTATGTTTTTCTATCTATTTTATTCTTCGAGCGTTTTACTCAATTTTTTAAAAGTTTGTCCATGAACCAAGTGTTTGGTTAACTTTTGATCCAAATGAGTGTGTCAATTTAAACTTCTTTATTGGATTAAAAATATTAATGTCAATACCGCTTTCAATCAGAAATTTCATGGTTCCAAATCAGAGTTTTACGGCAGATTTGCAATTAGTGGAAAAATCAGGTTTCTCAACATTCGTATTCTGCGTCAAATACAGATCTCAGACATTTCCTCACATTTATACAGTGATCACCACGTAATATCCGTAATATCTTTCTAAAAAAGGTTCTCATGGACGCGGGGGATGTCCTCGTGGTGTAATGGCTAAACGACTAGACCGCAGAATCGTAGTAAGCGAGTTCAAACTCCAGTCGATGTATTATGTTCACTTTCGAACAAATACACTGAGGAAAGGTATGAACCCCCTTATCCTCCCAGCTATGGGTTAAATAGTACCACTACTGTTCTTCTAAAAGGATGGAATTGGCATTAAATAACTTACAAAGGTTCATCTACCATTAAAGAAAGAAACCCAACCAAACCCATGAAATTGTTACTTTTTAAAAATCATTCGATATATAATAAAATGCGTATTAAAACATATTAATGTATTGCGTATTAATGAGATTACATGATAGGAAACTTATGTATTCAACATTCGAAATATTACCAGGACAGAAACTATAAATAAAACTATGAATAGGTTCCCAATTTTCTAATGCATCTTATATGAAGGGAATAGTCAATATACGAGTAGCTTCTAACAAGTTTGGAAACTTGAACAGATAGTTTTATGACAACTTGCCAAGTGTAATAGAATGGTGCCCAAGAAATAACAAGGGAAGTCGACAGAAAATACAGAGATGTGATATAAAAGATCGCTAGTAGAATAAGATAGACACTCATAATAACCAAAGTCTTTATGGAAGACTTTGAGAAAGACTTTTCTTTAATAGTGGACTCAAAATTGCTGCATACGTGTGAATGTCTGAGTATGTATGTCAATGGATATCTGTCTGTCTGTCTGTCTCTCTCTCTCTCTCTCTCTCTCTCTCTCTTTCTCTCCATTATGTGTGTGTTTGCCCATGAGTGTGTATGTCGGTCTTGTGCTTCTGTGCGTGTGGGTGTGATTATGAATTTTTATCTTCTGTGTATCTGTCTTTGAGAGTAGGTACGTGTGTGTGTGTGTGTGCGTGTGTGTGTATAGGAGTGTACGTGCATGTTTGTATGCGTCAGTTTGAGAGGTTACATCTCTTTGCATGTGTGTCTGTCTGCGAGAATGACTATATATCTGTGTCCGTGTACCTATGTGTCGATTAGTGTGAGTGTATGTCAGCGTGTGAGTATGCGCGTGTCTATATCTCACTTTATATTTATCTGTGTGGCTGTATGTTTCTCTCTAACCCTATCCCTCTGTGGGTGAATACTTCTTTACGTGTGTGATTTACATGCCTATTTTATCTATAACCATGTGTTCTTTTGTGTTTGAGCATTGTTCTTCCTACGTATGCATGACAGACAAACATTTTTACACCTTGTTTCGTGGCAAAAAACTCAAAATCGCCATCGGGAGTTCTTGATTGATTTCAAGAATTAGCTGTCAAATAACATTGCAAAAACCATTTTAATTTTTTTCTTCTCAAACACATGATAAATAAAGATAATTGAATTAATACGCGTTTGGCAGCTGTCCTGTTGCCAGAAAACAACCCCTCAACAATTCGTCATTGCTTTTTTATTCACTCTCAACATCAAGAAAGATTTTTTTTTAATTTTACTACCCCTTTGCATTTCGTTTAAAATTAATTGCTGCCAATGAAAACTCACAAGAATCATTGCTCAGTCGGCTGGGATTGTAGAATACACCGACTGCATCTCTGCGGAGGAATAAGATCCCACCCCACAATGAGTGTCCTGTATATTACACTAAACAATCTGATGGCGAGGCTCCAGTAATGCTGGAACTTTGACAAATGCGGTGAACCCCTTCATTGCCATCTCTCGCTGGTCCACTCTGGCTCAGATAAGAGTTCTATCTCTGGGTGAAATAAAACTAAACTGTGTACTTATGCTAAAATGAATTGCTTGAAATAGAACTGTTTTTTATGGTTAACTGAATTCTTTGAAATTGAACTCTTTTAACATTTAACTGTGTGTAAACAAAAATTATATTCATACTAAACTGAATTGTTTAAAACAGAACTGCTTGACTAAACCAAATAGCTTGAAATAGAAATGTTTTGACTATTAAACTGTGTACTTACGCAAAACTGAATTGTTTGAAATAGAACTGTTAATGAATTTAGCATTAAATAACATCCAAAGATTGATATACCATAAATGCAAACAACCACACAAACAAACCCACGAAATTGCTCAAAGCAATAGAGGCAAATCCGGTGTGTAGCACTCGGAGAGTATCAGGCGAATTCGGCATTTCACTGTCCCTTGATGTTTGTCACATCTACGACCCCAACAAAAGTATACAGAGCTGCTGAATGTTAACCATATTTACAAACCCCTCCACTCGGGTAGGATATGACACAAGGTCAAGTTTTAAGCGGAGTTTACAGGTTTTCAATTCAGAGTTTTCCTCCTAGACTAATTACCTCACCAAGACTGAAGAACCCAGTTTTTCCTACTATTTACTCATTTTTTATCCCAGTATTTAATTTTTGTCCCAAGTGCTTACTGACGAGTATATAGAATGACGGTCTGATTGTTGCCATTAACAACTAAAATCAACATAATAGAAATACTACTGCAGGTATCTTCAACATCTCCTCCCCGCACCCAAGTGAGATATTTATCCATTCTCCCCTTAAATCAACTGGGATATTCTTCTCTATAGTTTGCTGTGTCTTCACATCAAACACTGCGTTCAACTGGAATTGTCCCTTGCCAACCCCATCTATCCACACTAAATAGTATAAAGTGAAAGTTGGCGACTTTAGTTAAGGAACCGAAGGTTCTTTTTTCATAAGCTACTACACCAAGATGAATGGGGGGGGCTACCACTGTCCTTGAATTGCTCCACTTTACTCTTGATCTGTACCTTATAATAAGCAGTGTTTAGCAAGCTGGCATCAAGAACCAATTTTTTAAGTCTTTGTTATGACTTGCCCAGGGATTGAACCTCGGTCTCACAGACCATTGGCGAATACTCTACCCAATTTACCAACAAGTCAGTATCAAACATTAATTATTGTATATAGGGCTGCTGTAGATTCAATGAGCTCCTAGGATCCGGTGAGCTCTACAGTTCTGATGGACTCATACATCGGGTTGTAGAAAGCGGAAAATTAAAAATCAAAAAGAACTCCGAAGATTCCTCGGTACCAGCAATACCCTTACGTACAAAACAGAATATACAACTATATATTTGTAGTAGGTGACTCACCTATGACCAGAATAATGGAATTATCCAAATGGTATATTAATCAAGAACTAAGCTGGTAGAGGGGGAGCAGCAGCTGTAGTAAGCACCTAGCCTGTCTTCGTGTACGTTGAACAAAGGAAACCCTCCCCAGAGACTTGGTTACATTTGTGTGGCACCTCATATCTCCGCGTTGAGTTATTTATTTATTGACCCTTAATAATCGGTCACAACAATATTGATCTTGTAGTTTAGGAAGAATTGAATTCTAACAACTTACTCGTCTAGGATATTTTTATATTATTTATTGCAAAGGCAAAAACAGGATTTATATTTAATAAAATCACAAATCACCCTTTCTTTCTTAAATAGCTTCTTCTGATTTTTTTTCTTTCGTAGAATTACCACGCGTCCGGCAAGTTAATAATAATCAGTTAATATCAGAAAAAAAAGAAAAGAAAAAAACAAAAAAAAACATTCTTTTCTAGTTGTCAGCCTCTGGTTATGTGAATTCCGTTTCTACATAAATAGTTCCACTAAACGTAGTTGAGTTATTTTAAATATAATCATATGTGAAAAAATAAGTCAAAATTATCAACCGGCAAGCATTCACTTGCCTTTTACTCAATAAATTATATTTGCCTTGTAGAAATGGGCGTCTCGACTTTTAATTAATATTCGAGTCAGATTCTTCTGAACGATTTCAACTCAACAAAAAATAAATGTCCAATTATTAGTTCTGTTTCTTTGTTTTCAGAACAGAAAAGAAACAAAAAACTTTTTTAAACAAATTTCGGTGAATACAGACATTGCATAATTATATAATTTTTCTAATTTTGAGTCTTCTAACACGGCAAAAACGGCTCATCGTAAGGAGAATTTTACTAGCACAATAGTGTTAAAATGCTTCGCTTTAGAGAAGAAAGCCGTTTATATTCCTATTTGCAATAAGTGTGGGGTCTGTGTTTGCACTTATTCCGATTGTTATACATTCTCAAGGGAGATAACAATCAAATCTTGATTATAGCACACTTCTCTGTATTTATTCACAATATAAATTCATAGAATTTGTATTATGAGCAAGATGCAATACAAGGTCACTTTTTAAGCAAGATAAAGCTGGTTTTAATTCTGAGTTTTCCTTCTAGACTGGTTGCCTTATCAAGGCGATCTTTCTACTATTACTAAACCATAGCTGGAGCGAGAAGACATGGACTCATGGGTTTCTCAATGGCATTTGAGTAAAGTGAACGCAACCAATCTTGTTCAGGATTTGTTCACGGCTGACCGATTCCATTTTCTGTGAATATAACCGTTACACTAATTGGGCCTCCTTCTATGAATAGTTAATGAGTCGACGTTTTTCTTAAGGATTCACAAGGATTTTCGTTAAGTTTATACAATGAAAAAGAGTGATGAAGTATATCAATTTTTTTTTCTTCAAATACAAACCAATAAAATCAATACAAATTAGACATGAGTTTTGTAAGCCCAGTCGTCTGGGGCTGTAGAATGCACTGATGGCAACTTTGCAAAGGGGTAAGACTCTGCAAAACGAGTTATCTGGGTATGACATTAAACAGTATGATGGTGAGGCTCCATAAATGTCAGAAATTTGGGGAATGTGGAGTCTCCTTTCATTGCCATCGCTCCCAGGTCCACTCTGGCCCGAAGTGACAGCTCCTGATAGGATCCTATCGATGGGTCAAAAAGAAGTGTTTGAAATTTAAACTGAGTGGAAACAAATATCTTATACTAAATTGAATTGTTAGAAATAGAACTGTTTGATCATTTAATTGTGTGTATCTACAAAATGTGTTTACAAATCATATATTTAATACATATGTAAAAAACAGGTTTGGATATTAAATAAAAAACAATGGTTGATATGCCATAAAACCAAACCAAACTAAACGACTTTTGTTCGTTTATATTTGTGTATCCAGCCAGTGTTTTAGAGGTACATTTTGAATGGTGTAAATTGTAAGTCAACAAGAAGTGGTAAACGCCAAAAATTGATCACCAATAATATTGACTATAGACCGACGGAGGTGTCTATAAACTATAAAGCTGCCAATGCGCCATGCCGAATAATTCCATCTCATGGCATATCTGAAAAGAATTGGTATTATTTGGTGATACCTCTCTCCTCTCCATGTTAAAAGCAACAGGCTTTATTTGGTTGAACTTTACCAATGTATATATATATATATATATAAATTTGGGAAGATTTGGTTCTTTAGTCTTGGGTAGTCAACCAGTCTCGTAAAACGGAAAGCATAAATTCAAAACAGCTTTGCTCTATTTGAAAATTGACTTTTTATCATATCTTGCCCTTGGCGTAGTGCTTGAGTAAAATAGACGTATGAATGATGGTAAAAATGAATTCCTTGTTGAAAGAAAGAAAGAAAGAAAGAAAGAAAGAAAGAAAGAAAGAAAGAAAGAATATAACGGAAAAAGAAACAAAAAGATATATATTAAGATGGTGAAATAAAATAGGTAAGATAGATAGATAGATAGATAGAAAAGTGAAATAATACAAAATATTAAAATGAAAAAGCCAAATTTTTTAAAAAATGTCCGGGAACGACAAAGATGAAGAAAATGAATGAAAGAAACAAATAATGGTGTTTAAATTTAACAACATGTCAACCCATCTTGTGTTGATTTATATCTAGAGACAATGGAATCACGTGGTACATTCATATTTGTTTGTCTAATTGTTTCTAAAGGACTGTTGTTGTTGCTGTTGTTGTAGCCAAATGTCCAATAGAATACGAATAATTTTTAAACATATTTATTTGACCCACTGATACGGCCGTAGTTACTACGGCCCAGAGTCCGAATAGACTTGGATGTAATTGTGATGAGGTTGTAGAGTCCACTCCCCAGAGCTTCAGAACTGGAGCCTCATTATCTAATGTAGTTTAGTCTCATACTCAGGACACCCCTTTTTTCAGTTGGAGGTCTTACCCCCCTGTAGGAAGTACTATAGGCCGATTCGAAGAGGGAAAGGAAGAGAGTAAAATTGAGATAATCATTGAAAGAAAAAGAATGTTATACACACAAAAAAAAAAGAAATAAAAAAATTAAAAACGTAAAGAAATACGTCTCAAGATTCGTGGTGCATTCAATAAGTCTCCGGACTTTTTGTATGGGCATTTAAAATTGTCGTAGACTCTTGAAAATTTAGTATGTTATTGCTATACATCTTATAAGATGACTGACCAATTTTCATGATTTCAGGTTCACATAAACAGCTACAGTAGGAATTAGAATACACCCTACTAAAGCCTGATTTAAACTTGGAAAAATGCCATGCGATGAAAGCTGGATCTACTGCTATGACCCAGAGACCATGAGACAGAGTTTCCAGTGGAAGCATGCTGCCTCTCCCAGACCCAAGAAGACCAGACAGAGCAAATCCACCCACAAACTTTTGATGATCCCTTTTTTTGACAGCACTGGCATGATCTACAAGTAGTGGGTTCCCACTAGACAGACAATCAATAAGGAATACTATGTTGAGGTTTTAAGGGAGTTCAGAAAGAGATTCATTCGGAAGAGTCCAGCACTCTTCAAATCAGGCCTGTGACATTTCCATCAGGACAATGCACCAGTCCACAACTCTATCCTTGTCACAAACTATTTGACCAAGATGGACATCAAGACAGTTCCTCACCCTCCCTATAGTCCAGACCTTGCTCCCTGTGACTTTTGGTTATTCTCTAAGCTCAGAGGCTGTCGTTATGAGACAATTGAGGAGATAAAAGAGGCTCTGATGAAGGTCATTGACACGCTCACAAAAGAGGACTTCCACGTGGCCTTCCAGAAGTTGTTGGAACGGTAGAACAAGTACATTGCATCCGGGGGAGATTACTTCGAAGGGGACTAGAGTTTCATGTGTGTACAATCAATACAAGTGCCCATACGAAAAAAGTCTGGAAACTTATTTAATGATCCTCGTAAAATAAAAACTCCTGAGAGAATTTGCTAATTTCCCAGTTTAGTTTACATTCGACTACTGATCTTTTCAGTGTACTAATTTGTGAAAAAACACACAAAAAACAAACACTCAAAAATGAATTAAGGAACATCATCAAGTCAACATGCCCCGCTATTTATGACTATTGGTTTTAGTCTTTCTACCCAGCGTCGCACTGAAGTAAGATCAACAACTGCAAATCCATAAAACATGCAGTCTTTATAATCTTAGTAATTCGCACGAAAATTGCACTGATCCTTCGGGGAGATGTCACGTTTAGATACATATATTCAGCCGCTGCCAACATCTCTTTTTACTGTTTTCCGATTCCTTGCATAACAAGGGTAATTTCGGCCAGCAATTTGTTGGCACCGTATCAGAACGAAATCGAAGAAAATTGTCCATTATGCTGAGCTTATTTTGCAGTCCGAGGCTCAAATTCTATTCACTGTATTACTTCAAGCAGTTCCCTCTCAGGAAGTAGTGTACTTTCCCAACAATCAGGGAACCTCTTTTAGTCAATTTTCCACAGGAATTTGTTTAGCCATTCGAAGAGTATTTCAGTCTTTTCATATCTATCTATCTATCTATCTATCTTAGTCTATTCATACGTCTTCATCTATGCTATCCAGTGTATATCTATATATATATATTCCTCAGACTGCAGTCGGTGCAAATCGATCTATCTAAGGTATATATATATATATATATATATAGCTCAGTCTGTACACATCTTGCTATTTATTAATGTCTGCGAATATCTATGGGTATATCTCAGTCTGTTTATATATATATATATATATATATATATATATATATATATATAACAAATATATATTAGATATATATATATTTAATTCATGGTATTTAGACTGCAACCACTGGGTTTCATGGAGTTTGCTTCTTTTTTTTTTTTTTTTTTTTTTGCAAAACAACCATCATCAAGCAGTTAAGAAAATGAAATGAAACGAAGATCGAAAAATTACAGTCAAAAAACCGTTGGGATTTTTTAGGAATCTTTACGTGTGATTGTGTGAGAGTGTTTGTAGGCGTGTCCATATGCCTTTGTGGGTTACAGTTGCGTATTATTGTGTGTATGTGCGGGTGTAAGGGAAGGTACAAACGCTGCGTGTTGTCTTAACCGGATATAAATTCGTCGGTGTATCTTATTTTTTGTTACATTATTTTATTTCTGTATAGCTAATGAACAAAGCATCATCATTGCATGTCGGGGGAAATGAATTGAGACCTCTCCATATTATATTGCACTTGGTTCGACACAAACCCACAAAGTGATTTAGTGACAACCAACACTGTTATAATATAATATCATACATATATATACGAATACCTAAGAATTCTAACTGAAAACGCTTCCATAACATACAAAACCTCATCATCATCATCATCATCATCATGTCGTGCTGGTAGCACGGATATCCCTGGCCCTCTCTCGCCACTTTTCCCCATCGTTCGTCCCCCCTGGCAGGTCTTCAGGACAACATCCTGTATTCTCACATAGCTGCTGAATTTATTTTCGTGTTGGTCGTCCTGCTTTTGCAAGGCCATGTGTGGGGGTCCATAAGAGTACATCACTTATGAGTTCGTCCCTGCTTCTCCAGCAGTGTCCTGCATGTCTGGTTCGTCTAACTTGAATAGTTTTCGTGATAGGAGGCAGATGGCCATACAGTTGGTGTCTTGTGGAGTGTTGCCGCCAGGACTTGTTCAAGATTGCTCGCAGCATTCTTATGTAATTGCCGTCCAGCTTCTTCTCCAGCCGTTTTTTTAGAGTCCATGTAGTATACAAAACATAAACCAACTAAAACTACAAATTCTTGAAGCTCTCAATATAAAGATTAACAAATTTCCTTTAAAAAGATTAATTTCGAATATACCAGCCACGTTCTACAACAACTTTACCATTTTAACTGGTAATTCTTCCTTTTAGCCAAAGTAAATTTCTTCTCTTTCGTCAATTCCCCTTCCACATGATCTTCTTTTTAGTATTTAAATAAATGTACACAACTTATGATTGTTTTTGTCATTTCAAATCTTCATTTCCTTGAAGATGGCTCAAGCTGGGATCGAAAGTACTTAGGAAAAATATGCCACCCTTTGTTAATTCATTTCACTCTGGTGTCAGTCAACTCGGAAATTCGTAAACGGATCAATTACAGAACAGGCAGAAATAAACTGTCGGTATTATTTAATCAACCATTATATATATATATATATATATATATATATATATAAGCTCACAGACATAAAATGAAAAAAATGGTTATATAAAAATGATTATATATATATAATCTTTTTTTTTTTTCATTTTTATGTCTGTGAGCTTATGCTTGTTCACGAGTATTCATTCGATATCTTGGTCGAATATTACTCCACAAAAATGAGATATCACATTGGATAATACTCACTGCCAATTATTAATAAGACAAGCCTGCTAACTATATTTTAATCTATCTATCTATCTATCTATCTATCTATCTATTACATTGCTAAAGGACAATGTTCAAGCTGGGGCACTTGAAACTTTATAGCGAATTGCCGCTCTTAAAATATTTTTTCTTTTTTTCTTTCTTTAACTAATATTTGATACGCAAATATACGATGATGTCTGTTTTATTATAAGCCACTGTCTAGAATCTTTTCCGTTTTCCTATCAGATGCATTTGTTCTCCCCGTAGAGCAGCTGCTGTTATCGTGTTGTCTGTCATTGATGGTAAATGCTCACAAACTGTCCGACATGAATATGACCTTGTATCGAAGTTGACAGTACTGTAATCTACTCTGTGTAACTTAGTAATATCACGACTTAATTAAAAAAAAGAAGAAATAAAGATATCTGATAAGGATGAGTATAATTAAGATGAGATAGATTAAGATAATTATGAATTAACTAAGCCAGTTAGCTAACTAAGTTATGAGATAGAATCATTGATGGTAACAGAAAGAGATTGGATCAAATTGGATATGTACACACACACACACACACACACATATATATATATATATGGTGGGTCAAAATGACCTGTCATATTTGTATGTTTAATAAAAGCAAATTAGAATGAATAATGAAAAAAGGGGTTTTATTTTCCAAATGTACACAAATATGACAGATCATTTTGACTCACCATATATATATATATATATATATATATATATATATACAAGGTTGGTCAAAATCATCTGTCATATTTGTAGTTTTAATAAAAGCAAATTAGAATGAATAATGAAAAAACGGGTTTTACTTTCCAAAATACCTTAAAATTCCCTTAGCCAACGTGGTCCGCTTGGTGGCCAACAGGTCAGAAACTTAGTCTAACGTAAAGTTGGACTGGTTTCGATCCCGGCTCCGAGTGTCCTGCGTGTCTAGCCACACTGAAGAGTTCTGATAGAACGAAACAGTCTGTCTGTGGATGACAATATATATATATATATATATATATATATATATATATATATAGGGTGGGTCAAAATCATCTGTCATATTTGTAAGTTTAATAAAAGCAAATTAGAATAAATAATGAAAAAATGGTTTTATTTTCCAAATGTACACATGATGCAATTTTGTTTTATTTTGCTTTAAAAATTACCTCAGTCAAATGTTTACCGTTATTGACCACACAGAGACAAAGTTGTTGGCGAAAGTTGTCCATAACTCGATGGATCATTTTACAAGGAATGGCAACGATTTCTTAACAAATAGCATCGTTTAACAATTCAATACATTTGAGGGTGATGAGTGTAGAACTTTATTTTAGGTATCACCAGAGAAAAAAATCAAATGGATTCAAATCAGGTAATCGAGCTTGCCAAGCATGCAAGGAGATTAAATGACCGGGGAACAACCCCCACAAAATTCCCATTGAATTTCCAGAAGTGTTGCAGCGTCTTGTTGACACCAAACATCATTTCAGTCACCAAGTTCATTCAGTTTGGGTGTCAGAAAAGTGCCTCGCAATACGCATTATCATTCAGAGTTTCCAGTTGTTGTAACATTGTCTACCACACAAGTGAAAATAGGCCTCGTTACTGAAAAAAAAAAACAATAGCAGCACGGGGAATATATTGAATTTCTTCACACAATATTCTGCAATTTTCCTGGTCTCTTTTACAATATCATTTTGTATGAATGCATTTGCAGATCCTGGTGAAGAATTCGCCTCAAACTTTTAATGGAAAGGTCAAAAGTTGCGGCGTGTTTCTGTACCAAACACCATGGAGACTGTTGAATTGAAACTTTTACCGCTTCGATATTTTTCGGAGTTCTAGCGGTCCGCAGCTGGTCAGTTAATTTTCTTTTTAATACTTATCCAATAGTAAAGTTAGTAACCCATAATAAAATCATGTTTCAAGTAGGTAAAGGTTCATTTATACCAAGCTCAAAGTGCACAAGGAATGCCCTTTACGTTGCAGTTATTGACGCGTTCTTGATAAACGTTTCTACAATGAAAGCGCGTTGCTGACCTGTCCAATCCATATGTGTAACCTGAAAAGAAATAAAACAAAATGGCAGCTTGCGTACATTTGGAAAATAAAAACACTTTTTTCATTGTTTATTCTAATTTGCTTTTATTAAAACTACAAAAGGGTCAGATCATTTTGATCCACCCTGTATATAAAGATTCTTGTTGGTAAAACACACACGCAAACGGAACCAAACTGCACGCTCACACACACAAAACGTGAACATATATATATATATATATATATATACAAAGACAATCTTAAAATATATCTATTTGCGAAGTCAAATACCTTCTCACGCACATTAAACTCAACTCATGGTATTGAAAAACGTATATGTAAATATCGGTAAACATTCATGAGAACGTATGTATGCAGAGAGAGAGAAAGAAGGAAAGAAAGAAAGAAAGAGAGAGAGAGAGAGAGAGAGAGAAAGAAAGAAAGAAAGAAAGAGAGAGAGAGAGATAAAAAAGAGGATTGAAAAAACAATACTGAAAATATAAGTTTACGGGTGCATGTACGCGAATATAAACACAGAAAGATTGTTTAGTGTCATATCTAGAGCACTCGTTCGGGGTAGACATCACTCTCCTGCAGAGATGCACTTGGTGTATTCTACAACTTGGATTTGGCATTAAATAACCTGCAACGGTTGATATGCCATAAAACCAAACCAAACCAAACTAAAGCTTAAATATGCCCTAATATTTACATATCGAGAAAGAAAAGCTTATGCATTTAATGTAGCACCTAGCATGGTTTAAATCTTTATAATATTTTGTGTGTGTGGAACGGATTTTTGAGTGGGGATGTCACTATGTAGGGCGAAAAATATATTTATGTTGCTAAGTTATGTTTGAATTTTGTTTAACGGCATATCAACTTCTGTGGGTCATTTAATATCAGAAGGATTAAATTGATTTTGTTTTTTGTGCATGTTTTAGGATTTAGCGTATGGGTTTCGGTTATGTTTAATTATAATTGGCTAAATTTTGATGAAGCCGTTGGTTTCTTTTAGAAAGTTTAAGATTTCCTCTGGTTTGGAGTTTTTAAAGATGTCCTTTATATTGTTTGTTTGGTAATGTTTTGGGCAAATATGTCTAAACCTGTCACAGTTTATGAGAATGTGTTTGACTGTGAGAGGTACTGTGCATGTTGAGCATACTGGGGGTTTTCCTCTTTTAGAAGGTGTGAGTAGGTAATGTGAGTGTGGCCAATAGACGCGCTATTACGTTCACTTTCGGTTGGTTGATTGCTTGCTTGCTTACCTGGGTTTTATGGCATATCAACCTTTGTAGGTTATTTAACGCCAAATCCATTTTATGTAAATAATCAGTTCTATTTCCGTCAGTTTAGCATAAGTACACAGTTTAATTGTCAAAAACATTTCTATTTCAAACTATTCAGTTTATTCAAACAGTTATATATAACAATTCAGTTTGGTGTAAGTACAATTTCAATGTCAAAGACAGTTCAATTTCAAACGATTCAGTTTCGTAATAAGCACGCAGTTTAAATGTAAGTACGGTTTAATTGTCAAAAACATTTCTTTTCAAGCTATTCAGTTTAATCAAACAATTCAGTTTAGCATAAATATGCCGTTAGTTCTATTTAACCCATAGATAGGACCCTTATCAGGTGCTACTAATCCGGGCCAGAGTGGACCTGGGAACGATAGCAATGAAGGGGTACTCCGCATTCCCCGAAGCTCCAGCATTACTGGAACCTCACCATCAAATTGTTTAATGTAATATCCAGGACACTCGTTGGGGGAGTCTTACTCCTCTGCAGAGAAGCTGTCGGTATATTCTACAGACCCAGCTGACTGGGCAATCACTTTCGGACAAATACTCTTGGGAAAGGTAGGAACCCCCTTATCCTCCCAGCTATGGGTTAAATAGTATAACTACTGTTCTTGTAAAAGGATGGATTTGGCATTAAATAACCCAAGAAGGTAGATATGCCATTTAAAAAAATAACAAACTTAATCTACCTGATAGATCTGGAAAAATAGTGTTTCATACTCAATTAATTCGGTAAATAGTATAAAATTAACAGGAAAAATCATGTTTCTTTTTACACAAATAACTTTCGTTAATGATAGTATTAAGATTTTAATTGATATAGAAAATTTTTGAATATACGGTTCTTTGGTTCAATTACCTATGCACATTTTAACATTTTCAGTTTAAAGTTAAAATATGGCTCCATCTGCGATTTGAAACTGAATATCTCTATTGACTGATCAGCAAAATATTTGCACCAGATGCAAAACGTTCCGGACAATTCGAGTTGCCGGAAGAGAGCATCAAATAAAAGCCGTCTTACTGTTCTAACTCAATATTCTCAATCAATATTCCGTAATCTAGTCTCAACGTATTTGATGACTGATAATTTAATAAATGCCAGAAACAGTTTGCGGCATCAACAATCTCTTATCTACAAATCCAGAAATATTTGTTGAGCAAGGCCAATTTCACACTAAGTTGCACATACATGTCACTTAATCAGTTAAATATTTTTGTCATCTTGTTTTTCACTTGTTACAATATAAATCTCACTAGTCTATTGGATTTAGTCTACGCTTGAGCTAAACTTGGTCCTTTTCTCCAAAAAATTGTACCGGTTTTCTCTCTAGGCATAAACCGATTTTTCTTATACTTGTTCAGATTTGGACACTATTTTTGTTTTACGAGACAACCTTGACAGAAAAAAATATTAATGGCTTGTTAGATTAGAATTCTCGAATCATTCTCCAACAGATAATATTTTGTTTTAACCACTATATATTTAACATATAGTTATTTTAAGTGTATCATTATTGAATTTAAAGTGACAATCAACTTAATAAGGAATACTTTATTGTATTTGGATACATCATTGAGTTAAAAGGGAATTATTCAATTTTGCTTGAATTGTAATACACCGTTGAGCTTGATTCGAAATACTCACCTTTTCTTGAACTCTCAAACCCCGCTGAGCTTTATAGAGAAAACCGAATTACGTTTGTGCTGTATCAGGGTAAGGAACCGATACACAGTGAAACAGAGTTAATTATTTATTAACTCAAGTGGTACAGTTCGACTAGTATTATAAGTCTCTCGCTGTTGGTGTTACGACCGAAGTTGATCTTCTACTTACTGTCGCCCTTCAGAGCTCTTCTGTCTCTGCTTCTGCTTCTGTCTCGCTTCTGTCTAGCTTCTCGAGACACTGCGTCTTTTATACTTCCACGATACCGGAAGTAACGTAGTACGAGCCACTATACAATACTCAGTTGAGCTTAATGGGGGAAATTGTAATACACCATTGATCTTGATTCGGAATAAACAATTGTGCTTGTACTGTAATAAACCTTTGAGATTCATTGGGAATACTCAATTGTAATTCACTGTTGAAATTGATGGGAAATATCTAATTGAGTTTCAAGGGTAATAAGATCTTGAGTTTGTATAGGCCTTTATTCTGTTTTAGTGTATTGTGCTCGAAGTGCAGAATGAGGCATTACCTTTCATGCAAAACGGAGAATTGAATTTTAAGAAAAGCTAGAAAATAGGGAAAAACATAGAAGTGGAGGGCGAAATTGATAGGAAAAGGAATCGTCTGTGGGAAGGAGTGTTTGTAAACAAAAGGAAACGAGGCGAAAGAAAAAAGTAAATATACAGATACATTGGCCGTGGCTGGATGGTTGCCAAAGAAAAAAAAATAGAGAGTCTGCACCACTGATAGAGATTATGATAAAAACTGAAAAACAAGACGTAAAAACTGCGAATGAGAAAAATTCTTTAGGAACAATACGATAATGTAGAGGAAAATAGTTCTACCATTCTTATTTCCTTTTTGCATCTGAAGCTAATATATATATATATATCAAATATCTACATTAACCATATTTACCAACCCTTCGTTTGGGCAGGATATGACACAAGGTCAATTTTTAAGCGGAGTTTAACCGGTTTGAATTCCGAGTATTCCTTCTCCTAGATTTGTTGCCTCACCAAGGCTGAAGAATCAGTCTGCCCTACTATTTTGCAATTGCTGAAGGGTGAATAATTGGATTCATACCTTTCCCAAGGGTATTAGTGCTATGTGAAATGTAATCACTCTCGTCCACTATTTGAACTCGAGTCGCCGTCTCCATTTCCTACGACGATAATCATTACACAGACTTGGATTCATAAATATCGGTTAGTTGTTATATTCTTTGCCAAAATGACCACCCAGGAGCAAGCACATATAGCGTTGTCACTGACAAATGTAATGCAGGTGATGGCTATTTGTTAGCTGGGGATGAAAACATACACACACACACACACACACAACAAGAATAACTACAACTTAAGCGTTAGGGCCCTCGATGTTTTATTTTCTCCGTAATGTCTCTGGTGGGCTTGGGATCAGGAAGAAATAGATAACGGACACCAGCGATAGAATAAGCTTCTTTGTTTTTCTATGAACATTCTCTTCAAGTATTTTTGAAAACTTCCTCGTTCTGTATTCACAGCGAACATTTGTCTTCTTGCAACCCAGCCACCAAAAGGAAAAAAGAGACCGAATCACGAAATCCGATATATATATATATATATATATATATATATATATATATATATACTAGGGTTCATTGAACACGTCACCCACACTTCTGCTTTCGGTGGGTGACATCTTCCGGCTCCTGTCATCACTTAGACTTGGTGACCTCAGTCCAGGTTTCTAGGTTAAGTATATCATGTTATAACTAGTGCACTGGAAAAGATGATCATTGTCAACCATCTTTCTTTGTGGCTTTTTGATATATAGTTGCTTACAAAGTTGCAAAGTTGCATTTGTCTGGAACGTATGAAATTCAATTTTACATAAAGTTTTTGGTATTTTTTTCTCGGTTAAATTAATATATTTTGGGATCACTGTTCTTCCAACTTTTAAAATTGATGGTTCTCGTTTGTGTATTAGATGTATATTATTTTCTGGCCCCTATTTTGTGCTTACTGAAGAAAAAACAACCATTTCCGAAGCAAAGAAAAACACTTAATTTGGAAATCGGTACTAATGTAATGTAACTGCCACTTCCCATCACCAGTGACCCTCTGCCAGACTGTGTTACTAACAGCAAAGGGTAGATCACGAGAAACTTTATTATGGGTGCGAGAGACGTACTAACACGTGGACTTTTAAAAAAAGGAAGTTACATAATTACTAAGAGAGCGACAAGTAACCGACCTAAATTTTGGAGCAAGTAAAACCTCCCACCCTTCATTTTTGATGAGCTACGAATTTTCAAAGAATAGATCATTTCTAAGTCGAGGTGAAAATACAATTTCGTCTGGAATAGTAATTGATTGTGAGTTCAATCATCATCATGGGCACCATTAGTATAGTAGAATCAGCTAGATTCCCTAAATTTCCATAATGTTCATTCCCAACATCTTTGTAGTGACATAGATAATTGCAGTTTATGAGTATCACTTTTAACCAAAGATACTTTTGGAAAAATCAATGATTTATTAATAGTTTATTATCTATGTCAGTTGTTGGCCCATCACCAGATTATGATCACTTGGAACAGTGCAGTGGTGTTTACTCTGAATACATATGAAATATCCGATTGAATGTTCTCCTTTCACTGTTTGACAATCGCGAAATTGTTTGTTTATGAAAACTGGTTACTATATTAAGTATTGATCTGTAAAATTTTTTCAAAGACAATTTCAAGTCTATTCTTTTTTTTTTTCTTTACTTATTTCTGTCTTTTTTCGGGTTCTTTTTATCTACTTAAATATTTAAGAATTATGTCGGGCTCTTTTATATCTACTTAAATATTTAAGATTTGTGTGGCCAGATAATAACATCCCTAATCCTTAATAATGTCACTCCAGAGTGTTACGGCTCTAAAATCGGAAACAGACAGACTCGTGTATAGCTAAATAATGTCTATTGAATAACTGCAATAAACGCAAAACTCAGATAGAACTGGAAGGATACAGATACAGAGACGTTATCTCATGATTTCCAATACAATACATCGTTTAAAATCTTGTATATGCAGACTTTTCTTTATAGGTTGGAGAAAGAGTTATCGACCTTTACATTAACTTATATGAAAAAAATGGGTTTATGTCCCTTAATCTAGATGGTGTCATGTCCTAATTGAATGGTAAGCTTTGAAATAGGTAGAACAGTTTATATAAATCGGTAGCAATATCTCATCTACTGAAAGCGATGTCAGCATACACTGATAAATCGTGAACAGCTATTGATTGGTTATTGAACGTATGGAAATCTAAACGCTCTAATAAAGTAAAAAGGAATTCTTCCAAGCTGTTGGTAATACTATACGTTGCCCTACTTGGTCTCTAAAGAAACGCTTTGAGAAAAAGCAGGAGGTGGATTCAGATATGATGATGCATGCGTTTTTGGATAAATCCTAGATGCAGGACCCTACAAAACAGCAGCTGTAAAACCACTTACGTCTTATCTCACAGACTACTCCAGGAAGACGAGCAAAACATGGTGAGGACTGTTGGAGAAGTAAAGACTAATTTGTAAATGATGTTTTCCTATGGACTCCTACATATGGACACACTAGCATAATCTGACGAGCAAAAATGTACATTCATCCGCTCTTTGCAGATATTAGTTGCTAGCTGATAGAGCAAGATGGCAAGAGAGAAAATGAGCATCCAGTTCTCCTGGATCACAATGTTCATGATATTAAGGATGATGTTTCTGAATATTTTCCACAGACTCACTTTTTAACTTCCTTTAAATGTTAAATCCCTACTTGTCTTTCATTCTTTACCTTGAAATCACGTGATATCCCACCTGCAGATTTCATTTGCCGTTAATGCCCGTCAAGAATTCATATAGAATTCACACGTTTCTTTTATACTCTTATAAATGTGGCCTCATCAAAATCTACAGCGATTGTCGCCTGGAAAATAGAGATAACATCTCGTCAAAACAACCACTTTATGGTCAAACAGTGCTAAATTCCGTCTTTTGTAGTTGCCACAACTACACAGCCAAAGGTATACTATTTTTCAATCATCTTACATAATGTACCAGAGTCCATTTGAAAAAGTGGTGGCGAAGCCATCCACTGTAAAGCTGTCAATAATTTTTAGGCACTTCTCTTTAATACAGATTAATTACTAAATTTTTTGACTGGCTCAAAAGAAGTGAGGGTTTTGGGAAAATGCCATTTTGAAAAGGAAACCCTAATTACTTAATTGCTAAAATTAAACAACGTTCATTATATCTGATATCAAATAAGCAATCGTTTCAATTTTGAAGTTTCTTGATGAACGGAATAATTATAATAATTATTCAAATTTCGTAGATGAAACATTGTAAATTATTAATAATTTGAACTGGTATTCTTTCATCTCATTTTGAGGCAACATTCAAACCACAATTTTTTGATCGATGGTAAGATTATTTTTAGTCTCACCGTTAAAGGTAAGGTTGATACAAGGTCGTTTAAAACGAGGAGTCTTTAGCGTACAGTTTTATTGTGGTTTTGTTTGATGGCATATCAACTATTGTAGTTTATTTAATGCCATATCCATTTTTATACATATGAACAGTTCTTTTTCAATGAATTCAGTTTAGAATAAGTATATTTTTTATTTACACACAGTTAAATATCAGAAGCAGTTCTATTTCAAAGAATTCAGTTTAGAATAAGTATATTTTTTATTTACACACAGTTAAATATCAGAAGCAGTTCTATTTCAAAGAATTCAGTTTAGAATAAGTATATTTTTTATTTACACACAGTTAAATGTCAGAAACAGTTCTATTTTAAAGAATTCAGTTTGGAATAAGTATATATTTTATTTACATACAGTTAAGTGTCAGAAACAGTTCTATTTCAAACAGTTCAGTTTAACTTAAGTTGACAGTTTCAATTTTAAAAACGGTTTTATTTCAAAAAGTTTATTTTAGTATAAGAACAAAGTTTAATTCAATTTACCCCATAGATAGGACCCTATCAGGTGCTACCACTCCGGGCCCAAGTGGACCGGGGAGCGATGGCATTGAAGGAGTACTCTGCATTCCCGAAAGCTCCAGCATCTCTAGAACCTCCCCATCGGATTGTTAAGTGTCATATCCAGGGTACTCGTTGTAGCGGTGAAGTCTAACCTCTCTAAAGAGAAGCAGTCGATGAATTCTACAGCCGCAGCCGACTGGGCAAATTTTATTTTAGTTATCTTTTTATCATTAATCTAAGACCGTTAGTCAATGATTGTCCGTAAGCAGAAAGTTTTGGAAATCAATAAATGAAATTGTTCACAATAATTTCCAACTAAATACATTCACTGCTCCCTGGGATATTTCAACCCGTACATAATGAAATGTAGGTTTTTGTTAAAGTTACAATTAGAGATCGTTATTTAAATCTACTTATACTTTATTTGGATAAATAAAATTTGATTTTTTTTATCCATTTACTGCTATTCTGAGCTTTTTAAAACTTAACAAGATAACATTGTTTTTGAGTTCCTATAATGCATTGCTATATAAATTTTATTTTTGTAAATAAGATAAAAATGTATTAGATTATAAAGAATGGAATCGATGTATATCTTTGGTATTGCCTTTGATTTTCTTCTTGGAAACATTTATGGAATTCTTGTGACGCATTTTGCATTGTTTTTCTTTTATTCTTTCCATAAAAAAATAGTAATATAATACTTTCTAGTAATATGATATTTTCTATCAAAAACGGAATATTACTTTCTACCAAAAATGACCATATATAATGTTCTACCAAAAAACGGATACGTATATTTGTAGAATAAAACGTCTGTATATTTTCAAACAAAGATTGCTGTAGATTTCTACAAAAAACGGTAATATATAATTTTCAAACAAAAACGGTTTTATAATATCAAATGAAATAGATGAATAATATTTTATACAAAAAATAAACGGCTATTTGATAGTTTCACCAAAAACGGCTACAAAGTTTGTTTTTATTATAACATAACGGTTATATGATATTCTTTACACCCCAAATCACATTATATTTTCTTGCTTAAAACAATTATATATTTTTTTATCAAACAGTTTCAAAATATTTTCAATGAAAAAGTTTCTGTGCAATATTCACAACCAAAAATATCTGCATATTTATTTTCTGGAAATAGGGGCTATGTAACATATTTTCAAAAATTTCTGTATAAATCTTTCTTCCAAAATACGGCTATATAATATAGGTTCTAACTCAAATGGCTGCGTAACATTTTCTAACGAAATGTTTATATAATAGTGTCTACCAAAAAAGCTATATAATATTTTCTGCCAACAAGCAACTATATATATATACACTATCGAAAGTCTTTATAATATTTTCCACGAAAAAGCAACTGAATAATATTTTTTTACCGAAAACTGTCATATAAAATTTCTAACAAGATTGGTTATGTAATATTTTCTACCTAAAAGCCGGCTATAGTCTTCAACAAAAAGGTTATATAAACTGTTGGGTATCACCCACCTTTTTCCACACAATGAACTAGTCCATCTGCCATATAGCAGTAGTTACTAATACCAGGGCAAACTAGAAGGTGAAGAGAAGCTTCTTATAGGAATAGTATTAGAGGGTTGGAGACTGGAGATCGCACTAGACCACATTACTTGCTACCGTAATAACGGAAGCCAATACTATCGTTGGACTATATCTTTATTCTGTATTCACTAATCCTATGTTCTTGTCTACTTATAGTCTCTCTATTTTATATACTTTTTCCTGAGGATATATCTCTATTTCCTCTCATATCGTTGTTTGTCCTTTATTTAATATTACAAGCGTTCACTAACCAGAACGCAACATAAACTTTTATTATAAAATGGCTATTTGATATTTTCTAAAAATCGCTAAATAACATCTACCAACAAAAACGCTCGTGGTGTCATGGTTAAAGCGATGAACTGCGGAATCGTAGTACCCGAGTTCGTACTCCAGTCGCGCTATTACGTTCACTTTCGGGCAAATACCCTTGGGAAAGGTATGAACCCCCTTATTCTCCCTCCAGCTATGGGTAAATAGTAGGACGGACTAGGTTCTTCAGCCTTGGTGAGGCGACTAGTCTAGGAGAAGGAAAACTCTGAATTAAAACCTGTTAAACTCCGCTTAAAAATTGACCTTGTGTCATATCCTGCCCGAGCGGAGGGGTTGGTAAACAGTACCAACAAAAACGCTCACATAATTTTTTCTTCTTAAACCTCTATATAGTATTTTCTACCAAAAGATGATAGCCTTATATTTCCACCTAAATCGCTATATGATATTTTCTAGCACAATAGTAGAGTAATATTTTATTGCAAAACTGCAATATAACATGATTTCTCCTGTTAGTTTTATACTATTTAAATAATTAATTGAGTATAAGACACTTAAAAAATGATATGCAATATTTTCTACCAAAACCCGCGAATATATTTTTCAGCCTAATCGCTATATAATATTTTCTATCCCAAATACCTATGTATTTTCCACCAGAAAATGAAAGTAAAATATTTTTACAAAATAACCAGCTAAATAATATTTTCTTGAAAAATAGCTATATAATATTTTCTACTCAAATACCCGTAAATATTTTCTCATCAAAACGGCTGTATAATATTTTCTACCAACAATGGTTATATAATATTTTCTGTCAAAAACGGCTTCGTATTTTCCATCTGAAACAGTCCATATAATATCATCTAGCAAAACCGTTATATATTTTCTGACGAAAACGGCTATATATTTCTAACACTGTAGAAACAACTGGCTTTATATTTTTACGAGAAAACGGCTATATATGTTCTACCAAAATTGCTATATGATATTTTCTACCAAAAACAGCTATATGATATATTCTGCCACAAAACGTCTATAAAATGCTTCCAATAGAAATGATTATAAAATATTTTCTACTAAAACCGTTATGTTTCCTACCAAAAATAACTGTATTATATTTCTTCCAAAGCGAAGACGAATATCATATTCGACAAAAAAATAGATGTTTCCCATATTTTTTTAGATCATCGTAGTGCCAAGCAGAGTATTTCATTTCATGGGAACTTTTAAGTGAATAGGGGTTATTTTGCGCTACAAGAAACAGGTTATAGTATCAAGAAATAAGCGCACATATCATTTGAGGCAATATGCAACCTGTCGTAAGATGCACATGTGAATTGTAGGCCACTAGATATGTTGATATTTAAGAAAAAGCATTGCGTATAGCAGGATAATTCTCAACCTTATAGAATCCCTGATCTTTAAATAATCTCTTCTTTCAAAAGACTTTTAATCGGGTACTTTCTAATTTCGCAACTATTCTCACCCCTCAAACGGCAAGACTCCAAACAGAAATATTCTGTGTTCCAGTTATGTACACTCTTACCAAAGACATTTTAGAAAGTTTTATTGCAATGCCAACCTCTTCCTCAGAAGGTCTAGGGGCTCATTTCAAACCAATATCGGCTCTGAAGTTTACGGTAGGTTACTGCTGTATACATTTGATGGTTTCAGCCAATACAGTTGCTACTGAATGGGTCAGTGTGGTCAAGTCAATTTGACGGCTATCCCCGGATTAAACTGACCTGAAGGACTGTGTCAAGTAGGGGTCAATCGATTCATGATAAGGCGAAGACATTTTCAATCGTTTCTCCAACAAAGATTCGAGAATATTGACAATATTTATTGAACAAATGTGGGTTATTTTAATGTGATATTTAGGAAAATGTTAGACAACTGACCTAGCGATTCTTTCCTGTTCAGATTGCCTTTTAGGCTTTTCTTCTCGTTCATTTCTAAAAGTTTTCAGCACAGATATTTGATTGGCAAATACTCGGAAATATCAGAAAAATAAACCAGCAATACCAACAACAATCTGTTAGCTTCATTTAACCCAAGACGTAAATTGTAATTTTCCAATTTTGAAATGCACGCAGATGAAAACAATTTGCTTTTTAAATGAGACAATAAGTTATGAAATTAAAACTTAAGCCCTTTTTTCATCTTTATTTCTAATTTAGACAAAGGATTGTTTATATCTTAAATCATCATCATCATCATCATGTCATGCCGCTAGCACGGATATTCCTGACCCTCTCTCGCCACGCTCCCTATCGTTCATCAACTCTGGCAGGTCTTCAGGGCTACATCCCGTATCCTCGCATAGCTGCTGAATGTATGTTCGAGCTGGTCGTCCTGCTTTTGCCCGACCATATGTAGGGGTCCATAGGAGTAAATCACTTATGAGCTCGTCCCTGCTTCTCCAGCAGTGTCCTGCATGTCTGGTTTGTCTAACTTGGATAGTTTTCGTGATGGGAGGCAGGTGGCCGTATAGTTGGTGCCTTGTGGGGTGTTGCCGCCGGGATTTGTTCAATATTGCTCGCAACATTCTTGGGAAAATATCTTAAATACAAGACTTATATATATATGTATATATATACATACATATATATATATATATATATATATATATATATATAGGAATATCATAATCAGCATCATCAGCATCATGTCACACTGCCAGCATGGATGTCCCTGGCGCTCTCTTGCCACCCGTCTCTATCGTCCATCGCTCCCGGGAGGTCTTCCAGACTATACATCTTGTATCGGCACAGAGCTGCTGTATATAGGTTCGCTGGTTATCCAAATATATATATATAAGTTAATATATGAATGGTTTGAAATATAAATGTTTTTAACAATTAAACCGTACTTACATTTAAACTGCGTGCTTACGCTAAACTGAATTATTTGAAATAGAATTGTTTTTTGGCATTGAAACTGTATTTACACTAAACTGAATTGTTTAACATAGACCTGTTTTGACATGTAACTGTGTGTAAACAAAAGCTGTACTTATTCTTAACTGAATTAGAACTGCTTGACTAAACGGTATTGTTTGAAATAGAACTGATTATTCACATAAAATGGATTTGGTGTTAAATAACCTGCAAAGGTTGATATGCCATAAAACCCAACCAACCAACCAACCAAATCAAACCTGGTTAAGTTATCATAATAAATTTATTTCGGCGCAGAACAGTACTATATTCTCCGTTTCGTCAGATGACTTTTTACATGCTATAGTTTAATTTGCTGAACAGCAAATGTGGTATTACAGTTTATATGTTTACGATGAAAAAAACACAATACATTCTCTGGCGAGGGCAGAGGGGGACAAAACAGTTGGTGTTAGAAACATTAAGAAACAGGAGTAGGGCTTCTCTGTAGGTCAACCTATCCTAGTTTGAGCACATGTCAGGAATCCCGTAGCGGATGGGATTATCTAAACAATCTAAGATCGTAAATCAAATGACTATCCCGATAGATATTCTTCATTTACTCCTAATACATCAGTTAATTATCTCAGCTGGTGTGATCTTAAATATTCCCCTTAATTTAATTAGAAACATGATAGATAAATAAAAAAGAGGTAAAAAAAAACTTTTTCTGCAGCTACCATGTGCCTTTAATAAACCTTAAAAATGGACATGGGGAATTAACTACTCCAGAGACAAAGGCCTTAATTTTCGGATTAATATCCGAGGTTCACAGAATCATCATCTATATTTAAATCTCCCTGCCATAATGATATCAACTAGTGAATTAATGGTCACTAATTTCTAATAAAATTCTCATCGTCGTCCTTGCAATTACCTAGAAATAGGGACCTCAATGGCTCTCAGTCAGGATAATTTGAATTTTCCTCTAGACACGAGTTTATTTCTTTCGTTTAACACTTGTCTGCCATCTCTGAAGTTAATTATACTAATTTTTTCATCGATATACAAGTTACATCTACCACTGAACCTTTTCGCGGTAGAAGACTGCCTGATTTTTTTTCCACTTACGTTGGAAGGGGGTCAGTCCATGATCTTTAAGGTTTCAAAAATATTTTGATAGAGCGGTCTGGTTCATAAGTATTGAATTGGAGAAAGATTGTCTGTGGTTATACAATCTTTGTTTCCAATTTCCAACGGAGATGCCTATAGAAGCTCTCTCTCCATCCTTATGTTCCATGGGGGAAATACATGCCTGGTATACGGCATGTATCGTTTACAATTAGTTCTTTTAGTAACCTCCTGTTATGGTTATTTAAAATGTTATGCACCTTCTTGGTGCAAGAGTAGCTAATTCTTACTGTGTTCCTATTAAAAATTTTACTCAATGGATTATCCCTATTAAAGTGTTTATCCAGGAAGTGTAGGAAGTATTTACCTATATTAATATTGGTAAGTTTACAAAAAGGCGGGTTAAACCAGATTCCCTTTCTATTTCTATTCCTTCCTTGTCTATTCGAGTGATTATTATTATTATTATTGTCACCTACCTTGATGAGTGCGCGGGTCCCAACATTATTACCCTTATCCCTAGAGCCGGGGTCCACCGGGGTTAAATACTCCAGTCTACCTTGGAATTCACAGTTCTTGAGAGCATCATCCTATATACCTTTGCTCTCCTCAAAAATTCTTTTACATGAGGATAGTCTATCAATCCTCTGGTTCACGGCATTAGGAATCTGCCTCAGTACCGATCTTGGGTGATTTGAAGCAATACTTATTTGGGATCGGAAAAGTTCTTACTAAAAGGTTTGAAAGTGCCGTTATTTAAATTTAGTGTGACGTCAAGAAAGTCAACTATCTGAAAGTTTGAGGCTATTTGAATTCGTAAACCTAGCAATTTAAAAGCCCTAATAATTTTCTTCTGTATATTAGAGGTCTTGGGGTCGTTACTCACCAGAATGAGGATAATTCCGTCATCTCGGTTAAGTCCCGCCTGGTCTAAGTCGACAATAAAACTCAACGTATCTGTAGGATTTGTCAGGTTGCTTAGGGCAATTAGTTGAGATATCCGAGAGTAATTAATCGTAACTGAGCTGAGCCGTAACCACCCCTATGGGGACGTCGAAATTGTCTACGTAACTTTTTACCCAAGTTCTCCGGTTATCGGATAGAACGGATTTCCTACAGGCTAGAATAATTTCTACTTCCTCGTCCGTGATGTCCGTATATTCCCTTGCATGGTTCAAGCAATTTAATAGTAATTCCCTTGTAATGGACGGTAGAACTCTATGATATCGAATTGGACGAAAGTGGACCAAATGTTTTTAAACCAATCGATAGTAACCATAGAGTTTTTCTACATTTAGGGACACTCAGCAACCTAGACGTATTTCTCTTTATTAGGTCCTTAGATATGAAGCTGAGTTCGGTTTTTGTGGGGTTGATTAGTCTAGCTCGTTTCTTATCTAGCAAGTTTCTTTTATAATCCTAAAATAAAATGTAAGCACTCTTTTCTTCCATTTTCCCTAATCTGTCAACAATTTCCATTTTTCGAGCCAATTTAGCCGTATCCCCGTTGATTTGTGTAATTGTGTCGCAATGGTATATTTCATAAGATTCCGAGATCTTATTATCAAAGATTTGCTCATATTCACATGGGCTGACCTGATGTATGTTATTCGATTTATCAACTCTAACCCAAATCATCCTCAATTTCCTAATTCGTTCTATGTCTCCTCTCATTTTCGCCTGGATTGCATTTTAAGAGTTCTTGAATTCATTTTTTTTTTGTATTAGACCGAATCCACATTTGCAGTTCTGCAACTTCACGTATAGTATGTAAGAAGTTATCTGACGGGACAGAGAATACAGTAATATTCTCCGCCAAAATAAGTTTATTATGACAGCTTAACCAGATTTGCGTTTCCATCTAATTACACTATATATACACTGAATGTGAATTCTGTTATATCCCTTCTAGGGAATAAGTGACACATCGAGCCATACATCGAGCACTCATATAGATTTACGAGAATTATTCAAAAAAGTTTCCAGATTTTTTTCATATGGGCACTTTTATTGATAGTAAACACATAAAACTCTAGTCCCCTTCGAAGTAATCTCCACCGGCTGCAATGCACTTGTTGCACCCTTCCGTAAACTTCTCGGAGGCCCCATGGAAGTCCTCTTGTGTGAGTGTGTCAATGACCTTCGTCACAGCCTCTTCCATCTCATCAATTGTCTCATAAAAACAGCCTGTAAGGTTTTCCTTGAGCTTAGAGAAAAAGCAAAAGTCACAGGGACCAAGGTCTGAACAATTAGGAGGGCGAAGAACTGTCTTGATGCCCATCTTTGTCAAATAGTCTGAGACAAGGATGGAGTTGTGGACTGGTGCATTGTCCTGGTGGAAATGCCACTTACCCGATTTGAAGAGTGCTGGCCTCTTCCGACCGAATCTCTTTCTGAACTTTCGTAAAAACTCAACATTCCTTGTTGACTGTCTGTCCAGTGGGAACTCAGTGCATGTACATCATGCCAATGCTGTCAAAAAAAGGGATCATCAAAAGATTGTGGGTAGATTTGCTCTGTCTGGCCTTCTTGGGTCTGGGAGAGCCATAGTGCTTCCACTAGGAACTTTGTCTCTTGGTCTCTGGGTCATAACAGTAGATTCAGCTTTCATCGGTCACCAGAGCATCAAGAACTGTGGGATCTGAATTGATCAGCTCGACCATCTCACTGCTGTCATGACAACGTCTTTTTTTCTGGTCTTCTCTGAGCACCCTTGGGACAAACTTCGCGCAAATCTTCTGCATCTTCAGTTTCTCGCGAATAATTGTGTGTACAGTTCCCACACTGACAGCAAACAGTTCACGTATTGTCTCTATCAACACACGACGGTCCTTATCCATGAAATTCTTTATTTGGCCAATCAACTCTGATGTTCTGACTTCCTAACTCCTCCCATACCTCTCATCATCTCTCACAGACTTCCTGCCTTCCTTGAATCTCTTATGCCACTCAAAAGCTCATGCTTGATTCATGCAAGATGGTTGAAAAGCAGCCTGAAGCATTCCATACGTTTCTGTGGCATTTTTTTCCAAGTTTAAAACAGAGTTTTATTGCATATCGTTCTTCTAAAGTGTCCTGATGTCCAGATTGCATTTTTGAAATTCACCAATTGTGACAATCAGGCTTTAGTAGGGTGTATTCCAATTGCTGCCGTAGCTGTTCCTTTGAATCTGAAATCATAAAAATTGGTCAGTCATCTCATAAGATGTATAGCAATAACACAGAATTCACAAGAGTCTACGACAATTTCAAATGCCTATACAAAAAATGTCTGGAAACGTATTGAAACTTGTGTATTATAAATATTGTTATTAAGTTTCAATGTTAAAAGCGTTTTAAATCACTAGAATGCAATTCTTTATGCGCAAGAATGCAAAGAAATATCAGAATATTTTAACTATGAATCGCGAACTACATTAAAAACCTGACTACAACTTTGAACCTTATTTTTTTTTAAAAGCCGTTTCAGAATTGCTTCAGTTAATGAAAATTTTAGTGGAGTAAATGTGTTGGAGGTCAAAGTAACTATTATGAAGTCACTTTGTTTTTAATTCGTTGATCATTTTTGTCTGGACTAATACAGCTTCAGTCTTAATAACTTTTAAGATAATCTTATATATATATATATATATATATATATAAGTATTCCATTTTTTTTATATCCATACTATAACTTTAATGGTGTGAAAAAAAACTGATGATATAATTTGCAAAATAAAAGATTACACAAACTGATATTTCGGGAAAAATTCGATAAAAAAAGAAAAGATAGAAAACATTCGCATTGCTTGAAAATAATTAAGCAGAAACACCATGTCTAGCCAAGAGAAAAAAACCTGACAGAGTTACTTAAGCTGATAAATAAAAGTGGCCAATACACTTAGTCGGGCGAAATTTTAATACCTGGCCGATTTATCAATAAAATGTCATTTGGGCTAAACATCTTCAGTCAGAATTATCCTGATGAGACGGTAGCTGAAACGTCGGCAGTAACCCTTTTAGTTCTGGTATTCTATTATATATATATATATATATATATATATATATATATATATATATATATATATATAAGTACTTTATAAATCTCTAATTACATAAAAAGGAGACAAAATATTAGCAATGACACTATCATAATATGATGTAAGATTTTTACTTCTTTCTCGTTTTATCTTGCTTTGCTGGCAAGCATTTGAGTACTTTTATATTTGCCAAAATTGTTTTGTTTATTCTCATCTTATTTGTAATATATATATATATATATGTATGTGTGTGTGTGTGTGTGTGTGTGTGTGTGTGTGTGTGTGTGTGTGTGTGTGTGTGTGTCAGTATCATCTTTAAATATGACTATTTAGCAGTGTAAAAATAAGCACACATATATATATTTAGGCAATTTTATTCTTGGTGACAAAATTACTGTAATTTTTATGTTTGGGTTTAAAAGGTGGAAATTTTCGCAATTAATAAGATCTGTTTACGTCAGTTTCGAGTGGATAATGTCACCCAAGAAAAAATAAAACCGTGGAATTTCTCCATGAATAATTACGTGTTCCTTTTTATCTTATCAAATTGATTCTGACGATATTGAAATGTTAAGACTGAAACGCTCATCTCTAATTCCATATTGCAGAAATCTGATGAATTTACTTCAAAGCAATATTATCTCGAGTGATCTCTTGCTTTCAAGGTCACTGGCTTTTCCTCCTTCTCTCCTCCTCCTTCTTCTCTTCCTTTTGAAATGAACAATATGAATTACAAGTTTGGAATCTGATGGAGTCATCAACGTCGTTTCAATGTGCATTAGAATATTTCGTAACGTAAGTGAAAAAATGTTGAAAATTAAAGAGAAAAGGATTTTTACGTTTCACTGATAATCGAATATCGATTTGCAAGAGTTTGAACATTAGGCTTTTGAATGAAAAATGTTAAATTGTCTCCTTCCTATATTATTCAAAGTTCAACTAAAGAAACAAAAAAAAAATGTTGAACAAGGGTCTCTTCATCGTATTTTCAAAACGTTGAAATTGATAAATCACTTAAGCGTCACACACTTAAATGAAAATACGTTCCTCAACAAAACCTTATCGTATATTTCAGAGCAGCATGAAGTTCATGACATAATGAAAAATAACACCTCTAGTGCATAATGTATTGTGGTGGGAAGCGATGAGATCGAGGGTGTGAAGGAATACGTCTACCTAGAACAGATGATGACGATGTATCGAGATACGGAATTGGACATCTCGCAGAGATCAGTATGCGAGATCAGTACTCGAGATCAATACAATAAACATTTACCATGACAAAATGTGGTCAAGGCAAAGCTTAACAAAACTGTTCATGCCAATCTCTTCATTAGCGCTGTTTTACAAACGAAACGTGAGCTACCACAAAGAAAGAAGAACAGACTGTTTACGACACACAAGGCTACGGAAAGATCCACGCTGGGAATAACTTTGCGTGAGCATATCTTAAATGAGGTAATGTGGGAGGGGTGTGAAGGATGCGATCGTGGAGTTTCGAAAGTACGAGGGGCATACGATAAGTTTCCAGACTTTTTTCTCATGGGCACTTTTATTGATACTACACACATGAAACTCTAGTTCCCTTCAAAGTAATCTCCTCCAACCGCAATACACTTTTTCTACCATTCCAACATCTTCTAGAAGGCTCCATGGAAGTCCTCTTGTGTGAGCGTATCAATGACCTTCGTCACAGCCCCTTTCATCTCCTCAATTATCTCATAACGACAGAGTTTAGGGAATAACCAAAATCACATGGAGCCACGTCTGGACAATAGGGAGGCTGTGGAACTGTCTTGATGCCCATCTGGGTCAAATAGTCTGTGACAAGGATGGAGTTGTGGACTGGTGTATTGACCTGGTAGAAATGCCACTGACCCGATTTCAAGAGTGCGGGCCTCTTCCCTAGGAATCTCATTCTGAAATCCCTAAAAACCTCAACATAGTATCCCTAACCCTAACCCTTTTGGCCAATCAACTTTGGTGTATTGACTTGCTTACTCCTCCCACACCTCTCATCATCCCACACAGATTCCGTGCCTCCCTTGAATCTCTTATGCCACTGAAAAACTCATGCTCGATCCATGCAAGATGGTTGAAAAGCAGCCTGAAGCATTCCCTACGTGTCTGTGGCATTTTTTTCAAGTTTAAAACACAATTTCATTGCATATCGTTCTTCTAAAGTGTCAGATTGCATTTATGAAATTCACCAGCTGTGACAATCAGGGTGTATTCCAATTGCTGCTGTAGCTGTTCATTTAAACGTGAAATCATAAAAATTGGTTAGTCATCTCATACGATGTATCGCAATAACATACTGAATTCTCAAGAGTCTACGACAATTTTAAATACCCATACGAAAAAAGTCAGGCAACTTATTGAAGGCACCTCGTAAAAGTTCCACAGGACCAGACATTCCACGAAGGTCACAGGCAGCAGGTGTTGAGTGTTATCCGAGAGACTGAAAACCTCCGCGACGATGGGAAGACGAAATTGTCAAACGATTTGGGCTAACATGGAGAAGGTCGAAATATTTCCAGTAGATTAACATGATAAGTTTGATCTAGACCTAAGAGCTGGATAATGCTGGGTTCATCTAGTGATTCGGTTTCATTTTCTTTTTCGGTGGCTGAGCTGTAAAAAGATGCACGAGAAAAAAATCAAATGTTGGAAAAGAAACGGTTTCTAAAAGAAAGAAGAAAGCTAGTTCACACGCGGTGTCCATTGTCTATTTTTTTTTATTATTCCACGATCCCAGTGACTGAATTGAAACAGAATAAAGCAACGAATTTCTTGATATTAAAACCAGTTATGCTTTCCTGATTTTTACTCCCTATCCAACGCGTAGCCTTTATCGACATAGTAGACAGAAGTGTCTATGGGGAAAGTCTGACGGTTAAAAATAACAATAATGCGAAAAAGAGGTGCCCGTGGTGTAATGGCTATCGTCGTAGGAAATGGACACGGCGACACGAGTTCAAATCCTGGACGAGACTTACTTCATTTCACATAGCACTAATACCCTTGGGAAAGGTATGAATCTAATTATTCTCCCTCCAGCTATTGGTAAATAATTAGGCAGACTGTGGTCTTCAGCCTTGGTTTGGCAACTAGTCTAGGAGAAGGAAATCTCTGAATTCAAACCTGTTAAACTCCACTTAAAAATTGACCTTGTGTCATATCCTGCCCGAGCGGAGGGGTTGATAAAGATGATAATGCGAAAAAGAGAATAATTATCAAGTAACTATTGCTTTTTGAGATAATTTAAAGGATACCAGGTATACGAATAGAGTATTGGCTAATGGTCTGGGAGACCTGGTTTCAATCCCAGGTCGAGTCATACCAAAGACTTAAAATGGTACTTGATACCTCCTTGCTTAACACTCGGCGTTATAAGGTACGTATCAAGGGTAAAGTGGAGCAATCCTGGGAAATGAGTAGCGCTCCCCTTTACACCTCGGTTCAGTAGCTATTGAAAAGGGAGCCTTATGGTCGCCCTCGGCTACAGTCGCCAATTATATTTTTTATTACCATTTCTGACTTGAAATCATATAAATGCATACGGAAAAGTTGTTTTGGCATTTAATAACTGAAGAAGGTTTGATATGCCTTTAAGCCAATCACATAGCCAAACAACCAACAATTTCTGTCTGGGTAACTCCGCTTTTTTCTTGATACTTTTTAAAAAATAAATCTCGTATACAATGGCAACCATCAGCAATAAATGTTTATTAACTCACCAAAATTTATTTAGGCAGTTTTCGTGCTGCCACAAATCTTCGGCCATTTCCCTCTATAGACATCAGGTTTACCATTCGAAAAACATTTTTTATGATTCCTTCTTTTTCTGATATTGGAATGCTAAAAATTTTTCTTAAAGTTATTGAAAGTGTAAGACACGCTATTCAATTGTCGTAATAAATTGTATGAATTGAAATTACATTTTCAGGATAAATAGTAATTTCGCTTTAAGTAAATGTTAGTTTTTCGATACTCAGTATTATAAGGTTAGGGTAAAGTGAAGTAATCCAGCGAAAATGTAGCGTCCTCCTAAACACGTTGGTGTAGTAACTATTGAAAAGGGATTATTTGGGTCACCCTCGACTAAGGTCGCCAATTCATTAATTCACAATAAATATTACAGTTACACTGGGGACCTCCGGTGGGAAAGGATTTTAAAACCACCTACTACGAACAGCGTAAACGATAATGCTTGTTCGGTTTAAAATTAAGTTAGATTGTTGTGTTTTTGATTTATTAGAGATTAAACAAATTCACCCCCTTAGGAAGCAGTGTCTCATCAACCAAGACAGACATCAACACGCAACTAACAAAAGCATTGACAGCTATCAATAGTCTATCAGTCATATTGAAGTCAGACCTGACCGATAAAATGAAACGCAATCTCTTCCAAGCAGCGATCGTATCGATACTACTATATGGATGCACTACATGGACGCTAACTAAACGGATGGAGAAAAAGCTTGACGGTAACTACACAAGAATGCTGCAAGCAATACTGAATAAGTCCTGGAGGCAACATCCCACAAAACAGCAGCTATACGGTCACCTACCACCCATCACGAAAAATATCCAAGTTAGACGAACCAGGCATGCAGGACACTGCTGGAGAAGAAAGGACTAGCTCATAAGTGATTCACTCCTATGGACCCCTTCACATGGCCGAGCAAAAGCCGGGCGACCATCTCGAACCTACATACAGCAGCTCTGTGAGGATACGGGGTGAAGCCCTAAGGACCTGCTAGAAACGATGAACGATAGGGAGGGGTGGCGAGAGAGGGTATATCCGTGCTGATGGCATGACTGGATGAGAGATTAAACAAATGAGGAAAGTCTTTTTTAAACCATTTGCAAACAAAGATTAGAATTTATTTCTTTTTAAATTTAGGCCAGGAAACTGATATGGGTAATTTATGCGATAACCTTTTTAACCCGTCTCTTTTTAAGTGACTTAAAGATATTGAGACATTAAAATTACTTTTCTGATGAAGGCATTAGAATCACTTTACGGAATTAAGGAAATCCCCACAAAATCCATTACGGAATAACAATTGTCAACATTGAAGGCGGACCATCGAAGGTGAGACATATGAAAAGGAAAACTAGCGAAATAGAAAAGCACCCTGAATTATTGACTTAAAGAAGTAGTAAGTAAAGTTGTCTCCCTTTAGTCGAGGGCAACCAGAAGGCTCCCTTTTCAATGACTACTACACCGAGGTGTAGGGGAGGGTGCTACTCCTTTCCCTGGATTGATCCACTTTACCCTTGATACATACCTTATATTGCTGAGTGTTAAGCAAGGAGGTATCAAGTACCATTTTTAAAGTTTTGGGTCTGACACGACCTATGATTGAACCCAGGTCTCCCAGACTATTGGCAAACACTCTACCCACTTGACAAATTAGCCGATTGTTTGACTTAAAGAAAAGGATTATAAATAAGATTCTTTGGGGGTTCAATTGAGTCAGGCAGTTCGAGAGACAGAGAAATAGTAAGGCAGTAGGCAAAGGGTGTCACAAAATAACCGGGTTCAGGAGAATTCCACCAACAGAGTAAAGATTGTTATCACCGACCAAAATCTTTCTCTCTCTCTCTCTCTCTCTCTCTCTCTCTCTCTCTCTCTCTCTCTCTCTCTCTCTCAGCCTGTTTCTCTGTCTCTGTCTCATTTTCTCAGTCTCTCTCTCTCTCTCTATATATATATATATATATCTTTCTCTCTCTTCCCGCACTTTCTTTCTCTTATCCCCCCTCGCTCTCTCTCACTCTCTCTCTCTCTCTCTCTCTCTCTCAGCCTGTTTCTCTGTCTCTGTCTCATTTTCTCAGTCTCTCTCTCTCTCTCTATATATATATATATATCTTTCTCTCTCTCTTCTCGCACTTTCTTTCTCTTATCCCCCCTCGCTCTCTCTCACTCTCTCTCTCGCTCTCTCTCTCAGCCTGTTTCTCTGTCTCTGTCTCATTTTCTCAGTCTCTCTCTCTCTCTCTCTCTCTCTATATATATATATATATATATATATATATCTTTCTCTCTCTTCTCGCACTTTCTTTCTCTTATCCCCCCTCGCTCTCTCTCACTCTCTCACTCTCTCTCTCTCTCTCTCTCGCTCTCTCTCTCTCTCAGCCTGTTTCTCTGTCTCTGTCTCATTTTCTCAGTCTCTCTCTGCTCTCTCTCTCTCTCTCTCTCTCTCTCTATATATATATATATATATATATATATATATCTTTCTCTCTCTTCTCGCACTTTCTTTCTCTTATCCCCCCTCGCTCCCTCTCACTCTCTCTCTCTCTCTCGCTCTCTCTCTCAGCCTGTTTCTCTGTCTCTGTCTCATTTTCTCAGTCTCTCTCTGCTCTCTCTCTCTCTCTCTCAGCCTGTTTCTCTGTCTCTGTCTCATTTTTTCAGTCTCTCTCTCTCTCTCTCTATACATATATATATATATATATATTTTTCTCTCTCTTCTCGCACTTTCTTTCTCTTATCCCCCCTCACTCTCTCTCTCTCTCTCTCTCTCTCTCTCTCTCTCTCTCTCTCACCCTGTTTCTCTGTTTCTGTATCATTTTCCCAGTCTCTCTCTGCTCTCTCTCTCTCTCTCTCTCTCAGCCTGTTTCTCTGTCTCTGTCTCATTTTCTCAGTCTCTCTCTTGCTCTCTCTCTATATATATATATATATATCTTTCTCTCTCTTCTCGCACTTTCTTTCTCTTATCCCCCCTCGCTCTCTCTCACTCTCTCTCTCTCGCTCTCTCTCTCAGCCTGTTTCTCTGTTTCTGTATCATTTTCTCAGTCTCTCTCTCGATCTCTCTCTCTCTCTCTCTCTCTCAATATATATATATATATATATATCTTTCTCTCTCTCGCTCTCTCTTCTCGCTCTTTCTCTCTCTTATCCCCCCCTCTCTCTCTCTCCCCCTCTCCTGTCACCACTTCGCCCCCGAAATAAACAACAGTACAAAAAAACTAAAACTACTTGCTTTCAGGGTGTTTGCTTATCGAATTTTAGCTAGTACCGTTCCCCTTCGAAAAAAAAATGGGAATCTCGTTGTGACTTTAAGAGAGAATCAAAAGCCGAGAGCAGCCAAAGACAGACCCATTTGTAAACATAGTTCTAAAAAAAAAAACCATGTCATTTTACTACCCTATGATCTACGTCAATAATTATGATACATTGCAAAATAGACGACGAATAGAAATAGGAAATAATTCAACAAGATTTCTGAGATGTTTTTTTCTGTTGGTTTCACCATGTCTGCGAACCAAGTCTCAACTTTTTACCCGACGTAAGTAGACACACCAACAAATAATATATTATCATCATCAAGGCAAAACCACGGATTCTTAAATCTCTCTCTCTCTCTCTCTCTCTCTCTCTCTCTCTCTCTCTCTCTCTCTCTCTCTCTCTCTGCTAGTGTTTATTGCTTTAAATTGGTCCTCTGGACCGTATCCAGTTTTTGCATAGAGCGATCTAATGGAAGATTTATGCTTTTCAGTGTGTCCATGTGTAGTAGTCCATAGAAGAACGCTGCTTGTGCATTTCTAGTCAACCCGAGCATCTCTTATTCACCTTACTTGAATGCTTGTTATGTGAGATAGGAAGTAGTTATTAAAGAGTTCAATTGGGGCAGCCATACAGTCGTACTGACACTTAGAAGAATTCCTGTTTTATTCTATTCTTCGAGCAATATATGAATTTTGTTGTGTTTTTTTTTTTCATTTAGCAATATTACGAATTAAGTTGAACCGTAAAAGCTCAATTGTAATCCTAACACTTCATTCATTAATCTCAGATCATATTCAAATTGATACGTATTCTTAGTTCAATTGTTGCCCATTAATAGGATTTTGTTAGACAAAAAGCGTCGGAATTCAATAAACATGTACTTGCCAAACTGTTCAAAGTATTGTTTTGTTTGATAATGAAACGATTAATGAATATATTGTTGGTAATGACGACGATAAGATGTTCATGTTAATTGTATTGATTTATTCCGATGATTTTCAAAAGAAACACAAGTTCACAAAATCAATGACCTAGTTTAAATATCGACAAGGTAAATCCAGAGTCAACTTGGTATATATATATATATGTTTGGTTTGGTTTCTTTGTTTAATGCCATATCAACATTGGTAGGTTATTTAATGCCAAAGCCATTCTCCGAGAAGAACAGTAGTGGTACTATTTAACCCTTAGTTGGGAGGATAAGGAGGTTCATACCTTTCCCAAGAGTATTTGCCCGAATATATATATATATATATATATATATATATATATATATATATATATTAATAAATCCTAGATATTGAGCACTCTCCATATTATATTGCACTTGGTTCGACGTATACCCACAAAGTGATTTAGTGACAACCAAAACCGTTATAATATATATATACGCGGTGGAATCTCTGTGGTAATGTGGTTATCATTGCTGGGCTGGAACATTGTAGAAAGTGGGTTCGAATTCCAATCGTGCTATTACTTTCACTTTTATCCAAGGGGAGGGTATGAAGCTCTTTATTTAATTAGAAATGATTAAAATTGTACCACTCCTGTTTTTCGACGAGGAAGAATTTTGGAATTATCAACGAAGGTTAAGGAGCCGTTAAACAAAGAAAGATAAAGGTGGAAAAAGTATATATATATATATATATATATATATATATATGTGTGTGTGTGTGTGTATGTGTGTGGATAACAAAGGATTTCACATATATGCCCAACCCTTTATCTGCTATGTAAAATTTTACGTATATATATATATATACTAATCTAATATCTACCAGCATTCACGGTACCAGAAAAAAAAACGAAAAAACCCCCGCTTGGAACAAGAGTTAAAAGTATCTCGAATCACCGCCCGGGGAGAAAAAGAAAAAATTATAGGTCAAAAAGAAAGAAAAGGCCAACCTCGTCCGACCCCTTGAAAAAAAAACAAGGGATACGCAGTCAGTTGGTCAAAAGAAAACTAAAAACTTTCCGCGAATCCTGCAATGCTACAATTACGAAAGTGCTCAACACAAGTGGAGCCAATATATATATATATAGGTGAAAGTAAAGTTGGCGACCTTAGTTGAGGGTGACCCGAAAGCTCACTTTTCAATAGCTACTACATCGATGTGTAGGGGTGGGTGCAAAGACATTCCATGGATTGCTCCACTTTACCCTATATCCTTACCTTTTAATGTTGGGTGTTTAGCAAGGCGGCCTCAGTACCATTTTTGAGTCTTTGGTATGACTCGACCTGGGATTGAACCCTGGTACCCCTGACCAATGGCGAACACTCTACACGATAGTTAAAATTTTGAAGGACACATAAAGGATATTATTCGTCAATGGTCTTGGAGACCGGGGTTCAATTCCAGGTCGAGTCATACCAAAGGCTAAAAAAATTATATTTGATGCTGCTTTGCTTAACACTCATCATTATAAGGTAAGGATCACGGGTAAAGTGGAGCAATCAAGGGAATAGAGTTGCGTCCTCTCCAACAATTTGTTGTTGTAGCTATTGAAAAACGAGCTTTCGAGTCAACCTCGACAAAGGTTAACCTATTAATACAATGTCTTAGTTTGCAGGGCCTGTGAAATACACCGATTGTATCTCTGCAGAGAAATAAATTCCCCCACCAATTACCCCGAATATTTCACTCAATTATCTGATGTTAAACTTCATCTGGTGAGACTTGTGTCCCGGTTTTTTGGGGACCAAGGAATACATATTCATTGTCATTACTCCAAGGTTCACTATGAACCGAAGTGGTACCTTTTAGGATCCTCTTCATGGATTAAATTGAACTAATGTCCTTGGTGTCATAGTAATCTGCATCAGATAGTGTGGCTTCAGTCCAGGAGATTTAGGGGATGGGAGGTACCTCTTCATTGCCATTGCTCCGAGGTCCACTGATTCGGAATGGTAGTGACTGTTGTGTTCCTAACTACGGGTTATATACAACCGTTTAATCATTTACTAAACTTAAAGCTATTTAACTGAGTTCAAACAAAGGATCAATATAAAATTGAATTTTTATTATTAGATCGTAATGCTTGAAAAAATCTAAATGTGCGTGTTGTATAGCCATAATCATAACATCAATTTAAGCAATTTAATGAACAAACAATACACTTCTTTATCAAAATATATCTCTCCTTTTATTCTCGAAAAGGCCCACAGTTAGTTGTTGTTTGAGAGATAGATGGAGAGATATACTATAAGTTTCCAGACTTTTTTCGTATGGGCACTTTTATTGAGAGTACACACATAAAACTCTATTCCCCTTCAAAGTAATCTCCTCCGTCTTCAATGCACTTGTTCTACCGTTCCAACAACTTCTGGAAGGCTCCATGGAAGTGCTCTTGTGTGAGCGTGTCAATGACCTTTGTTACAGCCTCTTTCATCTCCTCAATTGTCTCATAACGAATGCCTCTAAGCTTAGGGAATAACCAAAAGTCACAGGGAGCAAGGTCTGGACTATAGGGACGGTGAGAAACTGTCTTGATGCCCATCTTGGTCAAATAGTCTGTAACAAGGATGGAGTTGTGGACTAGTGTATTGTCCTCGCGGAAATGCCACTGACCCGATTTGAAGAGTGCTGGCCTCTTCCCTAGGAGTCTCATTCTGAAATCCTAAAAACCTCAACATAGTAACCCTAACCCTAACCCTTTTGCCAATCAACTTTGGTGTATTGACTTCCTTACTCCACCCACACCTCTCATCATCCCTCACAGACTCCGTGCCTTCCTTGAATCTCTTATGCCACTGAAAAACTCATGCTCGATTCATGCAACATGCTCCAAAAGCAATCCGAAGCATCCCATACGTTTCAGTGGCATTTTTTCCAAGTTTAAAACAATTTTATTACATATTGTTCTTCTAAAGTGTCAGATTGCATTTTTGAAATTCACCAGCTGTGACAATCAGTCTTTAGTATGGTGTATTCCCATTCCTGCTGTAGTTGTTCATTTGAACCTGAAATCATTAAAATTGGTCACTCATCTCATAAGATGTATAGCAATAACATAGGGAATTTTCAAGACTCTACAACAATTTTAAATGCCAATACGAAAAAAGTCTTGAAACCTATCATATGCACCTCGTATTCTCATAGGGGGGGCTTCTTCTTGTCTTATACCTTCTTCCAGGTGCCAGGGGGTGCTAACGCTTGCACCCCCTTGCAATCTCGTCAAAGACGCCTCTGATCGGTTGCGTATCCCATGTTCGACTGCGATTCTCTGCACTCTGTCTAAATCTGACCACGTGGTTCTAATCTCGTGGTGTCCTTCCGTTTACACACCTGTTGCACCCGAGTGCCCTGTTTACTAATCATAACGTGACAGCTTGTCAAAGCACACGGGGTCACTAGGAACGAACCGAAAATCCATGACATAAGTTATATAACACGTGCAAATAGAACTATTAGTCTTAGATAGTGAAACGTGAAACTATTGGATTGTGCTCAAATAAATGGGCTCCAATACGATTAAAATGTTACCCACAAAATATTCGTTTATAAATCCTATATATATATATATATATATATATATATATATATATATATATATATATATATGTACACCGAATTTGGTATTAGATAACCAACAGGAGTTGATATGCCATAAAATACAACAAACCAACTAATTACTAATACCGATAAACTCCTGAATAAGAAGATATTATGTTGTTGTGGTAACATTGGCTACGTTGACTGTGGAACAACTCCCTGTGTTACTATAATAAAAGAATTCAACACCATTCTATTATGAGATTGGTTTGCATCACGGATATGATTTTTTTATAAGTAGATGAATAAATATCCCAACATTTGAACAGAAGAATTAAACTGTTTATCTATCAAAATATTTAATCTTTCCATTGTCTTAATCGATACTTGACTCATTTATCATTACAAATATCTTTTCAATCGATTTTTTTCTTTCTTTAAAAAATCATTTCACGCATGACTTTCCTAGCACTTCTCAATGGGTCAATGGGTACCTTGTTTTTTAGAGTCAATATTTTATGCAGCCAGTTAAGTATCTGTTAAGGAGGTGTCCGTGGTGTAATGGTTACCGTCATAGGAAATGGACAGGGCGACACGAGTTTAAATCCTGTACGAGACCTATTGCATTTCACACAGCACTAATACCCTTAGGAAAGGTATGAATCCAATTATTCTCCCTCCATCTATGGGTAAATAGTAGGGCAGCCTTGGTAAGACAACTAGTCTAAGAGAAGGAAAACTCTGAATTCAAACCTGTTAAACTCTTCTTAAAAATTGACCTTGTGTCATATCCTGCTTGAGAGGAGGGGTTGGTAAATATGGGTAAGTACCTAGACATATCCTGCCCGAGCGGAGGGGTTGGGTAAATAGTACCACTCTTGTTCGGAATAATTACGACTTCCAGTTTCTGCAGAAAGCTTGGTAATGTTAAATTTTGGTCGGCCAACACTGGTATGTCCTTGTGTAGTAGTCCTTAGGAGAAAGTAGCTTATAAGTTTATATTTACTTTTCCATCAATGCACAGCATGTCTTGTTCGTGTCATTTGTTTGTAAGAGTGGTAGGTGATCGTACAACGGCTAAATTGTAAGTTACTGTTTCCAAGGTTTATTCAAAACAGCACGTAGCATCCTTCTAAAGTTCCTATCTCACAATTTCTTCCAGTATTTCGTAAAATCCAAATTGTACAGCCATACGGTAGAACTGATACAGCTATAGATAGGAGTAATTCTGTTTTATTTTATGAGAGAGATCAGATTTCCATATGGTCGATTACCTGTTAGTTGCAGTCCATGCTTTACCGATGTGTATGTTGACATTGATTTCAGTAAATGAGATATTGCTACCAAAGTATATGAAATGTTCTACTAGTTTTACAGATTTTTTTTGTGTGAAAATATGGCACCCTCTTTATTTAAACGCATAAGCATCAACAATATCTCTTGCTGCTTCCATGCTACGAGATTATACTTATATTTTAGTTCCATATTAACTGAAAATGGGAAAAACATTTTTTACTCGAATATAGAGGAAATTAGATGACTATATCATATTAGTTTCGTTTCTTTGTTTGATTGCATATTATGCTAATTAGGTCACTTAATACTAAAGACATCCTTGCAGAGGAACTGTAGTGGTACTATCTAACCCATTGCTGTGGGCATAAAAGGGTGCATACATTTACCATGGGTATTAGTTTCAAGGCGAAAGTAATAGCGCGACCTGAGATTGAACTTCACGAACACTGACGTGGTATAACTCAGTCGGCTGACTCCGTAAAATACACTGACTACTTCTCTGCAGAGGGGTAAGACGCCCCCGACCAACAATTTTGCTGAATATGACTCTAAAGAATATGATGGTGAGACTCCATTATGCTGGAGCTTGGGGGAATGCAGAGTACTCCTTCAAAAACGTTTGTTCCAAGGTTCATTCTGTCCCAGAATAGTAGCAATTGATAGAGTTCTTTCAATAAGTCAAATAGAACACTTTATCATTTAAACTGTGCGCAAATAAATGACTAATGCTTAATTGAATTGTTCGAAATAGAACTGTGTGTTTAACTGTGTTTAAACAAATGACTGAAGTTCCATTGAATTGTTAGTGATATATAACAATATTTGGAACCATTTGACCTGTGTGAAAATGAATGAATAGTGTGGAATAGAGTAATTAGTGTTAAATCGTAATACTAATAACTAATTCACTGTCTGCAAACAAATGATTAATACTGAATAAAATTAGTGCTAGATAAAAATAATTGAAACCATTTAACCTCGTTGAAACAACAGTTCTATTATTGTGCCAACAAATCAGTTATAACTCATTTAAAAACAAGATAACCTACGAACTATTCACTTACAAATCACGTGTGTATAACCATTTCAATGAGTGCAAATAAATAACCGATGTTACATTGATACCGTTAAATAGAAATACTTGGAAACATTTAACTGTGAGCAAAAAAATGATTAATAGTAAAAAGAATTATCTCATATAGAAATACTTAACCATTTAACTGAGTTGGAAAATGTTATCGACAAAATGTGTTTACAAATCATATACCTGATATTTATGTATAAAGAGCATTTGGAATTAAATGACCTTCATTGGTTAATATGCCATAAAACCCGACCAAACCAAATTATATATATTCAATGTATATGTATAAATAGCATTAGGCATTTAATAAACTGCAATAGTTGATATGCCATAAAATCCAACAAAATCAAAGTATGTATATTTCATAATCAGCCTTTTAATGGGATATTTAGGAAAATGTTAGACAACTGACCTAGCGATTCTCTCCAGTTCAGATTGCCTTTTAGGTTTTTCTTCTCGTTCATTTCTAAAAGTTTTCAGCGCAGATATTTGATTGGCAAATACTCGGAAATATCAGAAAAATGAACCAGCAATACCAACAACAATCTGTTAACTTCATTTAACCCAAGACGTAAATTGTAATTTTCCGATTTTGAAATGCACGCAGATGAAAACAATTTCCTTTTTAAATGAGACAATAAGTTATCCAATTAAAACTTAAGCTCTTTTTTTCATCTTTATTTCTAATTTATACAAAGGATTGTTGATAACTTAAATCATCATCATCATCATCATCATGCCGTGCCACTAGCACGGATATCCCTGATCCTCTCTCGCCACCCCTCTGCCTCTGGCAGGTCCTCAGAGTTACATCCCGTATCCTCACATAGCTGCTGAATGTATGTTCGAGCTGGTCGTCCTGCTTTTGCCCGGCCATATGTGAGGGTCCATAGGAGTACATCACTTATGAGCTCGTCCATGCTTCTCCAACAGTGTCCTGCATGTCTGGTTTGGGTAACGTGGATAGTTTTCGTGATGGGAGGCAGGTGGCCGTATAGTTGATGCCTTGTGGGGTGTTACCACCAGGACTTGTTCAATATTGCTCGCAGCATTCTTGTGTAAATAAAGAGGATTTGGCCTTAAATAACACACAAGGGTTAATATATATATTTAATATATATGTATAAAAATGATTTGGTATCAAATAACCTACAAGGGTTGATATGACCATAAAATAAACCAAACCTAACCATATATAGTTAATATATATGCATAAAGAGGATTTGACATTAAATGACTTACCAGGGATAAGTAATATAACCAAACCAAACCAAATCATATATATTCAATATATACGTATAATGAAGTTATGGCATTAAATAACCTACCACACATGATATGCCATAAAACCTAACCAAACCAAATCGTAAAAATAGAATTTATATTTATAAAGAGGATTTGGCGTTAAATAACCTACAATGGTTGATATGCCATAAAAAACAACCAACTCAATCTGCTGTCGTAATCCAGCACATTTACCACTACACAACGAGAACTATCCCAGAATTAAATGAAGGAATAAGTATCGTACGTAGTGTTCGCCAATGGGCCCGGAGACCTGGGTTCAATCCCAGGTCGAGTCATACCAAAGACTCAAAAAATGGTACTTGATGCCTCCTTGCTTAACACTCAGCATTATAAGGTACGGATCAAGGGTAAAGTAGAGCAATCCAGGGAAGGAGTAGCGCCCTCCCCTACACATTAGTGTAGTAGCTATCGAAAAGGGAGCCTTCGGGTTACCCTCGACTATGGTCGCTAACTTTACTTTACTTTATCTAAAATCTTTCACTATACGATGTTCAGTCTATTCAATATTGAATTAAATTTTTCGAAAGGGAAGGAGATGATATTTAAAGATACATAATTTTTTAATGTCTTTTTCACAATTAGGCTACAAATTTATTGATGTATATTCATATGCAGACAGGAATTTAATTTTCTTTTCTTTTTCTTTTTTTGAACAGACACTGACAAGGAAATAAAACAATGTGAAAGGTGGTTTATGGCTATGAGACATCAATCAAACTGTTGCAGCATGAGAAGTGTGAGAGGTGAGATTTTCTTTTTATAAATATGAACCAGCTTCTAGATTTCAAAATATTTTACAGATTTGAGAAACATTAAAGATGTCATGGCGGATACAGACAGGATATACTTCCGAAAGAGTTTGTTACGGGCCTTGAGCCAGATCATTTCATTCAAGATTGTATGTTTTCTTTTAAAAAATATCACTATGAGACGGATCCATTATTTATGATCGGTATCTATTTGAATTGAAAAAAACGGAACATAGGCTTGATATCTTCAAGTTTATAAGTTTCATTAATATATAATCCTAAACAATGAGTCCCTCTGGCGTTGTTGATAACGTACTAGACTGACACATTTTGGTAAACAGTTTTGTACTTCTGTCATGTTATTACGTTCATTTTCGGACTAATAACGCAAGAAAAGGTTTGGCATTAAATAACGCAAGAAGTTTGATATGCCATTTAATAAAAAAAAACTTAAACAATAAGGTAGCATTCACCTCCAACAGATTATTATATGTAAAGTACATAAAAGAAAGGAAAATTTGTTCATTTAGTTATATATATATATATATATATATATATATATATAATGATTATGAATGTATATTATATATTTAATCCATAGAAAATATTCTGCAACCTAACCACATAGTGATTTACGGACGACCAATACTCTCATGATATATATATATATATATATATATATATATATATATATATATATATATATATATATGTGTGTGTGTGTGTGTGTGTGTGCGTGCGCAAATGTGATAAAATGAGGTCTTCATTGGATGGTTTTATTCATAGTTGAGTTATTTGCCAATGTTCAACGCATCGGATTTTCATATTAAACCATCATCTGAGCAATGTTAATTTGTGATGATGTATCTTTCGAATTTAATTCTAAAATGAGCAGAAACAATGAGAAAACTTATAAAATTCAATTACTGTTAGAAGCGTTCTGTTTCAAAACTATATTAGTTAATTAGGGCTCAAAATCTAAAAGCCTAACGTATTTGCTAATATATATATATATATATACTCCTGTCTAATGAGAAAGTCATGTGATTTTAACTACAAGATTAAAACTGGAGTAGGAATTTGGAACAAAAAACTTCTGCTGATTTGTAAGAATTCTTTGACAGGTAAAATATAAGGGAAGGTACTCAGATATAGAACCTGGAGTTTGCAGAGTCAGCAGTAATCTTGCAATGTTTTTCATCAGGCTGTGTGTAGCTTTGCAGGCCCAGAAAGTGACAAAAATGTTTTACAAGGTGTTGTATAGTATACTGTGTCGTTATTAACGCGGAACACGTATGTATATAAAAATATAAGATTATATTTTTATTCTTGGCGATGATACTTGTATGGAGCAGAAAAGCTATCGCAGAGAATTCGCGCACACGTAGGAGTTGTCGGCAGTCGGAAGAACCAGTGAACAACTGACTTTAGCCGATATTCGGGAACTTACAGTCTACAACTCTCACGTGACCTGAAGCAATTCCTCTTTTTCGTTTACTATGGTTACGCCCTCGTCTCACTTCTTTGCTTTCCATTGGTTATGTTGTCTGCTTCCCATTTGTTACTCGCCCAAGCCCGGTTCTGAGGGCGAACCATCACCAAATTCAACCACATCCACAGGTCAAGGTGATATTCCGATATCTTCGACCGGGTGCACCTGTTTCAACATCCAACGTATTCAAAGCACCTGTGGGCATGGTGACATTTCGGCAATCACCTTGTTGATATTATCCTTTGGTGGATGCAGCTGTCTCAAAATCCACTGATACACAGCATCTGTGGACATGATGACATTTCGGTGATCACGCCGGTCTTATCAATCTATCTGTCAACAACATCCTCCGTATTCACACCCGTAGGTCACGTTCATATATTAAACAGGTACTCAGTTATAAAATCTGGGGTTTGCAGAGTCAGCAGTTATCTTGCCATGTTTTTCATTAGGCTGTGTTTAGCTTTGCAGACCCAGAAAGTGGCAAAAATGTTTTGCAAGTGTATGTCACTATAATCCTTTGACATACAGATGCCTTACTACTTTCTCTTCTTACGCATCTTGCATATTTTTCGCAAGTTGGATTAGTTATTAATCATAATGTTTGAGCTGTAATTTTAGTAGTAAACACGGCTATCGTCTGTCAAGATGTGTCAGTCACCACACACACACACACACACACATATATATATATATATTTACTAATCTAATATCTACCAGTATTCACGGTACCAGAAAAAAAAAACCCTGGCCAGGAACAAGAGATAAAAGTATCTCGAATCACCGCCCAGGGAAAAAGAAAAAAAATTTGGGTCAAAAAGAAAGAAAAGGCCAACCTCGTCCGACCCCTTGAAAAAAATCAAGGGATACGCAGTCAGTGGTCAAAAGAAAACCAAAAAACCCTCCGCGAATCCTGCAATGCTACAATTACTAAAGTGCTCAGGACAGGTATCCCATAGATTAAATGCAGACGATTTTGCTGCATTCCTATCGACATTCTTGAAAGATGAGTAATTGGTGCATTTCTAAAGATTTGATATTTTATATATATATATATATATATATGTGTGTGTGTGTGTGTGTGTGTGTGTGTGTGTGTGTGTGTGTGTGTGTGTATAACAGAATATAACAATTATAGCAATTTACTCAAAAGAAAGTTATTTTTAGATAGAATATTCCTTCTAATCCTAGATCTTAACGACATTAGGATATGGTTTATTAATTTATTTATTTATTGAAAAACTTTCACCTTTTCACTTAAAAGAATCTCTTTGCGTTTTCTATTTGGCATAATTGAATGTCAACTGTCACTGCTTTTTTTTACGAATTTTGCTTATTTCAACGGCTTCGTAAGAGACATGAAATATTTGTATATCATAAAAGATGTAAAGTTGAAAATCAGCAGTTAAACAATTCGGTTGGTAAGATTAAAATACATTGTCTGTATCCCCTGCAGATGTGGAAGAACACCCTGCACCCCAAAGAAAAAAAGAGGGTCCAAGATATGACATTAAACTGCATTTGATGGTGGGGCTCCAGTTCTCGAAATCTAGAGAGTGTGGACTAGCCATTCCTAGACATTACTTCCAGATCCACTCTGTCCCGGAGTGATAGTACCAGTTAGGGTTCCATCTCTATATAACGGTAAACCAATTGTACTGAGAATATTTATTTGTTGCTAAAATTGTTTACAAATTATTTACTCATTAGTGTTTTTCACTTCAGCGTTAGCTGATGGTTTTCACTGGAGTCTGAGTGACAACAAGTCTCCTCAAGTCCCCAGGACTCTTCTCCGTATTCTGGCCGTTTTTAATAATGTTGTCGTTTGGATGGTCTTGACTCGTTCGCCAACTTCCAAGTCCTCCGGGCCCTTTAATAACCCTTTACTTACTGAGCCAAAAGCACCAATCACAATTGGTACCATAGTCACTTTCATTTTCCACAGCTTTTTCAGTTCCCCACCAAGGTCGAGAAACTTATCCTTCATTTCACATTCTTTCAGTTTTATTCGGTGGTCAGCCGGGACAGCAAAGTCGACAATTTTGCAAATTCTCATTTTTTTTTTTGTTATTGATTATTCTTAGGTTGTGGTCCTCTGATAAGGTGATGCGTGAGTATGTCAAAATTCCATAGGAGTTTATGTGTGTCATTTTCTAGGACAGGTGCTGGGTTGTGCATATACCATTTGTTCGTATGGTCAAATTTAGATTTCTTGCACATTTCCCAGTAGATCACCTTGCCCACCGAGTCGTGTCTTGTCTTGAACTCCTTCTGTGCAAATTTGCTGCATTCGCATATTATGTGATTGATCGTTTCGTTTCTGTCACCTATATTTGCTATTTTGTTAAGCCTTTTCTATCCTCGCTTTATATGATTGGTTCTTATGGCGTTGTCTTGGGCTGCTATGAGTAGAGATTCTGTTTCTCTCTTAAAGTTTCCTTTTCTTAGCTAGGTCCAGGTTTGTCGTGTGAGATGTTGTTTATTAGTAGTTTAAAATGCCCATAGAGTTGTTTTTCTTCCCATTTTCTTTTCCTAGTTATTGTCATTCTGTCGTCTGTCGTGTTGTCAGTATTGTTTCTGAGGGCTGTAATCAGTCCTCGTTCGTGTTTTCCTATGTAGTCTTCGAGCCGTTGTATCGATGCGTCAACGCAGTCTTCGATGCTGGCAATACCTCCTCCTCCCTCTTTTTTGATTATTATTATTATTACTAGAGCTTTTCACATCAGCGTTAGCCGCTGGTTTTTCACTGGAGTCTGAGTGACAGCAAGTCTCATCAAGTCTCAAGGACTCGTCTCAGGATTCTGGCTGTTCTCAATAATGCTGTCGTTTGGATGGTCTTCACTCGTCCGCCAACTTCTAAGTCCTCTAGTCCCTTTAGTAATCCTTTTGTTACTGTTACAAACGCACCAATTATTATTGGTATAATTGTCACCTGCATGTTCCACAGTTTTTTCAATTCCCTAGCAAGGTCGAGGAACTTATCCTTCTTTTCACATTCTTTCAGTTTTATTCTGTGGTCAGCCGGGACAGCAAAGTCGACTATTTTGCAAGTTCTCTTTTTTTGTTAATTATTATTAAGTCTGGTCTTCTGCCCGGGATTAGGTAATCCGTTTGTATGTTAAAGTCCCATAGAAGTTTATGCGTGGCATTTTCTAGGACAGGTGCTTGGTTGTGCATATACGATTTGTTAGTATGGTCGAATTTAAATTTCTTACACATTTCCCAGTGAATCACCTTGCCGACCCAGTCGTGTCTCGCCTTATACTCCCTCTGTGCTAATTTGCTGCATTCGCTTATTATGTGATTGATGGTTTCATCTGTGTCACCACATAGCCTGCATTTTCTATTTTGTTGAGTCTTATCTATTCTCGCTTTGATATGATTGGTTCTTATGGCTCTGTCTTGTGCTGCTATTAAGAGAGCTTCTGTTTCTCTCTTAAAGTTTCCTTTTCTTAGCCATGTCCAAGTTTTATCGTGTGAGATATTGTTTATTAGTTGTTTAAAGCGCCCATAGAGTCGTTTTCCTTCCCATTTTTGTTTCCTCGTTATTATCATTCTGTTGTTCATCGTGTTCTCAGTTTCGTTTCTGGTGGTTGTAATGAGTCCTCCTTCGTGTTTTTGTATATAGTCTTTGAGTCGTTGCGTCAACGCTGTCTTCAATGCTGGCAAGTCTTCTTCCGCCCTCTTTTCTTGAAACATATAGTCTGTCAACGTCGCCTCTGGGATGTAATGCCTTATGCATTGTCATTAATTTTCTTGTTCTTTGGTCCATTTGTTTAAGTTCGTCTCTGGTCCATCGGAGAAAGGGTCCGGAATATCTAACTAGAGGTACAGCCCAGGTATTTATTCCTTGGATAAGATTTCTGCTATTGAGTTTTGTCTCGAGTAGTTTTCTAGTTCTCCTGAGATATTCTTTCTGATTTTTTTCTTTCATTTCCGCTTGTTTATTATTATTATTATTATTATTATTATTATTATTATTATTATTATTTACTTAAAACGATTTAATTGTATGCGAATGAATAATTATTTTTAGATAGAAATAATTTCTTGAAACCATGTAATAGTGTATAAATTATTAGTGTTCAAAAGGCATACTTTAAATTATACACCTAAGTGAAAACATTTGTGTTAGATAGGAATACTTTATATAAAATTGTGTGCAAAAAACACTTAAAAACAACGCAAAACAGACATAAACATACAAACGTGATTACCTAAAGTTAAGGCATAAAATAACACAAGACTGGTTGGCATGCCATTACAATCACTCACCTATTCCATCAGCCCATTATTATAATTAATACCGTATCAGAAAAACCTATATTAGATAAGTTATATAATATATGAATTTCTTGGCTCAGTATATTACATTACTCATTTTAATAATAATATAAAAAAACAAAGACACGATCTATGCAGTCGGCAAGCCACAACAATTCTTTTTCACCGACTATCTTGTGAACGTAGAATGGGAGGTCATTTTATTTTTACTAGTATTGCAGAAATACGTGAAGAAAGTACAACCTTACAGTATGAGTGAAAGTAGATTATAATTCTCAGTGAGCATGGGAAATTACATCTCGTCTCTCATAATTTTGTTAACGATGTGGAGAAAAGTTGAGCCCAGCTCGAAATATCAGAGAAGCTGCATTTTGGGTGTCCACCTTAATCTAAGGTTAGTAACAGATTATGTGGTGCATTCAATATGTTCCCAGACTTTTTTTGTATTGGCATTTAGAATTGATGTTGACTCTTGAGGATTCAGTATTTTATTGCGATACATCTTACGAGATGACTCTAATTATCATGATTTCAGGTTCAAAGGAACAGCTACAGCAGTAATTGAAATACACCCTACTAAAGTCTGATTGTCACAGCTGGTGAATTTCAAAAATGCAATCTGGACGTGAGGAAGAACGATATGCAATAAAATTCTATTTTAAACTTGGAAAAAATGCCACTGAAACGTATGGGATGCTTCAGACTGCTTTTCAACCATCTTGCATGAATCGAGCATCAGTTTTTGAATGGCATAAGAGATTCAAGGAAGGCACGGAGTCTGTGAGGGATGATGAGAGGTGTGGGAGGAGTAAGGAAGTCAATACACCAAAGTTGATTGGTCAAAAGGGTTAGGGTTAGGGTTAGGGTTACTATGTTGAGGTTTTAAGGGATTTCAGAATGAGATTCCTAGGGAAGAGACCCGCACTCTTGAAATCGGGTCAGTGGCATTTCCACGAGGACAATACACCAGTCAACAACTCCATCCTGTCATAGACTATTTGAACAAGATGGGCATCAACACAGTTCCTTAGCCTCCCAATAGTCCAGACCTTGCTTCCTGTGACTTTTGGTTATTCCCTAAGCTCAGAGGCAGTCGTTATGAGACAATTGAGGAGATGAAAGAGGCTGTGACGAAGGTCATTGACACGCTCGCATAAGAGGACTTCCATGGAGCGTTCCAGAAGATGTTAGAACGGTACAACAAGTGAATTGAAGCCGGAGGAGATTACTTCGAAAGGGTACTAGAGTTTCTTGTGTGTACTATCAATAAAAGTACCCATACGAAAAAGTCTGGAAACTTATGTAATGAGCCTTGTATATTAGGGTTTTTTTATCTTCTTTCTCACAAAAATGTTTGAAACTTTTCAAAATATGTTTACATTTTTAAAATAAAGTATCAATTTCCCGGTGACTATATTTGATTGTACCTTGAAAATATTGCTTGCAGCTCTTAGGAATTTTCATTATGTGTCGGTGATCTTAAACCTAGCAACTGAGAAAAAACATGTCCTACAGTATATATATGTATATATATATATATATATATATATATAGAGAGAGAGAGAGAGAGGGGGGGAGAGAGAGTGTGTGTGTGTGTGTGTGAGAGGATGGCATACATTGTCTCATTACAATAAATTTGAATAACAATGTAAACAGTATCATGTAAAAAAAAAATTTGATGCCAATTTTGCTTGAAAGTTAAAAGTATGGAAATACCGTGATGTTATATTTTATCTCCAACAAAAATAAGAAGAAAAAGAAAACGAGGTGAAAATAAATGGTTGTCTGGCGTTCAAACTAAATAATAACCCCACCTGACACTCCCCTCTCAATAAACAAAGAAAAAAAGACATAAAATATCCCCACAAAATCTATTGATTGTCATCGTCGCTCTCCATATAAACCCGGATTACAGCTATTCATTGACGTGTTATCATCTTTGTGATGATAGAGACGTTGTAAAGTATAATCTACATCAAATGGAGTCCCTGATTCAATAAGCTTTGTGTTTCAATTCAGTGTTTAGTATATTAAGGCGGGAAAGTTTGGTTTGTTTTTTTTTAGAGATGAGACGTGAAAAAAGATCTTGCTCTGTTGTTTTCACTTTGGGGTTTTATTGATTTTATTTGTATAATGTTTTGTCATTTTTTTATTTGTTAAAAGGAAATCTTTTGGGAAATGCACCTAAAAGCTGATACCAAAACTGTTCAAAATTGTCCGAATTCCATTTATGAATATTATTTTTCGAAGGAAGTATTTATCATTCATCAAAAATATATAGTGCTCATTTACATATAGTCTCTACTGTTGATCTCTCTTTCTTTTTCTCTGTCTCGGTCTCTGTCTCTGTCTCTCTCTCTCTCTCTCTCTATATATATATATATATATATATGTATATATATATATATACACACAGTTAAGATCAAAATTTGACACTAAAAGCGTTTTTAATTCGTAAAATCTTTACAGTGTTCTATACACGAAAAGGCAGAGCAATAAACAATATTTTACAAGTATAAAATAGAATGATAATAAAACAGTATAAAGAACATACCCTTCAGCGATTAACGTTGTAGATACACATGTAAACTCTTTATTATCATCCTATTTTATGCTTTATGTATATGTATATATATATATATATATATAGGCAACCAGTCAAAATATATGGCCACCCTCAAAAATTTATAATTTTTAATTTTGATTTCATTTTAAAAATGTCATTCTTAAGGAAACTAATTAAAGATCACAATTATTATACAAAATACAAGTTTTCCTGGGTTACATTAAAAACTAATTAAGCCCCAAAACACACACAAAAAAAAATCTAAACCATTTGATTCATCAAAATGACCTTTTTTGACCGCTATCACTGCTTCACAGGTTCTGGACATTCTTTCCACTAAAAACTGATAGTAGACGGAAGATAATTCTCCGCAGATTTCCTGCAAGAATTGCTAAAGTAGAGCCGCTGTTTGGGATTGTTTACCACTGATTAATCGGTCAAGTTTTTACCAAACCAGTTTAATGGGATTTAAGTCCGCTAATTACGCCTGCGAAGACATCAGTTGAAGGACGTGCAATTCCTCACTGCTTTTAATGTACCTCTGGCAAAGTTTACGTGTATGCTTCGGGTCATTATCTTGCATGAGTATAAATCCTTGAGCCTCAAAAGCCGTTCCAGATGGGATTGTGATGATGCAGTTGGCTGTAATAACCGATCTGACTCAATTTGCCCCCAACACCATAACAGAGCCTCCTCCATGTTTTAAGGTTAGTGTGATATAGAGGGTGGCAGCTCTTTTACTAACTCTTCGGCGCACATATATCCTCCTATTTGACCGAAAGATTTTGAACTTTGATTCGTCAGTCCAAAGAACTTTATTCCACAGCTTTATTGTATTGGCGCGCCTTAGTCCACAGTAGCCTTTTAATATCGTTTTGCTTCTTCAACCGGGGTTTCTTGACAGTAGTTTGCCATATAGGCCAGCTTCACCGTCTTCTCGCAGTGGGTGTTGACACATTTTTCCCTATATTGGTTCAGTTTTGCGGTGATATTTGGAGCAGTTAGCCTTCTGTCAGCCAAGCTGGTGACTCTGATAAAATTGACCTCTGCATAGGTAAAACAGGTAGTAGCTAACAAGCAGTAATTCAACAGAGTGGGAGTTCAAGTGGTGTTATAATGTAACATTTGGAAAACGTTTCCGTTATGCTAAATACAAAAGAAGAAAAATGCCTTCAAATTATTTTTTGAAAGATATTTGGTTATACTAAGGTAAAGGTTTGTGAGAAATTCTTGTATTTAATAATATAAATAAAAAATATTGTAGCGCTACGTGTTTCAGTAAAAAAAAAAACAAAAAAAAAAACAACACTTATAGGATGAGAAATACAAATTTTTGAGGGTGGCCTAATACTTTTGACGTGTTGTATGTATATATATATATATATATATATATATATATATTGGAAAGGTTTTTACCTAGGAAATCCACTCTAAAAATAATTGCTTTTAGGGCTTGATGAGAGAAGAGATCCGATGTCCATACGGAAGACAGGAGAATAAGAAAGGAAATCTCTCCAAGAACTAAATTGAATAAGATAAAAAGACCAGATACCTCATCTCTCTCTCTCTCTCTCTCTCTCTTTCTCTGTCTCTCTCTCTCTCAAATACAACAAAAAGTGACAATTTCTCTATACATATATATTGTACATATTATTGTTACACCATTTTGTTTCAATAAATAGTTAATCGTTAACAGAGAGATTTTCTTGTCTTTGAGTTGCCAACACCAAGGCAAAATGTTCCAACGACCTCGGTCATCAGAAGAAGTTCCGAATAGATTGTGTCATTCCTCATCTGTGAATTATTCGAACACAACGTGGGCATAGAGAAAGTAGATAAACCAACTATCCAGAAACGCATTGGTAGTTACGGTACTGTGACTAGCATAGGACCACAGAGAGAGAGAGAGAGAGAGAGAGAGAGAGAGAGAGAGAGAGAAATAAAGAGAAATTGATAAGAAGGTAAGAGAGAGAGAAAAAAGAGAAATAAATTAATAACAAGGTAATCCAAGAAGAAGGAGAGATTATTGAGAAGCAAAGTCAACACTATAGCATTTCGGTTCTAATGAATCAACATCAGGTTGTGAGGGATGATATTAGTGATATTAAATCAACGATGGATGTTTAAAAGTACAAAAGACAAAAATCTAGGGAAAATTTGTAGAAAAAGAAAGTTTTCCTTAGGTTTTTGTATTTTGTACTTTTAAATATCCATCGTTGATTTAACTTCATTGGATTACATTGTCATCAATTTTTCTCTATATATTGTCGGATTACACTGCATTATTTACTTCCATATATATATATATATATGTGTGTGTGTGTGTGTGTATTAAAATAAGAAGGTCCATGAAGAGAATTGTATTTTTGAATTTATTCATTTTGGTCTTACATACGTGTTATATATGTGTATGTTTCCAGCTCGTTGCTTTCGTCAGAGAACGTATGTGGCACAAGGCCTTGTTAATTTATATATATATACATATATATATATATATGTATAGTTTGTTAAATTTATAAATGGGATATTTAATGCTTAACCCATCCTTTTATAATGATAGAATCAGTATGATTCAACCCATAGCTTGAGGGATATAGGGGTTCACACCTTTCTCCCAGGGTATTAGTCCGAAAGTGAACGTAAGAGCGCGACTAGAGTTTGGACTCGCTTACTTAGTGTTGCACGTTAACCATAACGCTGCCACCTAATCAGGCGTGTGTCAGACGTAAAACTTTACTTCTAACATGTATATACGTAAGCAGTGGTGAGCTCAAAAGTAAAATATTTTTCTACATTGTTTTAATTATACTTTTGTATTCACACACATATGCGCACTGAATACACTGACTGCATCTCTGAAGAATGGGTAAAACTCCCCCAACTAGTGTCCTAGATATGACTCCAAACAATCTGATGGTAAGGCTCCAGTACTGCCATTGCTCCAAGATTCACTCTGGCAGGGAGTGGTATCACCTGATAGGGTTCTATCTATAGGTCAAACAGAGCCAAACAGTGTTCTTATGCTAAACAGATTTGCTTGAAATAGAATTGATTTTACTTTTAGATGATTGTAAACAAAAAAAAATGTGTGCTAATGCCAAACTGAATTGTTTGAAATAGAACCGTTTTGACATTTAAACTGAGTACATATGTTAAACTGAATTGATTGAAAAATAACTGTTTATATGTATAAAAATGGATTTGGCATTATATAACCCACAATGGTTGATATAAAACCAAAGCAAACCAAATGCACACACACACACAAACAAACAACGACACTCAGACACACATTTAGAAAGAAAGAGATAGAGAGTGTGCCAATCAATATGGGTGTTTGTGTGTGAAAGAGAGAGAGAGGGAAAGAGGGAGTAAATGTAATGCATGCAGATATTATGATAATCGAAGTTTTGCTAAGTGCATTCACATGTTAGCTTAGTTCGATACAAGGCCAAACCACTGAGCACTGAACTCAATACTCACGCGATTTTCATCTGCTATATATCCATCTCGCCCTCTCACAAATATATATACTTCTGTATATACGCGTATTTCTATGTGATTGTGCGTTGGAGGGTGAAACCTTTTCGATTTATTCATGTCTACACACCCTTTTTACTTGAATATAAATGTTCTTTTTATTTTTTAAATATAATTTTGTTCTAAATAATTTAATTTATGTATTCTTTTCAAATCACTGATTATTTTCTTAAATTTGATTTTACAATCGATTAAGTAAGAAGCATTAAGACAGGGTTTCATTAAAAAGTGAAAATTCAAAAATTTTCTTATTTTGAAAATGTAGCTCAGCAAATGTTGAAAAATAGAGTTAGAACTTTTTTTCTCATTTATGTTTTCGTCAAAATATTCATATTTATGGGTCGAAGCCAAGTGTGCCGGCGGTGTCCTCGTAGTGCAATGGTTAAAGCGATGACCTGCGGAATTGTAGTAAGCTAGTTCGAAGTCCAGTCGCGCGATTACGTTCACATTTAGGCAAATACCCATGGGAAAGGTATGAACCCCCTTATCCTCCAAGCTATGAGATTAAATAGTACCACTACTGTTCTTCTAGGAGAATAGCTTTTGCATTAAATAACCTACAAAGGTTGATATGCCAAGAAACCAAACCAAACCAAGTGTCACGTGAGAATGCATTTTTTTTTTTTTTTGCTCTTAGAGAGAATATTTACCCCCAGTTTGCACACGAGTATTCTTGAAGGTATCCGTGGCGCAATGGTTTTATTCGTAGGAAATTGACACGGCGGTACAAGTTCAAGCCCTGGACGAGGCTGATTGCATTTCACATAGCACTAACAGCCTTGAGTAAGGTATGAATCCAATCATTTTCCCTACAGCTATGGACAGAATGGATTCTTTAACCTTGGTTATGTAACTAGTCTAGGAGAAGTCTAAATTCAAACGTATTAAACTTCGCTTGAAAATGACCTTGTGTCCCATCCTACGAGTGTGGAGGGTTTGGTAAATATTTGTGATAGAAAATATATGCTACATTGTAATTAAAGTTATAAATTTATAAGCTAACGGACGACCATAGTCGAGGGTGACCTGAAGGCTCCCTTTTCAATAGCTACTACACCAAGGTGTAGGAGAGGGCGCTACTCCTTTCCCTGGATTGCTCCGTTTTCCCCTTGATCCTTAACTTATAATGCTGAGGGTTAAACAAGGAGGCATCAAATACCATTTTTTGAGTCTTTGGTATGACTCGACCTGAGATTGAACCCAGGTCTCTCGAGCCATTGGCAAAAACTCTAACCATTATGCTAATGCCCGGTGATACTAGCAATGTAATCGAAAGTATCTTACACTTTGTCAGGAAAAGTAATAATAATTTGTGGATCATTTTACTTTTTGGTTTGGTTTTATACTCTATCAACCATTGCTGGTTATTTAATGTCAAATCCTATTTTTACTTGTATATTAAATATATGATTTGCAAACATATTTTGTAGATACACACATTTAAATTATAAAACAACTCTATTTCTAACAAATCAATTCAGCATAAGTAAAAAAAAATTAAATGGTTTCAAGTATTGCTATGTTAAATGATCAAATAGTTCTATTTCAAGTAATTCAATTAAGCACAAGCCATTAGTTTGCTCACAGTATAGATGTCAAACAGTTCTATTTTACCCATAGATAGGGTCCTACCAGGTACAACCACTCCGGACCAGAGTGGACCTGGGAGCAATGGCAATGAAGCGGTACTCCACATTACCCCAAAGCTCTAGCATTACTGGAGCTTCACCATTATTTAGTGTCATATCTTGGACACTCTTTGGGGGAGTCTTACCCTTCTGCAGAGATGTAGTCGGTGTATTCCACCACCACCCAGCTGACTGAGCTGTGATCATTTTAGTGGTTCTAAGTGTTGAAGAATTGAAGGCTTTAACTATTACACCATGAGGACACGCCTTTGGTGATTAAGAAAACAAAAACCGTGATATAAAAAAACTAGTAAAATTTATATAAATCAGACCAGTTTCAGAGGAGAGTGATTTTTTTGGGAGGTAGCATGAAAACTCTCCGTATATGAATATAGGGTCATTAATGTTACGTCATCTATGAGGCTAATGTCACTAAGAATAAGCTGCGCTAATCTGTATATTGGCCAACATTTCTTTTCTGTAAATACAGAGAACTCTTCCCTGTCCTTACGAAGTGAAGATCTGAAGAAGGGAGTAGAATAGAGTGACCAAAAGGTTGTGTTAACAATAAAGGCAGCACAAAGACTCAATTCAGTATTAGTATTATCCAAACAACATTTGAAATAGCATAGTCATGTTTTTCTTTTTATTTCATGACTCTTTGGTTTCTGTATTCTTTGGTTATGTACCCGGTAACCTTCAGATCGTTACAAAAGTCGAATCTTTTTTCTAAGGGATTTTTAAAAAGAAAGCAGTCTTTGTAAAAAATCAGTTGGAAACTCAAGGGGAATCTTTAAAAAAATACCGATAAAGATGACTTGACATTTCAGTCTCGTCAAAAGACACCAAATGCTAATCATGATTTACCAACTGATATAGAATCAGAAGTAAATATATTCAATGATGATGTGAAACTACTTTAGAACATTATCACAAGAAACAACACATATGGCAGGACACATAGCGTAACGGTTATATGCGTTCGTTCCCTAAGCTTCTGGAGGTTGCGGTTTCAATCCTGACTGCAGGCGAGTAACAATACAGGAATACTTAACACTTGTACCCGGTTATGGCTAACGGAATCAGAACGGGCAACCGCCGTGGATTCAATAAAGGACGTAGGTCGAAGTTCCGTGAAGGTTCCCGAGTTCGACAAACACCTGAAGAAGGCCAGAGGATATGTCGGTCGAAACGTTGTAGAAATAACAATAAAGATGAAGACAATAGTCCGAAAACCCTTAATAACAGAAATCATCAAGCTTCGTCTCAGAAATTTACACAATACAACCACACACACACACACACACACACACACATATATATATATATATATATATATATATATATATATATATATATATATATATATATATATATATATATATATATATATACAGGGTGGGATGTGTAAAAATAAACGCATATGGCTATAAATAAATTGTCATATAAAGGAAGATAATAGGAAATTAGAATTTAATATAGAAAAATATAAAGTACTAGATAGTGGATCCAAAAACAATAAAGTTGATAATAAATCAAGCAGCAATGAAATCAAAAAAAGTAAACGAGAAAAGTAATCTAGGGTTTGGTTTCGATGATACATTTAAATCTGACACTCATATTTTGTCTGTTGTATCAAAGGCAAATGGAATGATTCGATGGATGGTTAGAAATGTTATTTCAAGAGAGGCAAATGCTGTTTTAAAAATATATAAAACCCTTATAAGACTTCATAATTATTAAGATTTACATCTTTACAGGAAAGTGTATATAATTGAAACTTTCAAAATGATTAATGGAATTTCTAATTATGGTGGACATTTTTTCAATAAAAATTGAAAATTTACTGTCAACACAAATTTCAAAAATTAAGTCAACTAACTAATAAGATTTTCACGGAGCAAATTGCCATATCATATCAAGAACATCAATAGTATAAATAATTTAAGATTAAATTAGATGATTTCAGAAAAAAATATTAAGAAAAGATTTTTAAGGGACATTTTTGGGAAGTATTGATGTAATTATTTTATAGAATTTGATCTTTATATAGATATTGTACTGATAGTGTATATAATCTGTGCAAATTTTTTCTTTTGTTTTCGTTATGTTTTAAGGAAGTTGTGAAAAGATTGTTGAAAGCGGAGATAATCATGAAGGCATAACAAGAAAATGAAAAAAATAACTCAAGGTAAATAATGTCCCGTATTGACGTTAACAGAAAAAGAAATTTTATGACCTATTTTATTGATATATAAACAAAAACACAGTTTTATTAATTTTTGACTTGGTTTCCTTTTATCGATATGCGTAGATGTGTTCAAAAAGTACTGAGACTTAAGCAGCGTTTGCTTAAACAGAAATGAACAATGAATTAAACGTTAATTCTCCTCACAATATTCCCTTGGCTTTCAATACACTTATTCCAATGAAATTTACATTGGTTGTACTACCTCTAAACCTGCTCTGTTGATATTGTGTGAGCTTCACCGTAATATTTCTTTTAACACATTCTTCAAATTTCACTCTTAGGACGAATCTTCAATTTAGGAAACAAGAAAATATCGCATCGCCTTCTTAGTTTGTATTGTTTTTGTTTTTATTTTTATTTTGTTTCATTGGAGGATCATACTCACTTGTTTAAACATATTGAGACTGGCTTAATTTTTTTGACAGCAATCTAGACTTCTTGGTATAATCCTTTTATGATATAAATTGTTCAGCTATGCAAATCTCCATTCCAGTTTTTGAATTAAAAAAGAAAAGTATTTAAACTTCCTTTTAAAAATCTTTTTCATTCTCTTTCATGAATCAGGTCTGGCACAAGGCAATTGATTTGCGACGAGAATTTGTGCGACCTTTGATCTTACTTCTTTTTTATTAGAAGAAAAAGAAAATACAATTCCCAATTTTTTCATTGTTGTAGAGAGTTCTCACAAAATCCCAATGCAGAATGGGGTATGAATATGAGATTGATAGATGAATGAACTTAACTCTGTCCATAAAAAGGGGTAAAATTGGTGTCCCCGTGGCGTAATAGCAAACATATTGGACTACAACAACCTAGTTAGTGAGTTTGAATTCCAGTCACGGTAATACGTTCTCTTTCAGGCAATTGCCCTTGGAAAAGGCATGAACTCCTTTATTTCCCTCAGCTATAGATTAAATATCCCTTCTGTTCTTCTACAATGATGAATTGAGCATTTAATAACCCACAAAGGTTGACATGCTATTAAATGAAGAAACCACACCAAAAGACCAGAAGCTATCTTCATCCACTTCTCCGTTTCCAATGTGGCTAGACGATCGTTTTATTTACATTTTCATATTTGAAACAGATCATTCCGACATTTATACTTAAATCATATCAGCAGGTTTTGACGACGTGTAAGATGCATATGTCATTCTAAAAATGCTACAATTAATTTCTCTAGACAGAATATGATGGTGAATATTACATCATTCTGTAGCTTATTACGTCGCAACTATTGTTAATCTTTTTATTTTATGATTTGGTGGGAAATAAAGTAAATTTCGATTGACCTTATCAGTAGAGTGTGCGCCAATGGTCCGCGAGAGACCGGGGTTCAGCCTCAGGTCGAGTCATACTAAAGACTCGAAAAATAATACTTGATGCCTCCTTGCTTAACACACGGCATTATAAGGTATGGAAC
>OY757910.1:122807085-122835348 GCA_963585895.1 Sepioteuthis lessoniana
TCGTTCTTCTTAAGTGTCAGATTGCATTTTTTGAAATTCACCAGCTGTGACAATCAGGCTTTAGTAGGGTGTATTCCAATTGCTGCTGTAGCTGTTGATTTGATTGTGAAATCGTAAAAATTCGTCGGTCATCTCACAAGACGTATAGCAGTAATATACTGAAATTTCAAGAGTCTACAACAATTTTACGTGACCATACGAAAAAAGTCTGGAAACTTATCATATGTACCTCGTATAAGATATCAAGTAGTCTTATCTAATCATATTCACCCAACCCCTCCGCTCGGGCAGGATATGACACAAGGTCAATTTTTAAGCAGAGTTTAACCAGTTTGAATTCAGAGTTTTCCTTTTCCTAGACTAGTTGCCTCACCAATGCTCAAGATTAGTCTGTCCTACTATTTACCCATAGCTGGAGGGAGAATAATTGGATTCATACCTTTCCCAAGGGTATTAGTGCTATGTGAAATGCAATCAGTCTCGTCCAGGATTTGAACTCGTGTCGCCGTGTCCATTTCCTACGACGATAACCATTACACCACAGGCACCTCCACCAAGTATATCTAATAGTAAAGACGTATGCATTACCATATAGTTTAAAGAAACTATTTCTTTTACATGATAACCATTTTTTAAATGTATTATTTTTCCAGGTCAATAATAATCGTTACTAAACAATCACAACTTCAAGTTACTATTCTTAATACAAATAATTTTTACAGAGCTATATGTTATCAAGTATTCCTATTTAAAAGAAATTTTTATACAAATCTATTTGTCTTATAGACGAGGCTATAACAACTACAACCACTCCGGGTCAGAGTGAACCTGAGAGTAACGGTAATAAAGGAGTAACCTACACTCCCAAGATCTCCATAACTGGAGTCTTCCACTAGAGCCAGAATACTTCTTTTTCTAAGACTTGTGTTAAGCTATGAGAATGCATGGTTATTGAAGGTGCTATGAATCATTGATATAAACGAAAATTTTAAAAAGTGTTTATGCAAATGTCGGGAAATAAGGTTGTTTGACACCATTTGTATGTTAGGTTAAATTTAGTAAAATCTTTTATTATTAGTGACATTAATTTTTATTATTGGATTTCTCAAATGATATTTAATTTAGTTAATAAAATCAAAAGCAATTTTTGTTCTAAAAATTGTTGATTTTCACAATATAGGAAAAGAAGAAAGGGGTTAATGCCTTTGTGATGAAGTTAACTGTTTGTAATGTAACAGGGTTTACTTGTTTTTTAGAATATTGTAGTTATAATATTCTACACAGTTTTCTCAGTTTGGCTAATGTGAAAAATCAGGTTTTTGGAGTTTTCCCAAAGAGTAGACTGGTTGTTGAGAAGACTCGCTACGATTCCCTTTAGCGAGAAATGAGGATTTTGAAGCTGGCAAGAAGCGACAGGCAACAATGGGCAGACAATATTGGAAATATTGTTTTAAGTTAGTTAGTGTTAAAGAAATGACCCTTGAACTTGATTTGAACAATCGGTGATTTGGAATGCATTTTCAACGTGGTAATAGTTTTGTGTTATGAAGAGATGTGCAATATATTGACAGTGTTTTGACGTTACATGTTAATTAGTGTTTCGACAGCGAAGAGACTGGTTCGACTCAAATTGAGAGACAGAACACATAAGCAATTTTGATAGCAGTCGGCCCAGAAATTAGTCCGTATTCTATTTTCTATAATTATAGATTCTATACAACAGCTGATTGTATGTCACCTGATATGCTGTTAGTAAACTGTCTTTATTCAATTAACTGGCATCGTTATTCTTCCGGAGAAAGGACCAAATTATCGTATTCAGAATGTTCATCCCCTGTGTGAGATTTCACAACAGGGTTCGGACTGAGCTACTCGTCGACAATAAATACGAAAATTTTGGGTGAGAGGGTTATGTTATATTGTTAGTTACCAGTATAGGTGACCCCAGTTGAATTTATACCTTCCCAAGGTAAAAGAGCTAAGTGAACTCTCACTGCCTCGAGCTGAAACGAATTCGGCTTGCTGATATATTTCTACCAATAACCTTAACTTTAAATTTTAGAATAGTTTTAAAATTGCTGAAGAAATCAGAAATCGCCGGGCTTTTAGGTGTATACGTTATGGCTTATCCGCAGATGAAACTGATTTTGAAATGCGCAATTATATATTTTCTATCAGACAAGAATCATCAGGTGTTATCCCGAGTATTTCCCCTTTGTGATATTCATCAGCTGAAATTTAGTTGGTGGTTCATGCAACAGGTTGTAGTGAAATATTTTTTAGACTAGCAGAAAGGAACGATTCCTGACCTTATTTAATATTGATCGTAAAATATCGATTGTTTTTTTTTTTTGTCTTTTTTTAAGCTGCAGTGATGTCATGTGATGAAAAATGAATTTTTCACAGAATTATGAATAAATGTGTTGTTATTAACTAAACTTTGCTAAGTTTGACACACAAACCACAGGCTGCTTTGTACCTGCTGTTACCTGTGAACACATGTTTTGATTACAGGAATCTTATTTTTGTTCGAAATGTGGAGTTTCATTGTTTCACGTCAAAATCCAATATTTCCTTTGCACGATCTAATATACAGATGCTTTTACAAGAACGTGAGGAATGAGGAAACGCTTTCCCATAAGAAAAATAGAACTAGATGCTCTAGAGAAAATAGATTATTTTCGGGGGTTATTGTAAAAAGTAACAAAACCAATATTTTCTCTCTCAGAAATTGTTTTCTTCTTAGCAGAACACATTCTCACTGCGTCACTAACTTCAAATGACACTTCTTTTCGGATGCATGCTGCAGGAATTCGGTAAATGGGATTGATTCATTGAATTATCTTAAAAAAAAAGCTTCAAGTACAAATAATACTTGATATCATGAAATATTTTTTAGGTAATATATATATATATATATATATATATATATATATATATATATATATATATATCGGCCTAGAGGGTGGAGTGTTCGCCAATGGCCTGGGAGAACGGGGTTTAATCCTAGGTCGAGTTATACCAAAGATTTAAAAATTGTGCTTGATACCGCCTTTGCTTAACTCTCAGCATTATAAGGTAGGGATCAAGGGTAAAAAGAAGCAATCAAGGGAAATAACTAGCGCTTTCTCCTACATCTCGTTATAATAACTTATGAAAAAGGAGCCTTCGCGTCACCCTAGATTATGATCACCACTTTACTTGCTTATATATATATATATATATGTGTGTGTGTGTGTGTGTGTGTGTGTGTGTGTGTGTGTGTGTGTGTGTGTGTGTGTGTGCTAGAGTGAGAGAGAGAAAGATAGAGGCAGAGAGAGCGTACACACTTAATGACACGTACACAACTAATATATGTATATTTATAAAAGAATACACATTGAGATAGATTAATACATATATAAGATAGATAGATAGATAGATAGATAGATAGATAGATAGATAAAAATAAATTTATAAGAATTGATAGATAGATAGATAGATAGATAGATAGATAGAAATTTATAAGAATAGATAGATAGATAGATAGATAGATGACGACGATCCAAGGGGGAGGAGAGATTTATTGAGAAGTCGACACCCTAGCGTTTCGGTTCTACTGAACCATCATCAGGTCCATGAGGGGTGATATTAGCGATTTTAAGTCAACGATGGTTGCTTAAAAATGTAAAATACAAAAACCTAGGGGAATATTTGTATAATAAGAAATGATGATGTTTCAGTAGAACCTAAACGCTATGGTGTCGACCTCAATAAATCTCTCCTTCCACCTGGATTACCTTGTTATCATTTTTATACATATTGTCGGATTACAATCCTTTATCTACTTTTCATAGATAGATAGATAGATAGATAGATAGAAAAACAAAGGGAACTAAGAAAGAAAGAATGAAAGAAAGAAAGAAAGAAAGAAAGAAAGAAAGAAAAAAATAGAATTTGATAGATAGATAGATAGATAGAATTAAGAATCAGGCACGACTAAATTGTTTCTGCATCCCTTAATAAATTAACGAATATCAGAAAATAAAATGCGGACACACAGACACACACACACATATATATATATATATATATATATATATATATATATATATAAATATATATATATATATATATATATATATATATATATAATCGTTGGTGTTTCACTAATAGAAAATAAAACAAGAATCTAAAACTAAAGCACTTTTGGTTTAGTGGATTTTTTGTAAAAATGATTGATGCAAAACAGCGGGAAAATATGACACCATCCAATACTGAAAAGAAGAAATAATGCCATCCAGCTGGCAATTTCAGGAATATGTAATAACATAGATTTGTTTAGCACAACATCACTGTAAAGATCAAATTCAGTGTATAGTAGTAAATTTCTGCTTGATTCACGATGTAACAATAACTCCATTATGATCTTGTTTAATTTCTAAGTGATTCTTCAGAGATATTTACAAAGTTTAATTTCATACGAGGGATTTTGAAATGTTCTTGGATTAACCAGTTTTAAATGTTTTAAAATTAGTAAGCATAAATACTACAAAAGATTCTCATCTACCATTAATAACAGAGTACCTTCCCCTCTTCCGGACAGGAGCTAAGCCCTCACCGAGAAGGGGTGAGTTCTGAGGCACCCCTGAAGAAGAACGACGACGGAATCTAAGCAATTTTTAAATTCCCTACAATGTGAGGTTCACTTCCAGCGGGGTCCCCAGTTCTAAACCAATCTTTTATCACAAAATACTTCAGAGATCCATCTTGTAACTTAATGCATTATTTCTCAAATTTATTTGATCTTTCAAAAATTTCAGTAAAGATTTAGCAGAAGGCATTCTCTTCTTATATGGGACAAGAATTTTCTGAACCTCTTCGTATAGTACAAGTTCACAGGTATGGGCTATTTAGCGAAAATCCAAGTTAGAACCATTGCAGCAGGTTGCTGATACCTACTAGACATATTTCTACTGAAATACAAACGAAACTATGAATATTTGAACATTGTGAAAACAACCATTTCCTACATATTTTGAAGTGGATTGGTTGTCAGGGTTTTATGGCATATCAACCTTTTTAGGTTATTTAACGTCAAATCCATTTTCATACAAATAATCAGTTCTATTTCAAATAATTCAGTTTAGCGTACAGTTTAATCGTTAAAACCATTTCTATTTCAAGCTATTCAGTTTAGTCAAACAATTCTAATTCAAACAATTCAGTTTAGTATAAGTATAGTTTTTGTCCACACATAGTTAGATGCCAAAACAGTTCTATTTCAAACAATTCTGTTTAGCGTAAGTACAGTTTCAACGCCGAAACAGTTCTATTTCGAGTAAGTCAGTTTTGCAAAAGTACACAGCTTAAATGTAAGTACACAGTTTTTGTTTACACTCAGTTAAATGACAAAACAGTTTTATTTCAATATAGCATAACTACACAGTTTCAACGTCAAAAAAGTTCCATTTCAAACAATTCAGTTTAGCGTAAGTACAGTTTCAATGTCCAAACAGTTCTATTTCGAGTAACTGTTTTGCAAATGTACACAGTTTAGATGTAAGTACACAGTTTCTGTTTACACTCAGTTAAATTTCAGTTTAGCATAAGTACACAGTTTCAATATCAAAAACAGTTCTATTCCAAGCAATTCAGTTTAGCATAAGTACTCAATGTTGTTCTATTTGACCCATTGATTGGACCCTATCAGGTGGTACCAATATGGACCAGAGTGGTTCTGGGAGTGATGGCAGTGAAGGGGTACTCTGCATTCCTTAAAGCTCCAGCACTACTGGAACCTCACCATCAGATTGTTTAGTGTCATATCTAGGACATTCGTTGGGGGGGTATTACTCCTCTGCAGCGGTGCAGTCGGTGCATTCTACAGCTCCAGCAGAATAAGCAAACTCGTTGGGGGGTCTTACTCCCCTGCAGAGGTGCATTTGGTGTATTCTACAGCCACCCCTAGCCGACCAGGCAATTTGAAGCGGAGAAAATAATGAATAATATCATAAGTTATATACTTCGTGTTGTATTATATAGATAAGATAATTTCAAACGTTTTTTTCTTTCATTTTTTAAGAGTTGCAGGAACCTCTGTCTAATGAGAATAAATTGTACAATAAACAGAAATCCATTCATCACATTGAAATAAAATTGAAAATCCGCTATACTGGGAAAAAACTTACAATATCACTAAGAAAAAACACACACCTACCAAATAAAAGAATTAACTCTTCAGCTTTGAACTTCTGTGTCAAAAATATGAGTTTGTAAGTAAGGGTAAAGTAAAGTTGGTGACATTAGTCGAGGGTGACCCAAAGGCTTCCTTTTCGATAGCTACTACACCAAGGTGTAGGAGAGGGCGCTACTCCTTTCCCAGGATTGACCCGCTTTACCCTTAATCCGTACCTCATAATGCTGAGTTTAAAGCAAGGAGTCATCAAGTACCATTTTTTGAGTCTTTGCTATGCCTCGACCTGGAGATTGAACCCCTGTCTCCCGAGCCATTTGCGAACACTCTAACCATTATGCCAATGTCAGGTCCTGTAGATGTTCAAAAATGTTTCTTCTCTACGAAAAATTATTTGAAGATTTTTACCCAGCCCCTCCTTTACGAGCAGCATATAATAAAAGATCTTTTTTTTTTTAAATAGAATAAAACTGGTTTGAATTCCCTTTTTTTCTTTCACTGGTTGTCTGACCAAGGCTAAAGAACCCTTGAGTGGGAGAGAGACAGATAAATAGATGCCTTTACCAAAGTCATTAACGCAAAATGAAATGCCAACAGACTCCTTCAAGATTTTAATTCACGTCACCCGTTCCATTTCATAATATGGTAAATGTTACGTTAGGCACAGAATTCTTTGTTGCAGATATATTTCCAAACAAAATTTAAATGTTTTCTAGGTAAAAGAGTTTCGGTTATACCCAATAAAATTAGACTTGATATATTTATTTATGAGCGATGCTAAAAATTAAAAGACAATGAGATTATATATATATAAGTAAAAGAAAAGTTGGCGACCGTTGTCGAGGGCGACCCGAAGGCTCCCTTTTCGATAACTACTACACCAAGGTGTAGGGGAGGGCGCTACTCCTTTCCCTGGGTTACTCCACTTTACACTTGATTCTTACCTTATAATGCTGAGTGTTAAGCAAGGTAGCATCAAGTACCATTTTTTAAGTCTTTGCTATGACTCGACCTGGGATTGAACCCCGGTCTCCCGGACCGTTGGCGAACACTCTAACCATTATGCCAATGTCCGGTAAACTTATATATATATAAAGTTACATGTAATTCTAGGACTTTAGAGCTTTTCTGTGTTTCATTATATGATACGCCAATTTAAATAGCGAAAGTTAGTTTTAGTTTCGATTTCTTTGTCTGTTATGGTATATTAACCTTTGTGTGTTAATTAAGTCATCCTTGTAAAAGAACAGTAGTGGTACTATTTCACCCATAGTTCGATGAATAAGAGAGTTCCTTCATTTCCAAAGGTTATTAATTAGCTCAAAAAAGAACGTAATTACGTGACTGGAGTTTAGATTCGCTTACTAGGGTGTCGAAGTCCAGCAGTTTTGCTGTTAGGGCCACGGGTACTCCCACAATGACATCTTTTTTTTTTCGTAAATTCAAGTTTTTAGATTATGTCAAGGAAAAAATATTTCTGAATCCACCCCTGACTAAATAAGTTTAGAGAAAAGCTTATCGTTTTTTTCCCGTTGCTATTCGATTCGCTCTGTGCTTTCCTTTCTCTGTGATTCCGTTCAATTGTATCCAGACCAGATAGGAATCATATGGCACATCTATTTGAGAATAGATCACCAATATATTTAAAAGTTTGTTTTGATGGGTTAAAAATAAAACAGGAAAATAGTATACTGGTCTGCCACGGATTCCCCGAAAAGCCCTCGTAAGGTTTTGTTTTAAGAATTTGTCCTTCTCTTAGACCGGTTTCCGAACTCTCGCGTAATGACTACATATGAAATTGGCTTGAGATTCAAACCCTGGACGAGCCTGTTCACAGGTCTGTTCGCACTAATACTATTAGGAAAGGCTTGTTTCTGTCTCTTATAGCCCAAGTTATTTATAAATAGTAGAGCAGACTTACTTATTTCTCTCTCTCTCTCTCTCTATATATATATATATATATAGTGTTTTAAAAAATAATATTATATGGAGATAAATAAATCAATTTTGCTCATTATTAAGCCCGTTTTATTTCGTTTAAATCGACTTGGTAGTTACTCAGATTTTTACTTGCCCAGTTGGCTGGGGATGTAGCATACAACAACTGCATCTCTGCAGAAGGATAAGACCCCTCAATGGGTGTCCTGATATGGCATTAAACAATCTGATAGCAATGCTATGGCCTTGAATATTTGGAGAAATATAGAGTACCCCTTCATTGCAATTGCTCACAGGTCGACTCAGACCCAGAGTGGTAGTACCTGACTGGGTCTTTTCTATTGGTCAAGTAGAAAAAAATTGTCTGCAAACAATTGATTATTGTTAAATTGTGACTGGTATATTACCTCATGGTCGTTCAAAAATCTTTTCTACAGACTATGTTTACAGATTATATATCTATCTATCTATATATATACGTGTGTGTGTGTGTATGTGTGTGTGTGTGTATAAACAGGATTCGGCCATAAAAAAAACTATGGTTAACATGCCATAAATCCAAACGAAACCAATAACATTTTAAGTCTATTTGATATCATGATAATGTAGTTTACAAGTTTTATAGATAAATATTGCTCTATATCAGTAACAGAGCGTATATATATATATATATATATATATATATATATATATATATATATATATATATATATAAGTTATAATAGGGTCACGACAAAGTGGTGTCTGCCAATTTCCCGCCGATGTGATAATTCAAACTTGGTCAAATGATCATATAAGCGGAAACTGACTATAATCAAGCACCATTGACTGTGTGTCTACGCTGTCTTTACTTCTGCATATATATATAGTCTTATTTTGCTCAACATTAATTCTGTTTAGTTTCATTTGCCTAGACAATGAAATTTCTCTTTCTCTATCAATTTTTCACTTTCTTGTTATTGTTTACTCACTCATTGTCACAATAAGCACACACACACACACACACACATATATATATATATATGAGAGGGAGACTGAGAGACAGACAAAGAGACACTTTATACACCTACATACTCACATACATACACTTAAACATACACACGTATGTATATATATATATATATATATATATATATGTGTGTGTGTGTGTATGTATACATAGATATAAGCATCTTCCTTCTATGACGTTGAATCAAATAAGATCATAAGGTTAGATTTACAATCTTATTTTAACGAATATTATCCGCTTAAATGCAAATTTTCCTGGGTCTTAACAGTCTGATTGGGTGTAAGTCAAATAAACTCAATTAGTTTAACCCTTTCCAGAAAGAATTCATTTCCAAATTTTTATCGCATCGAAAGCTCTTCAATTTCAAGTTCAATTTATGATTTGTCAAAAAAAGTCCTCTCCTTTACACAATATATATTCTTGGAGAATTATAGATCGATTTTATAGCAGAGTCATTCTACTAATGTATATACAGCTTTGCTTTTTTTTTTACTGAATGTTCATGGTATCTTTAATGATTTTCATGGCATCAATATTTGTTCCTCTCTCAATCGAAAGAAGAAATAATAAATTGCTAATGTCAAAGCATACAACCGTTGCATGATGACTGCCTTATTGACCGAGTTGATTCATTAGCGAATATATCGCTAGAGCAATTGGTATCATTAGATTCAATTGTAATCAAATGCATGCGTTTCAATGTTCGAATTTTGCCTGCCTGTTTAAAAAGCAAAGTTGATTTTTTTACCTTTCTTTTCTTTTTTTTCTTTTCTTTTCTTTTCTTCTCTCTCTCTCTCTCTCTCTTTCTCTCTCTCTCACTCTCACTCTATCGCTCTCTCTCGCTCTCACTCTTCTCTTCATATTTCGTCGATTCAGTTACTCTCTTTCCTCAACCGTCGAAATTATCTAATTATTTTCTTCCTGTCTGATTTCCTCACAACCAGCACATTTTTTTTTTGTTCTTTTAGATAATTAAGATCTTTCCCCTTTTTGTGATTACATTTTTACTGAATAATATCAATATAAACGAAAATGAAATTAGTGATTTTCTCTCTTTTCTTGTCTTAATCTTTAAGTCCATCGACCTTTCACCTTTGACCTACATTTGCCTCTTAAACTACCATCTTTAGCCGTTTCTATTTTTAAGTGTTAACGGACAACCACAAAGTTGCACTAGTGAGCCCGTTGCTTGAATAAATTGTTACCTAAAATTTTCAATATAATGTTCAAAGCAAGTGAAACATTGGAGTAATTGCATAAGTAAAAAAGAGGATTATGTTTAAAATGTGGTTTTTAATAAACAGTTTTCATCAGGAGTCTACAGACTTAATGATATATATATATATATAAATTCGCTCGAGAAGCCATGATTTTGTATCAGTATTTTTACATTTTTACCCAATCAGCATATACGAGCTTGTCTGAAAATTTCTTTGAGAATTCGCAAACGACAATATTTAACTTAACACGAAGAATTTGAAGGATCAAAACTCAAAACAAATTAATAAATATTTCCCTCCTAGATTGTTGAAAATTTATTTTTAGTCAAATAGGTGTAGATGGATTAATAATCATTTTTATTATATAATTTTTAGCGTATCTCAATCTTATAAATAACAAAAAAAATTCTTCTTCAATTAGTAGGCTATTAATCTATACTTACTCAACATATTTTGGTTTCTTTCTTTTGAGTAAAAATTTAACATTCTTTTCTTTTACGGTGGCATTTAATTACAACATCGTTTAATCATCTTAAACTGAGCGAATATGCTTTGTTTACACTTTTATTGTGTTTGAAATATCCATACTACTATTCCATTTGTCCCCTGCTGAGGAAAAATGTTCAGTTGCAGCCCTTTACATGCTAATGCATAAATATATTTTCCCGCTACATATTGACTCAGTCACACAAAGATCTTCGATACACACCAAATTAATCTATTTGGTTAAGACTAAACAAAACTGCAATAATTCACGTATAAATCTCTACTTTTCTCTCTTAAAATATTTACGTTCTGACGAATATTATATTTTCCTACCAGAAAAGACTTTGTGACTTCTGTTTTTAAACAAACTTTTCATTCAATTTAAATAAATAAAAAGTTATCAATTTGTTGATCAGTGTTTTAATCAATTAGGTCCATATTTGTCTGATATATATCATCATCATCATGTCATGCCACTAGCACGGATATCCCTGACCCTCTCTCGCCACTTTTTCCTATCGTTCATCGGCAGGTCTTCAGAGCTACATCCTGTATCCTCACATAGCTGCTGGATGTAGGTTCGAGCTGGTCGTCCTGCTTTTGCTCGGCTATATGTGGGGGTCCAGGGGAATACATCACTTATGAGCTCATCCCTGCTTCTCCAGCAGTGTCCTGCATGTCTGGTTCGTCTAACTTGGATAGTTTTCGTGATGGGAGGCAGGTGGTCGTATAGTTGGTGCTTTGTGGGGTGTTGCCGCCAGGATTTGTTCAATATCGCTCGCAACATTCTTGTGTAATTGCCGTCTAGCTTTTTCTCCAGCCGTTTTGTTAGCGTCCAAGTAGTGCATCCATACAGCAGTATCGACTCAACCTCTGCCTGGAAGAAGCTGCGTTTCATTTTATCGGCCAGGTCTGATTTCCATATAATCGATTGCTTATCGATAGCTGTCAATACATTCGTTAGCCGTGTGTTGATGTATTTTTCGGTTGATGAGACACTGCTTCCTAGGTAGGTGAATTTGTCTACCAGTTTCAGAGAGGTTCCGTCTAGTGTGGAAATGTCACCTGTTCGATTATAGCACATATATTCAGTTTTGTGTGATGTATATATATATATATATATATATATATATATATATATATATATATATATATAATCAAAATTTAATGCCAGAAGTGTTTTTATTCCACAAAATCTTTGCAGTGCATGAAAATACCATGCAATATTTCAATATACTTCAAGTATAAGATCATAGTAATGAAGTCAAATGAAAACTCACGAGTCAAAGATTTAAGATGACGATCTTCAGCTGAGTCAGTATTCAACACGTTATAGTAATAATTTTTCTTCTTGTTTTAATATTCTATTATTTTATGCTATATATATATATATATATATATATATGTGTGTGTGTGTGTGTGTGTGTGTGAATGCGTGTGTGTGTGGTGTGTGTGTGTGTGAGAGAGAGAGAGAGAGAGAGAGAGATAGAGATGTGTGTTGGTGTGTGGATAGCAGAAGATATATTGCTGTGTTTTCTTCTTGTGTTTATGAATGAAGTAGTGTGTATGATTGTGTTTGCGTAGTTTGGCGTAAGGAAATTGGGACACAAGTTTTAAAAAATATCGTAATACTGTAAAAGAGATGTTAAAAGATTAACTGCATTGATAACAAATACAACATCTTTATTTATTTATTTATTGTTTATCTTTATTGTCTTGTAAGTCTTTATATTTAACATTATCTACGTAAGTGGCGGGCGACGGAAGAAGTCAAATGTAAAAAAGAAAAAAGAAAATTACAAAACATCATAAGAATGATAATTCCCAAAGAAGAAAAAAAAATAAGAAGAAACTTGGAAGAATGGAAAGCAATAATTGAAAAATACTTGGAAGAAAACAAAGACGACTTCAAAGAAAGCGGAAAAAAACGAACCAAACAATTTGTTTGAAATAAATCTATTGAGCATAGAATATGTTTGCTTTTCTATTCGTTTCTATATTATATATACATGACGTAATTATTTTACTGGGACATACAATTTTAGGTTAGCTTTGTTTTATTAAGGTTTCTTTCAAATAGGAATAATACCGTTGACTAAAGTTGTTGTTGTCATCGGAAGCGTAGGATGTTACCGGCGCTTCTCGTTGTGCCTTTGAATGAAGATCTATTCCGTTCGCCTGATCCAAACTTATGCATTTCAAAAATCTATGTAGGGAAGAAATGCAAATAAGTATCGTTTTTGTATTCAAAAAAAGGGCTTCACGCTGTTATGTCACAGTAGAAATAATGAAAATACATACATGCAAATAAGCTAAGGTTCTGGAGGCGACACCCCACAAAGCAGCAGCTGTACGGCCACCTACCACCCATCACCAAAACTATCCAAATTAGACGAACCAGACATGCAGGACACTGCTGGAGAAGTAAGGACGAGCTCATAAGTGATGTACTAAAAAGCAGAAGCAGGGCGACCAGCTCGAGCCTACATACAGCAGCTCAGTGAGGATACGGGGTGTTGCCCTGAGGACCAGCCAGAAGCGGTGAACGATAGGGAGAGGTGACGAGAAAGGGTCAGGGATATCCGTGCCGATGGTACAACAAGATGATGATGATATATATCAGAAGCAGTGTCTCATCAACTGAAAATGACATCAATGTATGATGGTTGCCATCGCCCCCAGGTCCTATCTGGTTCAGGTGGAGCTAAACTGTGTACTTCTAAGCTGAATTACTTGAAATGGAACTGTTTTTTTACATTTAACTGTGTGGAAACAAAAACGATATTTATACTAAACTGAATTGTTTGAATTAGAACTGTTTACACATCTGAATAGCTTTAAATAGAGATGCTTTTGACAATTAAACTGAGTATTTACTTTTAAACTTCGTACTTATGATAAACTGAATTGTTTGAAATAGAACTGATTATTTGTATAAAAATTGATTTGGCATTAAATAACGTGATATTTTGATATGCCATAAAACTCAAACAACTAGCAAACCAACCATTTAAATGTGTTAAAAAATGAGCTCAGGCTCATTTAAAAATGTTATCTACAAAATGTGTTTAGAAATAATATTTAATATATACGTGGTGAATTCAATAAGTTTCCAGACTTTTTTGTTCAGGCATTTCAAATTGTCATAGACTCTTGAAAGTTCAGTATTTTATTGCTCTACATGTTATGAGATGACTGATCAATGTTTATGATTTCACGTTCAAATGAACAGCTACAGCAACAATTGGAATACACCCTACTAAAGCCTGATTGTCACAGCTGGTGAATTTCAGTTATGCAATCTGGACATGAGGACACTTTAGAAGAACGATATGCAATACAATTCTGTTTTAAACTTGGAATAACTGCAACAGAAAAGTATGGAATGCGTCAGACTGCTTTTGGAGCATCTTGCATAAATCGAGCATCAGTTTTTGAGTGGTATAAGAGATTCAAGGAAGGCAGGTAGTCTGTGAGGGATGATGAGAGGTGTGGGAGGATTAAGGAAGTCAATACACCAGAGTTGGTTGGCCAAAGGGTTAGGTTTAGGGTTACTATGTTGAGGTTTTAAGGGAGTTCAGGAAGAGATTCCTTATGAAGAGGCCAACACTCTTCAAATCGGGTCAGTGGTATTTCCACCAGGACAATACACCAATCCACAACTCCATTCTTGTCACAGGCTATTTGACCAAGTTGGGCATCAAGACAGTTCGACAGCTTTCCTATAATTCTGACTATGCTCCCTGTGATATTTGGTTATCCCCTAAACTTAGAGGCTGTTGTTATGAGACAAATGGGGAGATGAAAGAGGCTGTGACGAAAGTGATTGACACGCTCACACAAGAGGACTTCCATGGGGCCTTCCAGAAGTTGTTGGAACGGTAGAAAAAGTGCATTGCAGCCGGAGGAGATTACTTGGAAGGGGACTAGAGTTTCATGCGTGTACTATCAATAAAGGTTCCCATACGAAAAAACGTCTGGAAACTTATTTAATGTTCCTCGTATGTATAAAAAGGATTTGGTATTAAATGACCTACAATGGTTGATATGCCATAAAAAGCAAACCAAAGCAAAACCAAATCAATGTGTGACTAACGAAGGCATTGACTGCAATCGATAAGTTATAGACCTTATGGAAGTCAAACTCATCCGATAAGATAAAACGTATTTTTCCAAGTAGTGGTCGTATCAATTCTACTATATTGATGCACCACATGGAAGCAGACTAAGCGTGTCTAGAAAAAACTGGACAGGAATTGCACAAGAATGCTACGAGCTATATTAGATAAATCCTGGACGCATCATCCCACAAAACGGAAGCTGTACGGTAACCTCCCTCCCATCTCTAAAACCATCCAAATAAGATGAACAAGACATGCTGGACACTGCTGGAGAAGTAAAGATGAACTCGTAAGCAAAAGTTTCCTCTTGATCCCTTCACACGGACGTGCAAGTGTTGGACGACCAACTAGAACTTATCTACAGCTGTTTACGGACACACGATGTAGTCTAGAAGACCTATTGGAAGCGATGGATGATAGAGACGAATGACGAGAGAGAGACTAGTAAATCTGTGCCAGTTGCACGACATGATGGTGATGATGATGATCATCATCATATAAATATATATATATTAAATAATAGCCCTTCAAATCAGAAAAAAACTGGCAAGTGATTTGAAGATGAAAATATACAACGAATCACTGTCAAGGGAAATATATATATATATATATATATATATATATATATATATATATATTGGGGAAAAAAAGAAAAAGCCAACCTTGTCATACCAGTTGAAAAATAAAAAAGACATGCAATTGGTTGGTCCAAAGAAAAAAAACACCGTTAGGGCTGGTAAGCTACAATGCAAAAAGTACTCAATACTAAGTAGAGCAAAATTGTAACGATAATTACTATTATACTAATTATCGTTAGTATATATATATATATATATATAAACCCAAGAGAAATTGGGCAAAAGGCTACATCTTCCTAAGGCAACCTTAGAAGCACTGAGAAATAAAGGGGGATAACTCTTACTACCATAGCTACTAAGATATATAATGCTCTGCTTCTCAATTGTATTCGACCCTAAGTTGAGAAATTTCTTTTGAAAAATCAAGAAGGATTTCTAAGAAATCGATTCTCAGTATTCAGTATTCATCAAATCATTGGAGTATGTGCAAAAAGTCTCCAGGCAACACTTTTGATTGTAAAATTCTCCAATGTATTTGACTCCAAATGTTCCATAGCCATTCCGTGTGCGTTATTTGTATATGGGCCTTACACTTCTATCCCTTGTCTTTGCTTCTTTTTCCGTCAGTCGACTTGTCGCTTCGTTCGCTCTGATGTATTTTTCATGTCACCAACTTTGATCTTATTCGATGATGACGACTGAAAACGTGACTACTAATTCAAGGACCATATATTACTTCTATTTATTGCTGACTTTCAGTCATTAACTACTCGGTCTAAACGGTTGGTCAGGTGGCACACGAACCCTTATTGGTCATTTAATTCCATATCCTGTCCATATATATATATTAAATATATGATTTGTAAACGAATAGTTCGTAACTCACATTTTAACAAGCCATAGCTCTTTTTTTGCACACAGTGAAATGGTTACAAACATTACTTTATAACAATAATAATTCAATTTAAAATCAGTCATTTGCTTGTGCTCAATTCAAATGGTTAAAAAGTTCTATTAGTCAAATACATTGGACCCTAACAGGTACTACCACTCCGGGTCAGAGTGCACCAAGGCGTGATGGCAATAAAGGAGTACTCCACATTCCCCAAAGCTCCAAGACTGAAGCCTTACCATCCAGGTCACTCGGAGGAGCGTCTAACCCATCTGCAGAGACGCAGTCGGCGTAGTCTATAACCCCAACCGACTGGACTGCAACAGGAACAGGATTGCGCTTTTAACCGCTTGTTTTGAGCATCTCTCATTATGTTCTTTCTAACTCTAGAGCCATTCTGGTCACCTGACTGAAATCATCCAATGAAACCGGTGGTTTCAAATTGACTCTGAGATCAACGGTTATCCATCATACAGGTTAGCACGCTGTTTTTTCCACACGTTCAACCCCCCAGTACTCAACTTGATTACTACACTATATGTCAAAAATAAATCTCAGATATCTATTACACTGGTCAAGGTCGAATATATAATACCCGACTTTAACGGCGTTTTTTTACACTGAATCCAAAAAATCATACTCATTTTTTCTAATCAGATCAAATGTTTAAGATATTTGCTCAACCTTGAAATGTATGGAACAGTATCATAACTTTTTATTTTCTTGTTGAATTAAACCAATTATGCTAGATTTAATGTTAATATGTACGCATTGTGCATTGTAAACTGAAAAGTACACAAAAGAAGTTATGGATGAAAGGTCTTTTCAGAGATTTTCTCCTGTGCTCAGCAGTTACCGCATCTCGTTTCAAGCACCAACTGTAATCAGCGAGAAAGTTCACCGTCCTTGGTAGTGCTCTTCCATAATGCGAATGTTGTGGGGAAAAGCGCTCAGCCTACTCCCCACTCATATCTCTACAGTTCTTTGGAAAATAGTCCAAATGTGACCGCAGAAAGAGCAGTTTGACTGACATTTGAGCCCTGAATTGGCAAAAACGCTTTAGTATCTCTTCAATTTCCTTCTTGGATTCTGCGCACAGGTGGTTTCCTTGGAAATTTTTAACTACTGATTTCAGTGGCTGCCAGACGGACAGTTCAGCTTCATTCAGTGATTCGTTAAACATTGGGTCCTTCATGAGTTCTCTTATTTGAGGACCGCCAAATGTACCAGCTTTGAGTTTCTCTGTGCTTATCTATAGGAACTTCTTCCCAAGAAAAGCAAACTCACTACCTTCCCTGTTTATTGTCTTCACAAAGTTCTTCATTACTCCTAACATTATATGTAAGGGCGGAAGCAGTATTTTGTTCGGTTCAACGAAAGGCTGAAACTGAACGTTATGCGAGCCAGGTTTTAACCCTAGTCTTAACCGCCACTCTTGTTTGTTAGTAGACGGCCAAGATGTCCTAGGGACACAGAAAACAAGGATACTTTGGGTACCCACCTTGGAGCCCAAGGACCAGTCAAACCATATATATATATATATATATATATTTCTTTGAGAAAAAAACAAAACCGGTCACATTAGGATTATAAATTTATTTTCATCCTGTTATGCGTTTTTGATAAAATCAAAAAATACGAAAAAAAAATTAACAGGACTTCTTGTTTTTTTCGTGTTTTTGGAAATAAATTTATTATCCTTATGTGACCGGTTTTGTTTTTTTCTTAAAGAAATTATTGTTCTGTAATGTCAGTTACATTGAGCTCTTTACCAGGAAAATTTAAATGTTCACTGTTGAATGTTTTGTTTTTTTTTTTTTGTCCTGATGGAATTACTCCCAACTCCGGTTTAACTGGACCGAATAATACTTATATATATATATATATATATATATATATATATATATATATATATATATATATATATCCACGGGTGAAATATCTCTAAATCACTTAGTTTCATGTTTTCTTTCAGAACATAGCATTTTTTCAAGTGAGTCTTATATTGAATGTCTATATTCTCTTGTTTTCTTTCGTTTTCCTTGCAAGTAGCGATCAAAGTATATTTTTACAAGTCTTTCTCTAATGGAACAGTTTCCTGTTTGCAGACATAGGTGCGAATAAACAAAGTAAGAGAAACCATTCTTACTTGTTCAAACAATACCAGGCCATAATGTCTTCGCACATGCCCAGTTTATTATCTTTTATGTCTACCTTTCATTAGCACCTTAAACGCGATCAACATCCGACCTTTAGCCTCGTCTCGACAGACGGGCTGTAGACACGCGCTTTGTTCAAAGGCCGGAGTGCGTGACCCAGGTTCAGACTCAGGGTGCATTTAAGCCACACCCTTTTTTTTTTACCTTCTATTCTCCTCAGTGATCTTCACATCATACAGCTGCCAAAGCAATCGACATTTTCATACGAATATAAGCTAATAATCATATCTATCGATTGATTTGAAACATGCCATATTTTCTTTTGAAGAAAACGAGCAGTTATCAAATCGTTTACCACTCTTTCCATGAATTTTAGATTTTCCCTATGTCTAATACCATCTATATATATATATATATATATATATATATATATGTTCATGACTACATCCAATTATCAGTGTCTCTATATAACGATCTGTCAGTACTCAGGTAGTTCACTATACATATATATAGAAAGAGAGAGAGAGAGAGAGAGAGAGAGAGAGAGAGAGAGAGAGAGAGAGAGAGAATAAACAAGTTTAAAAAAAAAAACGCATTTCCAAAATAACCAAAAAGTGCTCCATACCGGTCGGCAGAACAGGATAAACCCTAACGAAAATGTAGTTACCCCGTCTTTGGCTGGCCAAATTTTCTCATCAGAAGATCGTAGGTTTTTTTCTTCTTCCCTGCGAAATATTGCATGAAACTGGTTGTAATGGGGAAGCTAAATAGTGATTGGTTGGTTGGTTTAGTTTTATGGCATATCAACCTTTGTAGGTTATTTAACGCCAAATCCATTTTTAAGTAAATAATCAGTTCTATTTCAAACAATTCAGTTTAGCATAAATATACAGTATTAAACTATGTATTCATGCTAAACATTTAAAAATTTAAAAACATTTCTATATTTCTATGAATTTAAAAACATTTATATTTCAAATTATTCAGTTTAGTCAAGCAGTTCTAATTCAGCTAATTCAGTTAGTATAAGTACAGATTTTGTTTACACACAGTTAAATGTCAAAACAGTTTTATGTTAAACAATTCAGTTCAGCGTATATACAGTTTCAATGTCAAAAACAGTTATATTTCAGAAAAATTCAGTTTAATCTAACAATTCAGTTTAGCATAAGTATGCAGTAAGTCTATTTAACCCATACATAGGGCCCTATCAGGTGCTACCTCGCCGGGCCAGAGTGGACCTGGGAGCAATGGCAATGAAGTGGTGCTCTGTTTTCCCCAAAGGTCCAGCATTAATAGAACCTCAGCATCAGATTGTTTAGTGTCATATACAGGACACTCATTGTGGGGGGTTACCCCTCTGCAGAGGTGCAGTCAATGTATTCTACGGCCCCTGCCGACCGGGCAAGCTAAATAGTGATAGCTGAACTATATTTATTATAGGTTTCATTTTGCTCTGCCAACTGATGTTTAACATTTTTTTAATTAAAAAATGACTATTTAAAAAAGTGTTTATTTTGATATTGTAAAACTCCACATATTATTAATAATTTGTTGAGCACTAATTTTCTTAAAATCTTGCATTGCACGCCCGATATTTGAGTATGGAGGAGGTGTAATAAAATCAATTTTTTACATATACACCAATAAAAAAAGGCTTTTCTCATCTGAAGATTGTTTATTTTTCGCCTACTTCCCCCAAAAGATTGCATGAAAATGATAGTAATGGGACTGCCAAAAACGATATGTGAACTATATATATATATATATATATATATATATATGATTTAGTACTTATCGACCAATCTAAAGGTCATAATTTCACACACGCAGGCACATTCAGACGCACAAATACATATATAGGGCATTAAAATACCTATAAGATGTTGATATGCCGTTAAACAAATAGCCTAATAGTTCATTGGATACTATACTATGTAATTCCTCTTCCTGGAAACTTTCTGGTTAATTGGGGTTACATGTCCGTGTCTATATCCTCCCTCATAACTTATTAGTTTGTTGTGGTGCTGTGGCTCTAACCCCTCTCCATATCTCAGGACATTAGATTTTTTGGCAGGGGTCATATTCTCTCCGAATAACATTTGACAAACTGTAATGGATTAAATGATATCAAAAAGGATTGCCTATTGCAAAAGTACTTACTTCTTTGCTATTTACCTTGTTGCAGGCGGACAATTGGTCGGCTTGACTCCAGATTCATAATCAGACGAAATCTGTTGTTCTTGTCTTATTTCCATTGTTTTACAGTTAAACCACACACACACACACACACACACACACACACACATATATATATATATATATATATATATATATATATATATATGTGTGTGTGTGTGTGTGTGTGTATCCACTGGTGAAATATCTCTAAATGACTCAGTTTCATGTTTTCAAAAGTTCATGAGAGTAAAATTAAGGGGAAGTAATTTAACTGGAATTTGGGCCGACTTCTTCAATTCCTTTGTCCACTAACCGTTTGGTCATTCTCATCTTCACCTCCAATATTATCATCATCATGTCGCGCTGGTAGCACGGATATCCCTGACCCTCTCTCGCCATTCCTCCCTATCGTTCATCGCCCTAGGCAGGTCTTCAGGACAACATCCCGTATCCTCACATAGCTGCTGAATGTATGTTCGTGCTGGTCTTCCTGCTTTTGCACGGCCATGTGTGGGGGTCCATAAGAGTACATCTCTTATGAGTTCGTCCCTGCTTCTCCAGCAGTGTCCTGCATGTCTGGTTCGTCTAACTTGAATAGTTTTCGTGATAGGGGGCAGGTGGCCGTACAGTTGGTGTCTTGTGGTGTGTTGCCGCCAGGACTTGTTTAAGATTGCACGTAGCATTCTTGTGTAATTGCCGTCTAGCTTCTTCTCCAGCCGTTTTGTTAGCGTCCATGTAGTGCATCCATATAGCAGTATCGATGTGACTGCTGACTGGAAGAAACTGCGTTTCATTTTATCGGTTAGGTCTGATTTCCATATAATCGATAGCCTATTGATAGCTGTCCATGCTTTCGTTAACCTCGTTTCGATGTCCTTTTCGGTTGATTCGACGCTGCTTCCTAGGTAAGTGAATTTGTCTACTAGTTTAAGAGGGGTTCCTTCTAGAGTGGAGATGTCCCCCGTTTGATTATAGCACATATATTCCGTTTTATGTGCATTAACATAGAGGCCTATGCCTGCGGCTGCTCGTTCCAAACTATGCAGTAGTATTTCGGCTTGGTCGGGTGTATTTGCCAGTATCGCTATGTCATCGGCGTAGTCGGCGTCGGTAATTGTTTTTGCGGGGTACCTTCTGCTTCTTTTCTTCATCAGTTCGAAGCCATTCTCTCTGATTTTGTCAATCGATGTTTTAAGTACGTAGTCTAGACAAATGATAAAGAGGTACGGAGCCAGCGTGTCCCCTTGTAGTACTCCTGCTACAATGTCGAAGTATTCTGTGTCTCCATCTGGTGATCGTACTTTTACTTTGGTGTTTCTATAGAAAATCGTTATTGCCGCTACGGTTTCTTTAGGTATGCCCTACGCTAGTTCCTCTTATGTCGAATATCCTTAGTTTTTCGCTTTAAGTAACCAGATGTAATTGTTTATAAGTTCTTCGAGTCTTCAATTTTTGCTATTCTGCTTCCTGCTTTTGTTATCAGATAGACTCTATCGAATTCATCTCTTGGGTTTATGGCCGGCAGCCAAGTCATCAATTTCCTTGTACTATTGTCCATATATCTGATTTCCTCTCTTGTTCAGTTGAAGAAGTATCCAGAGTATTTTATACGCGAAACAGCCCTGTTATTTATTCTTTTGATTCGATTTCTGCTGTATTTCATCTATAATTATACAATCAAAATCATTTTTTTTTATTCAGACAAACCTAAATGCTATTTATTCTATCTAATGATTAAAGAGACGATCGCTTTACGCAGCGCAATATGAACCAGAGAGAAAAGTAATATGTATAATATATATGTATATGAAATTAAAATCTACGAGAGAATCTTTGATAACAGAAATATTTTGACATCTTCAATGATGTTAAGTAGAAAATATAATCTTCCATTAATACTGTAATACTAATTTTTTTTTTTTTTAATTAAAAAGAAAAAGAACTGTCGACGTAGAAAATACGATAAATTTTTCACTGTATATTTAAGCTTCATGAATTTTATTTGTTAGAAAAAATCCGCTTTGGCAGTGAATATTAATTATTTTTTTTTAACTGCTACTTATCGATGTATAGTCAGAGGAATATAAATAATTCTTTTGATTTTAAAATTCAGATATAAATTGTTTAGAGTCTGAAGAATTTACTAAACTTCAAGATGATTGTGCCAAAAGTTTTTCATGATTTTCTTACAAAAAAATGTACAGGGTTAGTTTTATCGGGTGTATGTTTTGCTTCTATTTGCTGTAAAGAAAATCATTTGAATAAAAAAAAATGGAGTGTCGTGTTATTTACAATTAAAATTTAATTCACCTTAATTATTTATTTTTTATTCTATTCCTTGTGAGTTTTTAACTCCTATTTAAACACGTGATTTTTTATTGGATTCTGAATGACAGCAAGTCTCTAAAGATCTCCAGGACACTTCTAATTATTCTAGTGGATTTTAATGCTGCTGAGGTCTAGATGGTCTCGGTTTTCTCTCTGATGTCCAATTCCCCAGGCTTTTGGGGACTCTTCCAAGCCCATCAGCTACAGTTGGTGTTACTCTTTTCTTTTTCACAAATTTTTCAGCTCTCCGGCAATATCCAAGTATTTTTCTATCAATTTGTTATCTTTTTTCATTCTCTAGTCCACATGAAGTGCAAAACTTACAAGGGGACAAATTCTTATTATTATTATTATTATTATTATTATTATTTTACTCATTTAGATGTTTTTCACACCAGCCAAAGGTGATGATTTTCCACTGGAGTCGGAGTGACAGTAAGTCTCGTCAAATCTCCTGGACTCATCTCAGTATTCTAGCCGATCTCAACAATGCTGTAGTTTGGATGGTCACCTCTCGTCCTCCTATTTGCAAATCCTCCTGTCTCTGTACCAGCCCTTTAGTGACCGTGCCGAGCGCACCAATGACAATTGGTATCATCGTCACCTTCATGTTCATTTTTTTTTAGCTTTCTAGAAAGGTCTAGGTACTTATCTGTCTTTTTGCTTTCTTTCAGTTTTAACCTGAGATGAACCGGAACGGCAAGTTCCACTATTTGGCAGGTTCTCTTTCTCGTTTTTTTTGTTTTTTTTTTTTGTGGGTGCTGTTTTTTTTACTATCACTAGGTCTGCTCGTCTTGCCGAGATTAGGTGATCCGTTTGTATCTCAAAATCCCAAAGATTTTTTTGCGTCTCGTTTTCTAGGAAGGATTCAAGGTTATGCAAATAGAATTTTTTCGTATGGTCAAATTTAAACTTCTTGTACAATTCTCAGTGGATCATCATCCCCAGTCAGTTGTGTTGAGTCATATACTCACTTATTATGCGTTTGATCGTTTCGTCTCTGTCTCCACACAATCAACATCTGCTATTATGTTGTGTCTTGTCTATTGTTGCTTTGACTTAGTCCTTATGGCGTTGTTTTGTCCTGCATTAATTAGAGTTTCAGTTTCTCTCTTAAGGCTCTTCTTTCTTTGCCATGTCCAAGTTTTATCGTGAGAGATTTCATTTGTTTGTCACTTGAAGTGTCCGTACAGTAGTTTTTCTTCCCATTTTTGTTTACTGATTATTTTTGTTCTGTTGATTCTTGTATTATCTATATTGTTTCTGGTGGCTGTAATAAGTCTTCCTCCGCGATTTTTATGTTATTTTCTAGTCATTATATTTATGTATCTACGCTATCTTGAGTACTGGTAAGCCCTCTTCTTCCTTCTTTTCTTGACACATATAATCTGTCCAGCTCATGTCAGTGATGTAAGACCTTAAGCATCGTCACTATTCTCTGGTCCATTTGTTGAAGTTCTTCTCTAGTCCACTTTAAGAATAGTCCCAAGTATCATACAAGGAAGACGGCCGAATTATTTACCCCTTTCATGAAATTTCTGCTATGTAGTTTAGTTTTGAGCAGTTTTTTCCTTCTCTTGAGATATTCATTTTATTTTCATTTTCCTTTCATCTCCGCATCTTTGACGGTGTCTGCTTCCAGTATACTCAAGTATTTGTAAGTTTCCTTTTCGCCAAGGGTTCTGATTTTTTTTTTTTTTTGTCGGGGTAGTTCTATTCTTTCTGCTTTTCATTATCATGGCACATTTTTCTCTGCCAAATTCCATCCCTATATCTTGACTGGATATCCCCACTGCCTATATTAGGGTTTCCAATTGTTTTTCATTTTTTTAAAACAATTTGATGTCGTCCATGTACCGAGGTGATTGATTTTTCCTGTGAATTATGAAACTTGTATCCGTTTGAACATTTCCTAAATATATGACTGAGTTGCATAATCGCTATTACAAATACTAATGGTGATAGTGCATTTCCCTGGAAGATCCCTCTCTTGATTTTCACTTCAGTTAAGTTTTTTCTGATTATTGTCAGTTCGACTCCCCAGTTTTGCATGGTATTTTCCATAAACTTTGCCTTCGCCGGATATATTGTATATTTTGAGTCAGTTTATTATCTAGCTTTGCGAGACCAAATCATATGCATTTTTGTTGTTAATCCATTCCATAGCTTGGTTTTTCCGTCTCATTATTCTGTCTTTGATGATATGTCAAGCAGTAATTAGTAGCTACTCAGTCCCTCTCGTCCACTTGTGGCATCTTTTCTGTTCCTCAGGGAAGAGTCCACAGTTTATTAGCGAATCGTAAATCTCTTCCCTACTTTGAGCCGATAGTATTTTCCACATTTACCGTAGGCACGTAATGGGTCTCTAGTTATCGGAGGCAGTTCCTTTTTGGAGGGCCTTTTTGGATCAGGGTGGTCTTTCCTTTTGGCAACTATTGGGGTATGTCTGTTTCATGTGGGCATCTATTCATTTCGATAGTCAGTCAATCAAGGATGGAAGTGAATTTTTAAAACTAGTATCCATGTATATCATCATGGCCAAGCGTTTTTCAGTGTTGCTCTGAGTGAGTCAAGGTATATTTTCACCTTCGGTGAGTCTTTCTGTTCTTCTAATTCTTTTCCCATGTTGTTGATCTATTCGAATTTTCTGTTATGTACCCTTCGTTCCCATATTTTGCTCTGAATTTTTTTCTCCTTGTCATCTAGTTGTTGGTATATGTTCGTACATTCTCCCTCTACTTGCTGGTGGAATTTCTTTCGTTGTTTTGGAATGTCCCATTTTGTCTGTATTGTTTTATTCTGTCTCAATATCTTATTATTAGTAGTAACAATAATTATGCTATTTATTCATGATCACAATGTGTATCGACAGGGTTATGTAATTTCTGATTCATGGAATTATCATCCGAAAATTCCTGACTTACAACAAAATGATATTTTTATGCAAGAATGTATGTATGCGTGTGTGTGTTTATGTGTGTCTGTCAGTGTATGTATGTGAGTGTGTCTATATTTCTTTATGTGTGTCTTTAGAAAGAGTTACCAGTTGATTTTGACCAGTTTTTTTTTACTCGGTAATCGTTTAATGTTCATAGCGTAGCGGTTATCGTCGTAGGATTTGAATTCAGGTCACTGAGTTCAAATCCCTAACGATGCTGTTTGCCTTTCACATAACGCTAATACCAGACTATTCTTCCTTCAGCTCTGAGTAGATATTAGGGAAGACTGGACTCTTCACCTTGATATAGCAAGCATCCTCGGGGAAAGAAAACTCTGAATTCAAGTCAACTGTAAAACAGGAAGAGGTTGAACTCCGTCGATATTTACCTTAACAAAACACGCAACATGAGAAGCTCCTCCACGCTCAATGACAGAAATGTTTTGAATGTGTAAAAATCCACTCTTCCATAAATAAACATGTTTCTTTCTGACTTTAACGACTAATGGTAGATTAAACGATATGACTATGGTACAGGAGCTTACGTTATTTGGTTTCAATGTCGTGGGGATATTTGCATTACTCTAGTTCTTTTTCTTGTTTTCAGAAACTTTCTAAAATTAATCCTTTTCCTGGGAAAATAGATATTGTAACCACTGAAAATCAATGAGTGGTCAATATGGATTTCAGTTTAAGAAAGAAACGTGTCTGCTGGCGTGAAACCCGGAATTTTCTTGTGCGTCTCCATAACATCCAAATATGATCGTCGTTGACGTGGAAGGACATCTAAATTTGTGATCACTTTCGGTGGATTTTCTTCTTGGTTTGAATTGCTGTTTCGTGATATTGTATACGGTTCAGACGACGCTTCACAGAGTCTTTGTATAAACCATTTTCTCAATTCGAAACAGAATTTCTTCACAAATGTTTTTCATTGTTCAACTTGCAAGAACTTTTGAACAAGATGATGACATGTCTTCATTAAAAGGTAAACCATTGAAATTAGTCGACTATTTCATTTATATCGGAAGTGATATCTCATCTACTGAAAGTGATGCCTATAGGTAAGGAATTGACTTTTTTGACAGATTAATGACCATATGAAAATCAAATCGCTCTGGTGAAATAAAACATTAATTTTTTCAAGCTGTAGCTGTGTCAGTACTAATGAATGGTCGCATTCTTTTGACTCAAATGAAACTCTTGGAGATAAAGTTACATTGTATGTACACAAAAATGTTGTGTGCCATTTTGAACAAATCCTGGAAACAGAATCCTAAAAAACGGCCCTGTACGGCCATTCACTTCCCATCTCACTAATTGTCTAATTAAGATGAGCTAAACAGGCTTGGTACAGCGAAAAAACTAAGTACAAACTGGTTACTGACGTTCTTTAATGAACTCTTACACATAGACACGCCAAGGCTGGCCTACCAGCCAAATAACCTTCATTCCTCATCTCCCAAATGATATGCCATCTAGAGATCTTACCAAACACCATTGCTGATAGGGACGGAAAGCGAAAGTGACTCAAGTGAATCCATGCTCTCAACATGCTTTGATGATGGAAATGAGGATGATGATGCGTATCACTAGTGTGAAGCAACGTGGTGCGTTGTAGTTGTGTTTTATACAAAAGTTTAAGATGACTTTTACGCAATATTTGAGTCGCGAACACGTTAAAATATCATTACTACACTGAGTGAAAATCTATACTTTCTTTTGGATACAATGCGTATGTTTTTCATGTTATGCTTAACGAGCTAAGGAGATTGAACAATTGACGCTAAGCCCAACAAACAACTTTATACATTAAACTATTGCGCAGTATTTAAGAAGATTAACTCAATGAAAATATAAAACGGAGACGGGAAAAACGTTGAATTATATTGAGAATTTTTTTACTATATATTTTTTCATCCTCTCTCATTTCTTTATATCTTCCTCTCACTTTCTTTTGTTTTTATATGTCATCTCTCTCTCTCTCTCTCTCTCTCTCTCTCTCTCTGTGTGTGTGTTACGCGTTTTCCATATCAGGTTTATTCGCTTTCATTTTCCCTCTGTTTATTTTCTGTCTCTCCGTTTGTGTCCGTCTCTCTCTTTCTCTCTCTCTCTCTCTCTCTCTCTCTCTCTCTCTGTGTGTGTGTGTGTGTTACGCGTTTTCCATATCAGGTTTATTCGCTTTCATTTTCCCTCTGTTTATTTTCTGTCTCTCCGTTTGTGTCCGTCTCTCTCTCT
>OY757910.1:122835548-123105548 GCA_963585895.1 Sepioteuthis lessoniana
ACGTAAAGCCAATAAGAATAACCATCACAACTCCCCACCTATCATTCTTACACGTCATGCCATATATTCATTTCCTAATTTTTTTCCTTAATTTTGTAATAACATTTTGCTCTTTAGTTATAATAATCACCATAGACACACGCTCAAACATAAAAAAAAACATAGCTAACCCAAACAATTATTGCAATGCCGTAACATTATATTCCTTACGTACGTACTATCATAGATCCCTGCGATATATACGCAATATATCATCAACATATTATAACCAATACAAATTATTATTTTAATCTAACTCACATCCCAACATAACTTTATTTTCTTCGATTTGCAATGATGATGTTTTGTTCCTTAGTTAAAATCACCTCCACAAATATTCACACAAGTACAGAAAGAAACAAAGAAAGATTTTTTTCTCGGACGTTATGTAGCTGACCTTGCTACATAACGGCGTTCTCCTATAATAAAAAAAAACACCCCAAGTTTATCGAACTGCGTATGTATCTTCACACACACACATATACTAAACCCCACTTATACATCAACACACACAATAATAAGTAAAGTAAAGTCGGCGACCGAAGTCGAGGGTGACCCGAAGGCTCCCTTTTCAATAGCTACTACACCGAGGTGTATGGGAAGGCGCTACTCCATTCCCTGGTGATTTTTTTTTTCGTGAATCTGCGTACCAAGTTAGGTTGAATGATAAGCAAACACAGATCCTTCACTTAACCGGTGTTGCTTATCATAAGCTAGGAAAGTCCACAAATTGAAACCGGAGCCCATCGATTCAACTGATTTCTTTGCCTAACCGACAACCCGCACAACACACAATAATACGCAGCTATAAACCCACTCATAAGCAGACATAAAGATTTGTACACAATTCTAACGGTTTTCGACGGTATTTTTCGATTTTTCCATTTTCTTTCGTTATCTACCTGATGATTGTTGTTTGATATATATATAGCTGTCGGTACAAACAGAGAATAAGAATATTTTAAATTAAGTAGATCCACGAAGAGATTTGTATTTGAATTTATTCATTTTTTGTTCTTACATACGTGTATGTTTCTAGCTTGTTGCTTCGTCAGAGAGCATATATGGCACAAGGCTTTGTTAATGGGGTACTTAATGAGACTTGAACTCACTTGAATTGCAGTTTGAATGATTTTCGGTTGGGTATGGGTTTATTAGAGATCATCCTCTGTTTTTCTTAGATTGTGTTTACCTTAGTCTGCTTTACCCTTCTTGGATATTTGATGTTTTTTCGTTGTGTGTGTGTATTGGAGCGGTTTTGTATTCATATATTTTTGTGTGTATATATAGGTATATCTATGTACATGTGTGTTTATATATTTGTTTGTAAATATGTATGTATTTATATATCATTGTTTTGTGTGTCCATATATATATATATATATATATATAATGTGTGTGTGTGTGTTATATTTCCTGCCTTTTGCGTCAGCCATGTAAATCCGCTTTGTGACCGGTAGTTAAAGAATATTTTTTGTCTGCTTCGCTCAAATATATCACCTTGTTACTTTAACTAACGTATTTTTGAACAAGGGATATCTTTGAAATGGTTTTCTAGGTTTCTGCAATAAACTCTGCGACCGAAAGTTTCACGATGCTTGGTTTTCAGGCACACAATCATTTTCTAACAAAGGATCAAACATTTATGTTAGTCTTTTTTTACAAGTCAATGTGGCGTAAAACGAACTTTCGATGAGTGAAAAATGGTTTTAAATAAACGTTAAAAGTGGCCAGTATTTCTTAAATAGTCGCATGTTCTTGTTTCTGCAATTGTCACTTAAAGTTTTACTTTGCCAAAATCAATGTCTACTGATCTCACATTCATTTTGAGGCCGGGGATTGGAATGAGGCAAGTTAGAGAGAATGGACCAGTTTCCACGGAAAACTTCTTCTAATTGAACAATTTCATTCTGTTCCTGCTGAATACTATGTCGAAAATGTCTTAATATATCTGCACACTACATTACACGAAGTTGTAATCGTCTAAGTCCATATGATATGAATAATGAGTAAACATGTGCAATGCATTTCTACCCCCCTCCGCACATTTATATGTTTGTTGGCAGCTCTTAAACAAGTATGTGCTCAATATATTGCTATTAAGTGTGGGGATATAGACTACTTGTTTAATATTTTAGATTAAAAAAATTTTATTAAGAAAGACGCTCTAAGCGTAATGGAATCGACAGGCCTATTTCAAACCTGGATGAGGCTGATGTGTTTCCCATCACGCTGATGCCCTTGGGAGAGGCACGATTACGTCTTTTCTCGCCTCAGTTATGATATATTGTAGGGCAGACTGTGCTCTTTAGCTTTATTAGGGTAACCAGCTTAGGAGAAGGAAAATCAGCTGTACTCGGCTTTAAAATCATGTCTTGTCGGTGGGGTTTAGAATGCTCTTCTGCATCTTCGGCAGAGGGGTTAAGGATGCCTTCTGGGTAGTACACAAGACTGCTTTGTATAGTGACGTTCCAGTGCTGGGGAATGCGAAGTGCCTATTGATTTTTCATTATTAACTCTGACACTGAATGTTAGTATCTGTTTTGGGTCTCATCTATGGACAAAAAACATCTTTTTAACAATTAGCCGTATTCGATTGAACCATGTGAAAAAAATAAAACATCTTAACAGCTACATGAAAAAAGAAATATATATATATATATATATATATATATATATACGTACAATGTCCGCAGTTCGCTAGCTTCTAGGCATAAAATAACCTTATACATGACATTAAACTCATTGCCCAGTCGACTGGGGCTGTAGAATACACTGACTGCACCTCGGCGGAGGGGTGAGACCCCCCCCCCACGAGTCTCCTAGATATGACACTAAACAGTTTGATGGTGAGGTTCCAGCAGTACTGGAGCTTTGGGGAATGCGGAGTACCCCTTCATTGCCTTCGCTCCCAGGTCCACTCTGGCCCGGAGTGGTAGCACCTGATAGGGTCCTATCTATTGGTTAAATAGAACTAACAGCATACTTATGCTAAAATGAATTGTTTGAGTAAACTGAATAGCTTAAAATAACAATTTTAACAATTAAACCGTACTTACATTTAAACTGCGTGCTTATGCTTAACTGAATTATTTGAAATAGAACTGTTTTTAGACATTAAAACTGTATTTCAATAGAACAGATTATTTACATAAAAATGAATTTGGCGTTAGATAACCTACAAAGGTTGATATGCCATAAAACCCAACAAACCAAACCAAACCATTAAACTCAATCAATCCTTTCAAACATTGTTCTTATGTCTCATTATTCTTATGAAATAAGTTGAATAAAATCATATATAATCATTTCTTGGTTTGTTCAAAATAAGAATAATACATAAATACTGTTCTACTTTATTTTATTTGACATGAAGAATCAGAATTTTATTCTCGTGTAAATAACTCGGTTGATTTAATTTGTGTCAGCATAGGCGTAACGTTTATTTATGTTGCTGAGTCAGCAGGGGCTGTAGATTGCACCGATTGCTTCTCTGCAGGGGGGTAAGACTCCCACAAGGAGTGTCTTGAGTATGACTCTATACAATCTGATGGTGGGGTTCCAGTAATGTTGGAGCTTTGGGTAATTCGGAGTACCCCTTCATTGCCCTCGCTCCCAGGCCCACTCTGGCCCGTTGTGGTAGGACCTGATAGGGTCCAATTTGTGGGTCAAATAAAACTAAACTGTACTTATGCTAAACTGAATTGTTTGAAATTCACTTTGGCATTAAATGACCCGAAAGGGTTGTTACGCCGTAAAACGAACGAACCAACCAACCAACGTACAATTATGTTTTACTTAACCTAACTATAATCTCCTTTAGCACATTGGTAATTTCTTTTTGAATGAATCACCATGACGTAATTTCAATGGGCTAACAAGCTGGTGCCAAGTTTGTAAAAATACATGCAACAAGACTTCATAATTCTACTGGGAGTTAAGGAACAGAATATTCATAGTATTGCCGAAAAGTGCGACATGGGAACATATACAAATTGTACAAGACTATTAATGTAATATTTTTGTAAACTTCTCCTCAACACAACAATTCTCAAAGATATTGGAGAAGAGTCAACCATCGATTCCTCACTTTTACAATGACATATTTCAAGATATTCGCCTCAAATATACAATTCTTTATACTATTTGAACACTGTATCAATCAGAGTATCGACGAGTATACTGTTGATCCTAAAGCATATTGCTCTGATTAGATAAACGAAGAGGTATCAGCTGTTGTATCTAAGAAATGAATACTGAATGACAGCTGTTAGGTGTAGTATTTATAGGTTTTGAAAATTTCCAACTTCAGGACAGAATCCATTCATTTTGCAAATATTACACATAGGTTCTGAGGTTGGGTATTGTGTATGCAAAAATCCATTTAAGAAGGTACGAAATGGTTGCTGAATAAATGTTCATCAAAAGTGTGAGATAGCTGTGTATTCTGAGGATCTAAAGAAGCAACTTTTCATGTCGGGGTTACAATATCGATATTATGTACTTGTTCATAAGCTGTTTGAATGATTGATTTCAACGGCATGTCAATTCTTCAAAGGCTATTTCATGTCAATGGGTAAGATATTTACATTTTTGTACAGTTGTTTCTAAAAATTTTAACACGTTCTTCTCGAATTCGGATAATTTTAAAGAGATATTTTGACCCATAGGTTGGAACCAAACTGGTACTCCCGGTCAGAGTGAAGATGGGAGAGATACCAATGAAGGGATATTCTACCCTCCACGTATCTACACAAGTAAAGCTTCGTCATTAGACGCAGTTTAGTGTCATATTATGATAATCTTTTCGATCGGGTCTTACAACTCTATAGAGAATACATTCGGCGTATTTTAAACCTCACTGACTTTGGTAAGTATGTTAGAAATTTGTTCAATCAAAAGACACTAATTTCATGTGAAATTAGGTTATTTATGAAGATATATCTCCGGTCCCTGTCACACATACCGCTAAAGTACTGATCAAAAATCTTATCTGATTCTTGACGACGTTTAGCAACACATACCGAGTAGAAAGATTTTTTCGAACATCTTTAGTGTATCAATATAATTTTCATATGTTTTACCCTCATCGAAGCAGTTAAGTGCTTGAGGGTATATGTATTTAATGGGAAGATACAAAGGTTCATTAATTTGTAAAATAGTTATGGAGAGACGAATGAAATCCGAAACAAACTGTGCCAATCGTTTTTTTAGTTTTCAAAATGTTACGGTTTAAGAAACCTGTCCTTCCCTGTGGATTATTAATTTTTTCCATTGTCTGCTGGAGGCTTTAGGGAATAACAATTTTTAATTTCCCAAACAATCACTCTTACGCTTCTCGGAAATGTTGCGGCAAATACGGGAAATTCATTCATTTACGACTACCATATATCCAGCCGGCAACATACAACAGTTATATATATATATATATACACACTGCAAACAGTGATGGGTTAGTTTTAATGGCATATAAATCCATCTGGTGTTATTCTATTCTTAAAGGTTAAGAAATCACTTTCATTGTATTTTTATGCTTACATATTTGGGTAGTTGTTTCTTAAAACATAAGTTTGCATTGAGTTGTATGGTAACTGATATTTGTATCTAATATTTATCATTTATACATGATAATATAGATTCAAATAACTATTTCTGTTTAATAATAATCATTTGCAAGAACACTTTTATATGGTTTTAAGTTATTAATAATAATCCTTTTTTAATACCTAGCGGGTAGAGTGTCCATCAATGGGCCGGGAGACCTGGGTTCAATCCCAGGTCGCGTCATACCAAAGACTTTAAAAATGGTATTTGATACATCCCGGCTTAACACTCTACAATATAAGATATGTATCAAGGGTAAAGTGGAACAATCCAGGGAAAGGGGTAGCGCCCTCCCCTACACCACGGTTTAGTAGCTATTGAAAAGGGAGCCTTCTGGTCGCCCTTGACTACGATCGCCAACAACTTTTAATAAGATAATTTGCACACAGTAATGTGTTATCAATTATTCTTATCTAATACAGATAATTTTGAAGTATATCTATTTGAGCAATAGATAGGACTATAACAGATACTTCCACTCCAGTTCAGAGTGGTACGAATAGTTCTAGCAATGAACAGGTACTCTATACTACCCAGAGCTCCAGAATTCCAGCCTCACTACCAGATTCAGTTTAGAACCATAAAACAGACAGTTTTTAGATAGAGGAAATTCATCACTTGACTAAGGATAGAGCCCAGTCAGCTGGGGTTATAAAATATACCGACTGCATCTTTGCAAAGAAGTAACACCCCACCCAAAAAACGTGTCCTGGATCTGACCTTAAACCATTTGATGGCGAGGCTCCAGCCTTGGAGATTTGTGGAATGTGCAGTAGCCCTTCACTGCCATTGCTCCAAGGCGCATCCTGAGCCGGAGTGGTAGAACCTGATAAGATTCTATCTATGCGTCAAATAGAACAAACTGTATACAAACAAATGACTGATGTTAAATTGTGAATGTTATATAGAAATACTTGAAACCATTTAACTATGTGCAAAAAAAGAGCTGAAGCTCATTTAAGAATGTTATCTATAAAATGGGTTTACGAATCATATATATATCTAGTATATACACTCCCCCATGGGGGTTGAACACTCTGGAGAAGGAATTTACGGCTGTTGCTCGCATAATGCAAAGCTCTTCGAACGAATTGAGCACTCTGGTATCCGGTAAGGTATAAAATATAAACAAACGAACGTTGCTACTTAATACCTTATAATTCCCTAACTGACGAGGTACGCTTGTTAGCCGAGCAGTCTGGTACTAAATCTAACGTAAAGTAGGGTGGGTTTTGATCCAAGCTTCAAGCGTCCTACGAGTCTAACCACACTGAAGAGTTGTGATACAACGAATCAGTCTGTATGACAATATATCTAATATATATGTATAAAAAGGATTTGGTATTAAACAACCTACAATGGTTGATATACTAAACCAAATCATAAATATTTAAGATATATATAAAAGACGATTTGACATTAAATAACCTACAATGGTTAATATGCCATAAAACCCAACCCAACTCAATCAAACTATACAAGGGATCCAAGCAGTGCATTCTTTGTCCCACCGACAGGATGGACAACAAAAGGAGGAAGAGTTTATTCAGAATGTTCCTGTAGCATAAAAATAGGAAGAGCCTGTTTAGAACGTTCCTGTAGAATAAATAACCATATTAAAAACGATCAAGAATTTCGAAAGTGAATAAGATTTCTGTATTAATATCATTTTGATTCTTCTGACAATGATTTATGTTGAAAACATTGTAAAATCATTGTTAAATAAAATAAGAATCCTCAGAAATTTTCGTTTCTTGACAATATTAAATTATGCATTAGGAGGAAGAAAAACAGCGCCACCTGTCGTTATACAAAGCCAACAATTCAATAAACCTCTTATCTCCCTTAGATATGTTCTGCTTTGGGTCCCACTAACGTATGCAGCTTCTGATATTGGAGTTAAATAAATTATTCTCCGTTATTCATCATTGACTGAACGCATTGGATCCATTTGGTTTGTGCTACGACGAAGATCTTTCACCTAAGAAAATTTCTTCCAAGGTAAAAAAAAGAAAAAAAAAAAAGTAAAAAAACAGAAAAAAAAGCAATGAATTGATTTTTCTTCGAAATCGTTAAAGATTCTAATCGAACAAATGAAAAGTATTACAAATTGTAGGTAATTGTTTTTTTTTTTTTTCTTTTTTATTCGGCAATCCTTCGAGAAATGTTATTTCTTTCTCTCTAGATACGTATGGATGTGTGTGATATTTCTCTTTGCGTAATCGTTCTGGCTGGCATTTCTCTGTATGAAGGTGTGTGCACGGACTTGTTCTATACATGTGCCAGTAAAAGGCCAATGAAATATATACGTATGCCTGTGTATATTTTTGCGCATACTTCTATGTATATGAGATGTCGTGCGTATTTCAGTATGTGTGTATAATATATATTATAAGTGTTGGTTGTCACTAAATCACTTTGTGGGTTTGTGTCGAACCAAGTGCAATATAATATGGAGAGTGCTCAATATCTAGGATAGAGCTATTATATAATAATAATAATAATAATATATATATATATATATATATATATATATGATTTATATATTTAATTCCATGGAATTTAGACCGTGACCCCTGGGTTACATGGAGTTTTTTACAAAACAACATATTTGTTAACTGCCTGGTGATTGTTGTTTTGTAAAAAACTCCATGAAACTCAGTGGTCGAATTCCATGGAATTAAATGAATTTAATATATATTTATTTGTTATTGTTATAATTATATATACATATACATATATATAAGTAAATAATGGAAAAGAATCGAACAATATGAAGAAAATAGAAAAATAAAGTAATCCAGAAGTGATGGATTTGTTATAATAGAAAGACAACGTTAAAATGTTTCAGTTTTTATAAACCTTCATCAATCAAGACTTTGAGATGTTGAAACGAGTGTTGCTAGAATAACGACCGGTTGTTTTTTTTTTTTATTAGTATTAATCACCTATTGTTCTTGCAACACGTTTTTTACCATCTTAAAATCCTGATGGAGGTTTACAAAAACCGAAACGTTTTAACGTTGACTTTCCGTTATAATAAATCCATCACTCCGCGCGTTGGTTGGTTGGTTTTTTTATAACATATCAACCGTAGTAGCTTATTTTACCCCAAATTAATTTTTATGCAAATAGTTTTATTTCAAACGAATCAGTTTAGCATCAGTGCACAGTTTAATTGTCAAACATTTCTATTTCAAGCTATTCAGTTTATTCGAACCGTTCTAATTCAGTTTAGTATAAGTACATATTTTGTTTACACACAGTTAAATGTCAAAACAGTTCTATATTAAACAATTCAGTTTAGTGTAAGTATAGTTTCAATGTCAAAATCAGTTCCATTTCAAACAATTCAGTTTAGCATAGGCACACAGTTTAAATGTAAGTACGGTTTAATTGTCAAAAACATTTCTATTCCAAACTATTTTGTTTAGTCAAACAGTTCTAATTCAAACAATTCAGTTTAGCATAAGTATGCAGTCAATTCTATTTAACCCTTAGATAGGGCCCTATCAGGTGCTACAATTCCGGTCAAGAGTGGACCCGGGAGCAATGGCAATGAAGGGGTGCTCCGCATTTCCCAAAGCTCTAGCATCACTGGAATCTCACCATCAGATTGTTTAGTGTCATACCTAGGACATTCATTTGTGGGGTCTTACCCCTCTGCAGAAGTGCAGTCGATGTATTCTACAGCACTTGCTCATGTATGTAATATCATGTGATACTTTTTCCTAACATTGTTTATATTACATCAAAAATCGTTCCGTATCCTTCTATTTATAATGAGGTGCCCGTGATGTAATGAATATCGTCGTAGGAAATGGACACGAGTTCAAATCCTGGACGAGACTGATTGCATTTCACATAGCACTAATACCCTTCGGAAAGGTATGAATCCAATTATTCTCCCTCCAGCTATGGGTAAATAGTAGGACAGACTGAGTTCTTCAGCCTTGGTGAGGCAACTAGTCTAGGAGAAGGACAACTCTGAATTCACACCTGCTAAACTCCGCTTAAAAATTGACCTTGTGTCATATCCTGCCCAAGCGGAGGGGTTGGTAAATATACATATCCTTCTATTTATAGACAAAATCAAAATCTTCCTCAACTCACCCTAAGTTACTGCCAAACGTTTTCAAGGAAAACCAAATATACCAAATTATTCCTTTTAAATAATGTGTAGTAAAACAAATCTCTGAAATTGAATGATCGTTCGAGAATGATTCTATAATTTTTCGAACGTTTCCGCTCCTTTGAAAAGAAATAATCCCCGAGGTTTATTAAAAGGTTTTATTCATGTTCCCCATCGTCGTGTATTTACAAAAGGAATCTGAAGATAAGAAATTTCTTTGGGTTATCTTCGAAAAAAAAGTAACAATTCCGTCACCAATTCAAGCTCGTTGAGAGCTTTGATTGATTCATCCTTTAGGTGAGATAAGACAACATTGGATATTTTGTCATTTAAAATTAGGAAATTTTGTCGGAAAAAAACATTAAGAAATATGCGATTTATAGTAGGAAGTTATAATTTTACGAATTCCACAGTTCTTCACACGAGCGTTAGCTGATGGTTTTCCACTGGAGTCGGAACGACAGTAAGTCACTTCAAGTCTCCAGGACTCTTCTTAGTATCCTGGCCGATTTCAACAATGTTGTAGTTTGAATGATATCCACTCGTCCTCTTATTAACAAGTCCCCCAGTCCTTGTGCCAATACTTTGACGTTTGTGCCGAGCGCATATTTTACGGTTGGTATCACCGTCACTTTCATCTTCCATAGTTTTTTTTCCAGTTCTCTAGCAAGTTCTAGGTCTGGTCGTCAACCCAAAATTCGATAGTTTCTTACAAAATTCACTGAGTCTTTATTCAAGGCCAAGGATGAGAAAAGGAAGTTATTAAATGTATTCAATGTTTTTTCCTTTTTTGCTGTCTCTTTTAAGTTATATTTTCAGTCACATTGATAGTAACTTCCTCTGGAGATAATCCTTTCCACAAAGTGCAATTTTATTGTATGTTATATTAGCTGAGACGGTCAGGTATCTTGTTAATATTTCTCTTTCTCTTGACCATAACCATGGTTTCCAACATTATTATTTTACTCCGTGCAATTTGTTTGTTTTTTGTTTTTTTTTTTGCACTATCGTTAGCTGATGGGCTTACACTGGAGTCTAAGTGACAGCAAGTCTCCTCAGGTCTCCAGGACTCTTCTCAGTATCCTGTCCGATCTCAAAAATGCTGCAATCTGGATGGTCTCGATTCTTTCTCTGATTGTTAATTCTTTCAGTTTTTCTTCCACGCTATTTGAAACTGTTCCAAGCGCAAAAATCACAATTGCTGTCCCCGTCACACCCTCATGTTCCATAGTATTTTTAGTTCTCTGGTAAGATCCAAGTGTTTGATAATATTTTTGCTTTCCTTTATTTTTACTCTTTTGTCGGTCAAAAGGGTAAAATCATCTAGACGGCAAGTTCCACCACTTTTTTTTCTAATTAACCTTGATAAGGGATTCATTCGTATCCAAAATCATTGGCAACTTTATATGTCTCATTTTCTAAGACTGATTCTGGTTTGTGTATACATCATCTTATTGTTTGATCGAATTTCAATCTCTTGCACAATTCCCAGAAAATCCCACTCAGTCGTGCCAAATCTTGTAATTCTGTTCTGCTAGTTGGTTGCATTCACTTACTGAATCATTAAACGCTTCATTTCTTTTTTTTTCACATTATCTGCACTTTGTATTCTGTTACATCTAAATTTTCGCTTAAATTGTTCTTATGATGTTATTTTGTCCTGGTATTTGAAGAGATTTAGTTTCTCTACTGACATTCGTGTTTCGTAGCCATGTTCACATCTTCACGTGTGTAATCTCGCCAGTTTGTCACTTGAAATATTCATACAGTTGTTTTTCTTCCAATTTCTGTTATCAAGTTTGTTGATTTTTATTATTATCATTATTATACTTGCAAGATTTCGACTCCAATTTTTGATCGGTTGTTTTTATTTTTATCGGAATCTGTTTAACATCAAGTCTCTTCAGATTTTATTATTTCACTCTTTGAGATTTTTTTTCACACCAGCGTAAGTTGGAGGTTTTCGCTGGACTCAATATCCTGGCTGATCTCAAAAATGTAGTTTGGATGATTTCTACCCATCCTCTTATATCCAGTCCCTATACTAAGCGCACCAATTAGAATTGGTATCACCGTCACTTTCATCTTGCATAGTTTTTTCAATTCTCGCGTAAGGTCTAGGTACTTTTCTCTTTTCGCTTTCTTTCAGTTTTACCCAGTGGTCAGCCAGAATGGCAAAGTCCACAATTCGGCAGGTTCTGTTTTTCGTTTATTTTTACTATCACTAGGTTTGGTTGTCTTACCGTGATTAGATGATTCGTTTGTATCTCGAAATCCCAGACAGTTTTGTGCGTCTCATCCTCCAGGACAGATTCTGAGTTGTGCCTATACTATTTGATCGTATGGTCAAATTTAAATTGCTTGTACCCAACACTCCAAAGACGTCCATGACTGGCGCCTTTACATGAGACGGATTAGATACCATGTTAAGGACAACCCTTTAGGGAACGAGTCTTGTGTGCAGGGAATATAGTCAATGAATTTTAGGCGTTTATGTGCCTGTAATAAAAAATAAAATTTATAATTACTTTTCTTTTCTTTTTTATGAATGAAGCTAAAAGGCAGTGCATAGATTGTTTTGATTTCTTTGTTTTAATATTATATCAACCTTCGTGGGTTATTTAATACCAAAGCCACCCTTGTAGAAGAATGGTAATAGTATGATTAAAACCATAGCTATGGTAATAAGAGGGTTCATACCTTTCCCTATGCTATTCGTCCGAAAGTGAATGTAATTGCGCGATCTGCGTTCGAACTCATTTACAACGATGTAGTAGTCCATCACGTTAGACACGTTCCCACGGTAGGACTAATAATGATACTATGAGACTTAATCCTCCTGGCTCGAACGTCTTCTGTTCGGTCATTCAACTGATCTGTCTCCCGGTTGCTTCCTTGAATAAATGCAATCCAGGATTCCATAAGAGAAAAATGCTTTTCACCCGCAGACCACTCAAAACTATAATACCCTAATGTGTTACCCTCATCTACTGGTCTTTGACCGCATTAACGTAGAAACCTTGAATTTATGATGAAAATTTAAAAATTAATTGCCCAGTCGGCTGGGGCTGAAGAATACACTGACTGCACATCTGCAGAGGGGAAAGACCCCACCTAACGAATGTCCTGAATATGATAATAAACAGTTTGATGGTGAGGTTCCAGCAGTGCTGGAGCTTTGGGGAATGCGGAGTACCCCTTCATTGACATTGCTCCTGGGGCCACTCTGGCCCGGAGTGGTAGCACCTGATAGGGCCCTATCTATATGTTAAATAGAACGAACAGCATACTTATGCTAAAATGAATTGTTTGAGTAAACTGAATAGCTTGAAATAGAAATGTTTTTAAAAATCAAACCGTACTTACATTTAAACTGCGTGCTTATGCTTAACTGGATTATTTGAAATAGAACTGTTTTTTCGACATTAAAACTGTATTTACACTTAACTGAATTGTTACATATAACTGCTTGAATAGTTTGAAATGGAAATGTTTTTGACAATTAAACTGTGTACTTATGCTAAACTGAATTGTTTTAAATAGAACAGATTATTCCCATAAAAATGTATTTGGCGTTAAATAACCTTCAAAGGTTGATATGCCATAAAACCCACCAAACCAAACCTTAAAAATTAACCCTTGCATCTCCTTATCTTGCTATTTTATCATCAAGCTCCCTAACTTGTTTAAGTATACTTTTGATACAACTAAAAGAAACACATATCTATGTTATATACATATATGCTATCTATGCCCACACATATAGATATACCCGTACCCACATATGTATACACTACGTCGATAGGTATATATACTCATGTAGACTTGTTCGTACCTACATACATCTACATTATTGTACTTAAATACGTGCACCCAAATATAGAATGGTTTACATTGATTAATAAGTTACAATATAATTGGTAAATCTCTTTTCTGTCAAGTGAATTTATCGTGTACACTCACAATTATGATTTGTTATCGATCAATGTAAATGTTTAATTATCAAAAATGTGTAAATTTCATATCGCTTACAAAACTGAAAAAAGGAGAAGATATTTTTGACATTCTTTTCTGTTTGTCCCATTGTGTCTGCAATACAAAACTTGACTTCTGACGCGGCGGATATGACTACTTCAGTTGAAGGAAAATAACGCACTTACCCTGCGTTTAATTTACAAAGAAGGAAAAATGTTTGATTGCAAATTATGCAACGTGTCATACTTTTCTATCATGAAGAGTAACATGTATTAAGTCGTTCTAACGGGATCAGTTTAACCAATAATATCGGAAGAGAAATAAAACTAAAAAGTTTCAAGATGGAAGCTTTCAGAAACCAATTATTATCAGAATAGCCGTTTTTATTTCTCTTTTAAATGGGCTCAACTTCTCGAATGAATATAAATTCAGCAGCTTTTTTCATTCCATGGTGTTGCTGTTATTATTATTATTGTTGTTGTTGTAATAACTAGATTTTATAATTTTCATGATATCATTGTACATGAAACAATGCAATACTTTCTCTCTCGTCCCTTCTTCCTCTGTCAAATTTTTCCATCCTCTCTTTCTTTCACACTTTTGTCTTTCTCTCTCTTGTCCCCTCCTCTCTCTCTCCAAATTTCAATGCATACGGACATATATAATTATCTCGCAATATTCAACCACCCCGATCGGAAGCCTTTTAACAGACTCGCTTCTTTGAATACTGTAAATCAAACTGACAAGATAAACAAAAAAAAAATAGATCCTATCAATGGATTTTTTTCTCACGTATATATTCCAATGATGGACGGAACATAGTCTAAATGAACGTATTATGCTCAAATCTTTCAATTCACAGATTTTTTTCTGCGTAAATATCTTAGTTAAAATATGAATGGCAGTTATCTGTTTATTTTATAATATTTTATATATTAGTATATAAACAGTTTTGTATGAACAGTTATATACACAATAATAAATTAATATATATATATGCACTCACACACGATATGGCATTACGCCCTGCTCTATCATCACGACTTGCCTTCACAAACAAAAATTTGGGAATCCTATTCTAGGATTACCAGTGTCTGACGAAAGTGGAAAGTCTGCTGCTGAAAACTAACTAGATTTAGACGCCAAAGACGCGTTATTATCAAGGAGAACTGATTGCACGGATTCCGTTTATTCTGTCTCGCTATCAAATCCTGTCGGCCATTGCCCTCGGCAAGTCCTCTTCACACACAGAGTTGATGAATGTATCTTTTTGCGGGTGTGTCCTGTTCAGTAGTCCAAAGGAGAATGTCACGTATGAGTTCTTCCTCACTTCTCCAGCAATACCCACTATGCCTAGCTCGTCTTATTTGGATAAATTTGAGAGAGTGGAGATAAATAGTTGTAAAACTGTTATTTTGTAAATTACAGCATCCCAGGGATATCACTGTACAGGTTTGTGACGTCAAGTATTAAAAAATAGTAGGTCGGGATTAGTTTTTTGGGGTATAGTATTTAAAAAGTGTATGTGATCTCTAATGTAGCTTTTTATTTTAATTATAGAAATGGTTACGGTAGAATATCTATTAGTTTGCTGAGTGTGTTTGTGGGGCATAATGATTCTGCTACAATGAGTCTAAAGTTGAGGGCACTGGGGTTTGGAATTTTTATGTATTCAGATTTTTTAGTTTCTACGGCTAATTTTATTTCTGTAAAAATTGATTGTTTTTGGAATGTACTTAGATGAAAAATCCTTTTTTAAGTTATGTTTCATTGTGTGTTTTGCAGAACTTTGTAATTTTTTTATATTATTATCTATCTTTGTATAAATATATAGTTAGTTTCATCTCTTAGTATTTTTGGAATTTTTTATGTAAGAATTTTTTATTTAAAATTACTACGTTGCTTCTCTTGTCAGCATCTTTTATAATTGTTTTTCTTTTCCTGTATATTTTTAAGGCTTGTCTTTGCGTGAAAGTTTGTTTTGTGTAGTTTTTTCATTTAGATTAATTTTCCAAAGCTTTTCAAAGAATCTGTTTAATATACTATTGTTATCTTTGTCCGGCAAGAATTCAATTTTTACCAGGGAATCAACTGTTTTTCTATTAAGTTTTTTTTTGTCAATCTAAATTTTCTGTTAAATTCTTTGAGGTTTTTTAATTGTATTTATGCATATGCAAGCATATAAAATATATACACGTGTGTATGTGTGTGTATATATATATATATATATATATATATATATATATATAATTTCTAATTATTGATTTTATTTTCATTCGACACACTGCCTTTTTTTTACAAGCATTAACTCGTCGTGAGAAAAATTGATTTGTTTTTGTTTTTTAATAACGGAAAAAGTTTGAACACTTCTTGCGACAGCAAAGCAAATCTTTACTGGGTATAAGATATAAGCCTGAAATCATGGAAAGTAGGCATGTCGATTTTTAATTCCACTTCTTTCTTACCTCTTCTATGCATTCTTCCCCGTGTGACACACCTGTACGACATGTACAGGGTGAGATCAGTCAGTTGTCGTCTAAATTAGGCACTGTTGAAAATAGCACCGACATTTCTCTTTATTTGATATATCTACCAAAATTACCTTAAAATATCTTGAGATACTATAGATCAAATTTATTCAACGAAATCTCACTTGGTTTCAACTACGGCCTCCAGATAGATTTGTAATCTCCGGCAGTTTTTTTTTTTTTTCCAAAGGCTCCTTGTTTGAATTAGTTAATGGTGCCATTGTCTTTACCTTCAGCTCATCTTTGCTGTTGCACGGAGTTTTTTGTTTTGTTTTGTTTTTTGTCTCTCGTTACCTATGATAATCAAGAGATTGCAATCGAGGGAGTTTAGCTGCCAGATATTAGAGATAATATGGTCGGAGAAATGTTCTCCCAACCAAGATTGGCTTCTGCTGGCATTGAATTCGAGACTTTTTTCATATCAGAACGATTAGAGTGTGACTTCTGAGCTGCCCTACTTTCGTAATTACCAGTGGACTCCCCCAATTTTTTTCGAATCCTTTCCAATGTCCAAAGATTGACACAAAATCGTCGTATTGGGCTTCCAGTGTGCCATACAGAACAGAATACCGTGTCCAAATTCTAGAGGAGTGAATTAGGTCAAAGTGATGCTTTCCTCACGGGCAGTTATCAATCAACTCTTATTTACTGCACAGTAGACATAACCTGAAACAAAGCATGTGCGTGAAATAAATGATTTAGAATATCGACAATTTACTCATCACACTCTGTACAATAGTATAAAAAGAAAGACATTCTAAATAACTTCAGAGGTCATAGTAACAAAATTTGAGTACATGGAATATTTTGTCATTTCAAATTGCTGTTAAATTTCTAAAATAACTCTGTCCCGACACACCGGCTAGATATAGTCAACCAAATATTTCTTTATAACTGAATTTGAAAATATGAATTGATTTTAAGGGGAATACGGTCAATAAACTTGCTACTATTTAATTTAAAAGTATCCATAATTTATGCCCACAAGTTTAAGTTAACCATTTCCAAATGGACCTGACAGATTTTCTCGCTCAAAAATGTACTTTTTATTTACCAACTCTACGCTATATTAGGGAGTTTCTATTTTTTTTTAATGTCTCCCGATATTATCGATGAGTTTTAGAGAACTCTTTCCAGAGGGAACTTTCACATCTAGTCACTCAAAAATGTTCGTTTTTTACAACCTATACGAATGCTGTTCAACAATGATGACTTTGGAATCAAATAACCCACAAAGAAATCAAACTAAACCAAATGACCTATATGCGATATAAGATTCTTTCAATTTTTTAATACCCCAATCAATGACGACCAGCCAAATCTAGTCACTCAACCTAGAAATATCGACCGTACACTATAAATTTGTTTCAAGTTTAATTTAACTTTAAACAAATAAAATCTTAAAATAGATTTAACCAGAAAATATTGATTTTAATGGCATCTAAATTCGCTTGGGGTTATTTTGTGCTAAAGGGTAAGAGAATCGCGTGTTCATTTTATATTCCTATTCAGATTGTTTGCACGTTTTTAGATATATTTGTTTCTTAAGGGGTTTTTTTTGCACAAGTATCAAATATTCAAATCTAGCACAAATAATTTTCGCACTGGTTTATCATCATCATCATCATGTCGCACTGCCAGCACGGATCTTCCTGACTCTATCTCTCCACCTGTCTCTATCGCACATCGCTCCTGGCAGGTCCTTTTGGCTACATCCTGTATCGACACAGAGCTGTTCTAGCTGGTCGTACTACCTTTAATCGTCCATGTGAAAGGCTCCACAGTAGTTCATCGCTTATGAGTTCATCCTTACTTCTCTAGCAGGGTCCCGCATGTCTGGTTTGTCTAACTTGGATAGTTTTCGTAATGGGTGTGAGGTGACCGTACAGCTGCTGTTTTCTGAAGTGTTGCCTCTACGACTTGTTCAATACAGCTCACAGCATTCTTGTGTAATTGTCGTCAAGCTTTTTCGCAATACGTTTACTTAGCGTCCATATAGCAGAATTGACACGACCGCTGCTTGGAAAAAAAACTGCGTTTTATTTTATTGGTCAGGTCTGACTTCCATATGACCGATAGTCTATCGATAGCTGCCCATGCCTTTGCTATACGAGTGTTGATGTCTTTCCCAGTTGATGAGACACTACTTCATAGTTAGGTTGATTTGTACACTAGTTTCAAAGAACCACCCTTTAGTGAGATGTCGCCTCTTTGATTAAAGTACATGAATTCTGCCTTGTATGCGTTGAAATAGAGGCCAATGCCACCTGCTGCTCGTTCCAGACTATGTAACAGGGATTCAGCTTGGGCGGGTGTATTCGCTGGAAGAGCTATGTCATCGGCGTAGTCCGCGTCCGTAGTTGTTTGTACGGGGTATCTTCTGCTTCTTTCCTTTGTCAGCTTGAAACCATTTTCTTTCATTAAATCTATAGACATTCTAAGTACGTAGTCTTGACTGATGATAAATAGGTATGGGGCTAATGTGTCTCCTTGTAGCACATTTGTTAGTAGTCTGTGTCTCCATCCGGTGAGTGTGAAAAGAAATTATCATGATTAAATATAATTACTTGAAACGGTATAATTTTTACGCAAGTATACCTTTTTCAAGTAACTGTTAATATTTAATCGTAATCATTTTCTTTATATACAGTTATGATATTTGTCTCTTCCTCCCACCAGACAGGACTCGACACAAGGTCAATGACCCGAAGGCCGATTTTAGTGAGGATTTAGTCGAGGGGAAGGTCAGGCACGAGCCAAGGCTCGAACCCTGCTAGTCTGTGCAATGTGGGCCTAATGAGCCAAGATGCTTCTAGGGTATCAGCGGCGCAACGCCGCGAGGAATTGCTCCACCACCGCAATGCAAAAATTGTAGAGAGATACAATAAATATACCCACAACCTTCCACCAATACAAGCTGGCGACACCGTAGCCATCCTAAGTCCAATCAATCACAGATGGAACACAACGGGCAAAATCATCAGTTCCCTACCAGATCGACAATACCGAATCAGGGTTAACGGATCCGGAAGGATCACACTTAGGAACGGCCGTTTCCTCAGAAAGTGTGAACTCAAGCCTGCACCAACCCCAATACCAAGTACAACAATTCCATCAAGCAATACTACATTCCAGCATCTCCCACTGTCTCCCTGTAATAGCACATACACAGCAATCAAACCCCAACAACAAACCTCACATATAACCCCACGACTTCGATCATCAAGGATTCCCCGAGCTCTCTCTAGGTTACTACCACACAACAAACCAGGCCTAAAAGAGAGACACACCTCTCATACAACGCGGCCCACCCGTGGGGGGAGAGGGGAGATGTAGAATAAACAAAAGAACTGTAGAAGGCAACAACACACAACAATAATAATAATAATAGCAGCAACACTTACCAGGGGTCCAGCTTATGCACAAGACTTACACCAGCTTGAGCTGGACTGAGGGCTTGTATTTATGTACAAGCATATCCAATCAAATGATTCAGCCAATCATAACCAAAAGAATGGACTAGCCCATGTGTGCACGATAGAATCTCCTAATGTGTCATAAATAGTTCTCCTCTTTCATGAGGGGGAAATTTTAGTCTTTACCAATCTATTGACTAAAAGTCTACTCCATAATCCAACAGGTCAGGCACAAGCCAAGGCTCGATTCCTGCTGGCCTGTGCTGCTCATTGACCCACTTAGTGCAATGTCGGCCTAATGAGCCAGGCTGCTTCTAGGACCCAAATCTCGGTCCAGGCACGGATGCCGGGTTATAGCTTGAACTAGACAGCAAGGTCTAGTGCTATACGTTGGGAACAAATGTGTCAATGTTGCATCTCGCCTACCCGAAGGTGGCCCAACCGAAGCCGGTGGCCTTTCGGCCTCGAATCTGCCATTGGTTTCGATACCCTATCCTGCACGAATGCCAGATGGCCCAGCCAAGGCCAGGGAAGTACTCTCACACAGTTATATGGTCTCAAATATAAACTATCATAACTTCACGTAGGTATTCTAATAAAGATAATCTTTAAACATATCTATTCAACTCAATTTAACTTAATAGTTATGAACACTACGGGAGCAATGTCAATTGATGGGCTCACTTTATTTCTCCGGGGTTCAAACCTGGAACCTTACCACCAAATTCAGTTTAGTATCTCACCCTTTTTTGGAAGGGGGAATCTTGCCCCTTTACAGAGGATACGGTCAGCGTATTCAAAGTCTTGCTGTCCGGTTTGTAGCCTGAAAAGAATTTATCAGTAGAATGTTATTCATTTTTTGGACAATTGTCAAATAAGCCTCAAGGTCTAAATTATTAGAGCACTCAATGAAGCCAAAAATCACTGGCAATGGCTTATGATTATTTTGAGAAGCAAGGCTTTGATTTTTACTGACTGGTTGATTTTAACGGCATGTCAACCCGTCTAGGGTTATTTTATGCCAATAGGTTAGGGAATCGCATTTATTGTTCTTTTATATATTCATGTTTTTATGTAGTTGTTTCTTAAAAGATTTTTATTTCGTTTTTGCACACGCTCCTATCAAATAAGAATAATATATATAAAAATAGTCAATTTTATTACGTATAGTCAAGTGGTTTCAAGTAACTAATAATCATAAGTAAACAACTCAAGCTTCAGATAACTATTCTTAATACAAATAAGACATATTTTGTAGTATCAAGTATTTTTATCTAATGCTAATAATTTTCAAACGGATCTATTCGACCTATAGATGGGACCCTTGCTGATACTACCTCTCCACTCAGATTCGACCAATGAGTAATTGTAATGAAGAAGTATCCGCCACTTTCTGGATCTTCAGAACTAGATCCTTACCATAAAGTGGTACTCCATACGATCCAGATCTCCAGAACTGGAGCCTTACCCTTAGATTCAATTTAGTGGCATACCCTGACACCTGTTTTTTGTGGAGGGAGATGAGCGGAAATTTAACCCTCTGCCTGAAATACAGTCAGTACCTTCTAAGCTGTATGAAAAACATGCTTTGACACAGTTCCTGGTGTTAAACATTGTGATTTTATAAGATTCGATTTTTTATTTGTACAAAGATAATCGATAATATTTTCCTGAAATTCTCACTTCATTGCCTGAACAATAAAACATCCACACTCGACGTGCTTAACACATTCCAGTTTAATTAAGCAGAAACGTAATTAGATTTTTATTGCGTTTGGAAATCATTTTACACACTATCTTTGAAAATGGCCATGATTTTTCTTTGGTGATTTGCCCCGAGTATCATAAATTATCTTTCTCATTGTCTGTTAATATGAAAAGATTTCAAAATTGCAGTTAATTATTCTTTAATTATGAAGAAAAAGATGTTGTTTTTTCTCTGCATCTGAGTCATTAAACTGATCTTTTTATCATAAAAGATAATGAGAAAAAGATCCAATAAATTCATAATAAAAAAAAAATAACTCATCTGCGGCCATATTTTATCAAATAAAAATGTTTTAGTAAGGGAAATGATGTCTTTGAAGTTATCAGTAAGATCACTGGTATTTTACAACACAAAAAAAGTTCTGGATATCTGGGAAATGTGGAGTCCCCCTTTATTGCCATTGCTCCCAGGTTCACTCTGACCCGGAGTGGTTGTAGATGTAAGGCTCCTATGTATGGATCAAATAGATCTGTTTGAAAACTCTGCGTATTCGATTAGACCGTCTTAAAAAACTCTTTAAAAACAATTATACAAAAAAATGTAAATATGAACTATTCTCTGAACGTGTTTGGCGAACATAACTGGAAAAATAACCCGAGATGGGTTGACATGCTGTTAAAGTTATTCATGTAATTGTTGTTTCGATAGGAGAGCATATAAATTGATGAACTTTTAATCATTAACTAAGATGTTATCTTTTGAATTAATATTTAGTAACATAATTGTATACCCCTATTCACCTTTTGAATATATATATCACTGTGTGTGTGTGTGTATATATATATATATATATATATAGAGAGAGAGAGAGAGTGAGAAATAGAGAAAGTAATTGAAATATTAATTTATCTATTTGCAAATTCTATGCATTCGATGGGAATACTTCATCCGATAATCGTGTGCAAAAAAAATAAAATGCACAATAAAATGTAAATATAGATTTCTAATGAAGACAATTCCCTAATCTCTAAGCATGAAATAAGTCCAAATGGACTGACATTCCCTTAAAATTGATTAACTGTCCTTAGTATGAAACCAATTCCCTTTTCTTAATTAAATTATTGCTCTCGTTTTTTTATAAGTTTCTCTACTAAAATGAATGCTTGATAGCTATTTCCAGTCCTTTCAAGTTAAAGTCAACTGAATTGACATTTTCAACGCTCAACAATGAAAAATATCTGATTCTATATTCCCTTATTAAGACTTCTGTCAAGTGAGAAATTTGATCAAATTTTTAATATTGTTGAAGATGCCATAAGTTACTTAAATGACGAGGTAGCTCGAAATTCCGCCAAACTTTATTTCTGTCCATAAAGAAAACTTGAGAAGTTTCTTGTAATTTACTTCGTTTTCTCAGAAACAATTTTATATCGTGGCCACGTGACTAACGACCATTAGTGTTAAATGTAATTATACGTTTAAGAGTGAAAAAAATTGTCATTTAACAAAAGAACCATAAAAACTTTTAAATTGAAAAGGGTTGAAGTTTTATACATTTATCTTTTTATATTTAGACTTTCTTTAAATTTGCTTGTCACTAATCATCTTTTACGATATGTTTTTTTAAAACCATTATTTTTGTCATTTCGTTTTTTTTTTCTCTCTCCTCACTCCATTATTCAAAGACCTTCTTTTCAACGTTCTTCCCATTAAAATTATTGCCCAGTCGGCTGGGGCTGTAGAATACACCGACTGCTTCTCTGCAGAGGGGTAAGACCCCCCCCAACGAGTGTCCTGAATTGACACTAAACAATCTGATGGTGAGGTTCCAGCAATGCTCGATCTTTGGGGGATGCGGAGTACTCCTTCATTGCCATCGCTCCCAGGTCCACTCTGGCCCGGAGTGGTAGCACCTGATAAGGGTCCTATCTATGGGTTAAATAGAACAGCATACCTATGCTAAAATGAATTGAGTAAACTGAATAGCTTGAAATAGAAACGTTTTTGACAATTAAACCGTACTTACACTTAAACTGTGGGCTTATGCTTAACTGAATTATTTCAAATAGAACTGTTTTTCGACATTAAAACTGTATTTACACTTAACTGAATTATTACATATAACTGCTTGAATAGTTTGAAATAGAAATGTTTTTGACAATTAAACTGTGTACTTATGCTAAACTGAACTGTTTTCAATAGAACAGATTATTTACATAAAAATGTATTTGGCGTTAAATAACCTACAAAGGTTGATATGCCATAAAACCAAACAAACTAAACCAAACCATTAAAATTATTCTCTTCAAGAGTTTTCTCTTCTACCTTGTTAAATCTAGCCATTTTAAAAAAAATTCCTTCTGCTTATCGTAGAGAGATTGTAGAGGGAAAACTGACAGGTATCGAGACATTAATCTATGTCTACAATCTATTAACGTACGAATATATATATATATATATATATATATATATATATGCGTGGGTGTATATATATATATATATATATATAATCATCATCATGGTGCGCTATCAGTACGGATATTTCTGGCCCTTTCTCGCCACACCTCTCTATTGTCCATTGCATCTAGCAGGTCCTCAAGGCTACATCCCGTATTGGCAGGGAGCTACTGCATGTAAGCTCGAGCTGGACGTCCTGTCTTTTATTATCCATGTGAAGGGGTCCACAGGAGTTCATCGCTTATGTGTTCGTCCCTACATCTCCAGCAGTGTCCCGCATGTCTGGTTCGTCTAATTTGGATAGTTTTCGTGATGGGTGGTAGGTGGCCGTGCAGTTTCTGTTTTGTAGGGTGCTCGCAGCATTCTTGTATAATTACCGTCAAGCTTTTTCTCTGTACGTTTAGTTAGCGTCTATGTAGTGCATCCATACATCAGTATCGACACGACCGCTGCTTGGAAGAAAATGCTCATTATTTTATTGGTCAGGTCTAACTTCTATATAACCGATAGCCTACCGTTAGCTGTCCGTGCCTTTGCTAGTCGCGTGTCCATATATGTCTCGGTTGATGAAACACTAATTCCTAGGTAGATGAACTTGTCAACTAGTTTTAGAGCGCTACCGTTTAGTGTGGAGAAGTCTCCTGTTTGTTTAAGCACATACAGTGACATGCATAAGTATTGGATACATTTTATTTTCTGTTATACCTCTAGTTTATGTTTGCCATTTTGCCTAATATTTGGTAAGTAATATCTCGTAAAGTTGTTTTAGTTGTATGTGGAAGGAAAACTAAAAACTCATGGTTGAATTCATTTTTTTTATCAAAGTTCAAAATTACCCAATGCAAAAATATTGGATACATCAATTTAATATTTTGTTGCATAGCCTCTGTTTGGTTTCCCTGCTTCCAGTCGCTTTCTATAGTTGGCCACAAGTTTTCTACACTGATACAGCGTTACTTTATCCCATTCTTCCTTGCATAATTCCTCTAATTTCTTGATATTTTGTGGATTCAGCGTATGAGCTTCAACCTTCAAAGTATTCCACCAATTCTCAATTGGATTTAAGTCAGGAGACTGACATGGCCAATTGAGAGTACTAATACCATTATTTTCAAACCATTTCTTTGTAAGTTTTGCGGTATGTTGAAGCGGTTTCAGATTTCTGAAGGTTCTTCTCTAGAATCTCCCTGTACATGCTACCATTCATTCTACTATGGATAACTTGTAACTCACCAGTGCCCTTGGATAAGAAGCATCCCTATATCATTACTGAACCACCCCCAAACTTAACTGTGGGGATGGTATTGTGTTTCTTGAAGGCAGTGCCATTGTTTCGCCAAACACTTGTCGCTGTGTTCCTTCCGAATAGTTCAACTTTCGTTTCATCCGACCAGATTACCTTTTCCCAAAACTGCATACCTCTCTTTTCATAAGTTTCGACCAACTTTAATCGGTCTTTGACATGTTTGGTTTTCAGTAAAGGCACTTTTCTTGGTGATCTTGAATGAAAGCCTGTACGATACAGAGCTCTGCTAACGGTATCCTTACATACATTAATTCCAGCACCCTCAAGATCAGTTTTAATTTCAGAACGAGTAATGAAGGAGTTTATTTGCACATTTCTGCTGATCCACCTTGAAGTATGCTCATTTATTTTTCTTGGTCTTCCACTTCTTCGAAGGTTTGCTGTACAGTCGCCATACTTCTTATACTTTCTGATGATATTTCCTACTGTGCTTAGTGCTAGATTCATTTTTTTCCTAATTTTTCGGTAACCTTGTCCTCCTTTGTGACGTTCAAGGATTCTATCTCGCATATCTCTGGATAATTCTTTAGTTTTTGCCATCTTTAATCCTTGAATTGCAAAATGCACGTCAAAGAGTCAGATGATTAGTAGCACTATCTTGTAAAAAATGGTGTGATTCTCTGATTGGTCAGAGATAGCATTCCAATACTATCGAAATTTTGCATATTTAACTTTACGAGATATTACTTACCAAATATCAGGCAAAATGGCGAACATAAGAGTTATAACAGAAAATAACATGTATCCAATATTTATGCGTGTCACTGTATATTCCGTCTTGTGTGCATTGACATAGGGGCCGATGCCTGCAGCGACTCGTTCCGAACTATTTACCAGGGTTTCGGCTTGGACGGGTGCATTTACCGGGAGCGATATGTCGTCGGCGTAGTCGGCGTCGGTAATTGTTTTTGCGGGGTAAATTCTGCTTCTTTCTTTTGTTAGCTTAAAACCGTTTTCTTTGATTTTATCGAAAGATCTTCTAAGCACGCAGTCTAGACAAATGTTAAAGAGGTATGGGCAAGTGTGTCTCCTTGCAGTACACCTGCTGCAATGTCGAAGTAATCTGAGTCTCCATCGAGAGAACAGACTTTTATACAGATGTTACTATAAAGCATTATTATGGTTGCAACGGTTTTTGTTGGTAGGCCGTAGACAGGAAGAATTTGCTCTTTCTTCTGTGAATGAAGTCAAATGCCTTAGTAAAGTCAACAAATAATATTGTCGCCAGTAGGTTTTTCGCGCGTACACCTTTAAAAATTCGAAGGATAGCCGTAATTTTTGACGTCGTGAATCTATTTATCCGGAAGCCATTTTAGTTTTTCCTACGTATGCTGTCATATATAGTCATGTATGTATGTGTGTGCATATATATATATAGTGAGAAAGAGAGTCATGTGTATATATATATATATATATATATATATAAGCATGTGTGTGTATGTATATATATATATATATATATATATATATATATATATATATATATATATGATGATTGCAGTATCTCCACAGATGATTGCCGTCTCAAGTTTCATGTTCCGCATCAAATAGCCTTCGTGCATATAATGAGATTATAGGAATATACGTAAGTACGTTAATAATTCCGTAGATGAATGATGGAAAAAAATTTATTTTTTGGCAACATAGTTTTTTTTCATTACCAATGCACTTAAACCCAAGCTTCTCCATTAAATTCAAAGATCGAACATTTTAGGATGAACGTGTCAAATCCAATTTTATCAAATAACTGCGTTAGGCTTGGACCTATGCGTATCAACCCTAGCATGAGTTGAGTGTAATACAACTGCGAGATCTATCCACACATTTACATTAATGTATATATATATATATATAGAGAGAGAGAGAGAGAGAGTGGCAGAGACAGACACACACAGAGCGAGATGTTCATGATGAGTTAAGTAATGGCATTTTATCTATAGATTAGTGCTATTTATACACATGGGATGAAAAGATCTCGGCCCAACAAGAAAGAAATTATCTAAAGCCATGAGACTTAAATGTTTTTGAATATATATTCGGCTGAGGGTTTCTAAAGATTTCACCATTTTTCTAAAAAAACAATCACATTAAAAAGGTGCCCATACTTACATACACACATTCATACATATACGATGATTGTAGCATCTCCACAGATGATTGCCGTCTCAAATTTCATGTTCCGCATCAAATAGCCCCTCATGTGTCCTCAGGTGGCTCTGAAAGCTGGCAGCTGATTTACAAGGACAATGACAGACATGACGCACAAAAGTCAAAGTCTTAACAGGGTTGATTGGATCTGCATGAGAAATACTGTCCTTGTGCACAACCAAATGCCTTTTCAGTCCAGATGCAGACCTGCATACCTTACTGCATATAACACACACTGTGCTATCAGGTCGCTGCGGAACACTGGATGACGATGGTCTGTCAGTGTGAGACTTTATATGGTTCATATACCCTGCCTTCGAAAGAAGAGCATGTCCGCACGTTTCACAGATCCAATTTGCATGATCCCATGGTAAATTCTCTAGGTTTCATTTCCTAAGTGCTCTCTTCAGCTTTGCACGCTCCAACCACTTGACATGAAGAGAACCACAGCCAGTTTTTACCAATTCCCGCTAAGTGCCACTATCAACCGCAGTTGCTTCCCAGGTGTCGACATGAATATCCATATCCTTCAGATTGCTTTTGAGGCCAAGCTTGTAACGCTTTCTGGACTTATGCTGTGGACGCTTACCGCTCGTGAGTTCTCTATAGAAGAGTCGCTTTGGCTGGCGATCGTCATCCATACGTACGAGGTGACCCACCCAGCGCAACTGTGCAGTGGTAATCACGGATTCAAGGCTCGGTCACAGTGCTTTTTCTAGCACCTCTGTGTCCGGTGTGTGCATTTGCCATTTGATGTTCAAAATTCTTCTCAAGCGCTTAAGATGGAAGTGTTCCAGAACCCTGATGTGTCTCTGGTGGATTGTTTAAGTTTCTGCGGCATAAAGGAGCACTTTGACAACACACGCCATATAAACATCAACCTTGCTGTTAATGGTGAGTCCACGACCATTCCACACACTCCTCTCCAGTCTCCCAAATGTGACAGAAGCCTTCTGAATCCAGACATATACATCGGCATCCAAGGAACCATCTTTGGACTAAACACTTCCAAGGTAGACAAAGATATCCACCACATAAGGCCCAGCACCATTGACCAAGATGTTCGGCTCAATGTACTCCTCTCCAGGGGGACGTGTGAACATCGCCTTAGTTTTCTTCAAGCTAATCTTAAGCCCGAATGCATCACAAGCCCGTGAAAAATCATCCCCAATCGCCTGCTTGTCATTCTCAGTGTGAGCAAGAAATTCTGCGTCATCTGCATAAAGACGTTTTCTGATCAGACGATGGAATGCCTTCGATTTTGCATTGAACCTCCTAAGGTATAAAACCTTTCCAGATGTCCTAAAGAGTAATAGGACACCTACGTCGCAACCTGAGAACGCATACCCTCGCCCCCAAAAAGACGCAAATTATAGAAGAGGTCTCGGAAATGTTCCTGCCAGCGTTCCAAAATTGTGACGTATTATCTTTTGAGATCAAAGGAACTATCGAGGACGAAAAGGGGCTAAACACATGATGAAGAAGTCCAAACATTGTTTTTAAGACTCTTCTGTCAGAGGCAGACTGTATTTATATGATATGTTAGACCACCATGTGTTTTTCATCCGCCTCAGTTCTCTTTGCAAAGTTGCCTTTGTGTTCCTTGTCGTCTTTAATAACAGATGTATTACCTGGCACGCCTTGGTGAAGGACCTTCTCATGAAGAGACGGTGTTTCTTTTGAAGTAGTTTACTGATTTCCGGATCACTCTCATCAAATCAATCCTTATTCTTCCTTTTTTTGAAGCCTAACACATCTGAACCAGCCGAATATACTTGTTCTTTGTAGTTTTCCCACGATCCATCAAAAGTGACATTGTCCAATCTCTTCTTCACACGAACCAGTGACTCCAGATTTTTAAGCTTGTCAGCATCAATGCGTTTAGGAACCCGAACTCCTGTCATGGGCAGCTTGAACTTTCCTCGAACCAGCCTGTGATCCGAATCACATTCACCACTACGAATAACACGAACTTTGGAAATGTCTGGAAGATCGCGTTTGCGAAAGATTATGAAATCAATTAGACGTCCCTGCTTGGATCTGAGATGAGTCCAAGTTGTTTTGTGCTTATCTTTCTGATGGAAGAAAGTATTGCAGAGCACCAGTGATTGCTCAGAACAGAACTCTAGTAACTGCAAACCACCACTGTTAATTCTGCCAATCCCATGTCCCCCACTCCCTACCAACACGAGCATTGAAGTCACCAAAAATTATGAGTTTTTCATTGTTAGGTCCCGATGGTGTTGCCTCATTGGGTGCTCTATAGAAAGATAGGGCGACTTCTTCGTTCGCTTGCATGGTTGGAGCATAGATGGAGAAAATCGTGAGGAATAGACCGCATGAAAGTGGAAGTTTCATGATTCTATCAGTAACAGCACAGGGTCTTTGGATATTGTCCACCACAGCCGATCTTATCGCGAAACCCACCCAACCACCACAACGCTTATCCGTTGGCTTTCCAACCCAGAACACATAGGATCCTGATCCTATCTCCCATACGAGTTACCTTCACTATGATTAAGGAGTCTCCTCTGCCGAATCGAAGAGAGACTATCACACGCCAGATTCCAACCTGGTATTTTCTCGTTGTCGCAGTATTGTAACCCTCCAAAATATCAGAGGGAGGATAATAGATTAGTGTCTTTTAGTTGCCATATGTACGAGGATAAGCATATGGTAACTAAAAAACACAAACATATCTCCCACAATCACATGGGACATATTAAAACAAGCACCTGCTTACAACATAATATCAAAAAGATGCCTCCTTTGCCTAAACGAAGAATTAGCCGTCATCCCATATCTATCACAAAACACCCTACAAAATAAAAAAAAAAATATATATATATGTGCATATATATTTATATATACGTATATGTATATACGTGTGTATATATAAGTACATATATATATTTGAGTTTACGTTGGCGTAATGTTAGTTAAAGCTACTCTACAGCCCTGAAGATCTGGTTAATGCAGTGTTTCTATAAGATGGAATTGATGCGATTAGCATGACGCACATTATGGGTGTGTCTTTCCACCTAAATAAAGATCCTTAACTGATTGTTCTGTTTCTTTTTTGGAATATTTCCGAAAATTTAAATTAATATGATTTTTCATCTTAATTCTCTTTCTGCCTTGCCCCATTCCTCTGATTTAGACTAACCTAATAATATCCCTTGCTGAGAGTAGTGCCCCTAAAAAATGGGTGTCTTGTTGATGACATTTAACGGCGTATGTTGGTGTGGTTTCAAGTCTTGATGTCTGTTAGTCTGAAGACTACCCATTTCTTCCGGGTCAACTCTTATCCGGAGTTTTAGTTTCTTTTAGGCCCCCAGTCTGTTGGTCAAATATAATTGTTTTTAAATTATACATATTCGATGTGTTATGTACCTATGCAAAAAAAACTGCTTAAGAAACTTCAGCACATCAATATATGCATGAATGAGCAATAAATGTCTTTCCCTTGAGTTTAAAATAACCCTAAACACGCCGTTAAATTCAATCATTTTTTCCCCTTAAGATAAAACAATTTTTTAAAGTTGAAGTAATGTTATACTGAAAGCATTTCTTCAATTTTATTAACATTCGTCCATGAAGTAATTTTTCTGCTTTCGTCTTTATAAGTTTTTTGAGAGCTTTATATTTTCCATACTAATCAAAACTTGTTAAATGTAAATAAGATAATTATCTTGACAGCCCAAAATGTGTGTTTGCTTCCAACCAGATGTAATAATACCGATTGCTATTATCTATACTTTTATTTTATTATGATGGAGGATCAAGTTTCGTTACCATGACATCTAGGCATCGACTTATAAATACCCAGATGGCCTTGCCGCTTAGTCCTGACTCTGATGACAAGTAGGAATTTAGTATCGATGAGGATTCGACCTTTGTCAGTACTCACAATTGGTCGTGTTGATGTACTCCTAATTCGGTTATCCTTGAAAATAGTTTAAAAAAAGAAAAACAAAAAAAGCAAATCTTTGACTCAAAATGCCTCTAGAACATATCCAAAGAATAATACCACCAGAATATTGACGATATAAATATCTATATTGTATAGTTACATTAAAAAATTTCTTCGATTTTGAGTTAGTACAGACGTGCAAATAGTCAGCAACCCGAGTTCAAATCCTAGACGTGGCAATGTGTGTTTTACTATGTCCATAGGAAAGATATGAATTCATCTGCTCCTCCCATCCAACTCTCGGTTAATAATAGGACAAACTGTGCTCTTTATCGTTGGCTAAATGATGATCAGTCTAGGAAAAGGAAAATTCAGAATTCAAACCAGCATTATTGCACTTAAAAACTGACCTTGTGTCACATCTTGCTTCTGGCAGAGAAATTGCATAAATACACACTTTTATAGACAAAACATTGATTTACCCAACCCCGCCACTCGGGCAGAATATGACACAGGGTCAATTTTTAAGCGGAGGTTAGCAGGTTTGAATTCAGAGTATTCTTTCTCCTAGACTAGTTGCCTCACCAAGGCTGAAGAACCCAGTCTGTCCTACTATTTACCCATAGCTGGAGGGAGAATAATTGGATTCATACCTTTCCCAAGGGTATTAGTGCTATGTGAAATGCAACCAGTCTCGTCCAGGATTTGAACTAGTGTCGCCGTGTCCATTTCCTACGACTATAACCATTACACTACGGGCACCTCCATTGATTGAAATATTGATTATAATGGCTAGTTATCCCGTCAAAGATTATTTTATGCTTAAAATTTAGCGAATCACATTCATATTTACATTTTTTGTGCTGTTGTTTCTTCGAAGGTCCTATTAATGACAAATAATCTTTAAACAGATCTATTTGACCCCCAGTGGGACCCAATTAGGTAATATCTCTATTGGTCAGATAGGACCTGGGAGTAATGACAATGAAGGGGTTTTCTGCACTCCCCAGATTTCATAACTGGAGCTTTATCATCTGTGGCATAACCAGGACTCACCTTTTTGGTAAAAGGCATTCTCTTCTGCTGCGTATACAGTCAGATAATACCCCGCCAATAAGGCGGACAACATTTCGACATAAATACAATATAGAAAGGATTAACAGAAAGCTCATGTTCACCTGTTGACAAATCCTTCAAACCATGAAAGATCTGGATATTTCAGCTGTAAAGGGTTAATTATATCTGTTGTTCTTGATATAATTTATATAAATTTTTTATGTGCGTTGTACGCTATTAATAGTAATTTTCCCATATCTAATCTCTAATTTTCAGAAGCGATATTAAGCTCGATCTAATCTTTGCGACGGATATTTTTCGATTGCTGTGACTGAAGAAATCAGTGATTCAAATTTGTGTCGGAGTCGAGGTACGTCTACAAGTTTTGTCTATGGAGGTTCTCATTTTCCCTAATGTTTGGTATTTTTCTATATCAGACACAGAATTAACCGGAAAAGATTATATAAAAAGATATCATTTCCTCAAAGGCAAAGATAAGCAAATCCCAGTCCTTCTTTTTCTCTCTATGTATTCATCTATGGAAAGAAAGACTAATGGCTAGATATACATTTCCGAGAATTTATAGAAAAGATTGCAATCGTTAAAAGTAGGTATTAGATGGCTTCTCTAATCAAGATTTTAATTCTTAACCAGGAATGAAACATAGATATCAGCAAATTTACCTTTAGGAAGACTGATTCGTCTTATTGAAATATCATTCAATGAAAATATGAAGCATTATTTACAGCATACATTTTATTGGCTGCACTTTGAAGAAAATATCATACAGAATAAAAATAACTACAACAGTTTATCAAATAAGAATAAGGCAACATTTTACAGTAGAGTAAAATTCAAATCGACTGCGGAAGTAATTATTATAATAATCTAATTTTTCTATGTCTATATATCTTCAACAGATTTATGATTTGTTTTGGTTTATGGTATATCAATCAATGTAGGTTATTTAATGCCAAATCCGGTTTAAACATAAACATAGATTTTTATGATTTGTAAACCCTTTTTGTTAATTAGATTTTTCAACGAACCAGGGCTCTTTGCACATAGTTAAATGGTTGGTTGGTTGGGTTTTATGGCATATCAACCTTTGTAGGCTATTTAACGCCAAATCCATTTTTATAAGAATAGTTATATTTCAAATAATTGAGTTTAGCATAAGTACAGTTTAATTGTCAAAAACATTTCTATTTCAAGCTATTCAGTTTAGCCTAAGTATGCTGTTCTATTTAACCCATAGATAGGACCCTATCAGGTGGTACCACGCCGGGCCAGAGTGGAACTGGGAGCAATGGCAATGAAGGGATGCTCTGCATTCCCCAAAGCCCCAGCATCACTGGATTCTCACATTAGATTCTTTAGTATCATATCCAAGACACTCACTGAGGGGTTCTTACCCCTCTGCAGAGGTGCAGTCGGTGTATTCTACAGCCCCAGCCGACTGGGCAAGTTAAATGGTTTCAAGTATTGCTATATAACTGTCACAATATAACATTAGACATTTGTTTGCACACAATTTATTCTATTTTGACCCATAGATAGGACCCTATCAGGTACTACCACTCGGCGTCAGAGTGGATCTGGGAGTAATGGTAGTGAAGGAGTACTCCACATTCTCCAAATTTTCAAGGCTGGAATCTTGCCATCCGATGGTTTGACGTCATCACAGGACACTCGTTGGAGGTGATTTGAGGTCTTACCCCCTCTGCAGAAATGCAGTTGGTGTATTCTACCGCCCCAGCCGACTGGGCTGAACCATATTTATGTTGTAACATTTGGCTGATACAGGAATTTCATGTTCAATTCATAATTTTATAATATTATGGAATTTTTGTTCACCCTCTTCCTTCTCATTCAGTACTGATGGCAAAGTTTCCAATTTTCTTCTTTTTTTTTTTTCTACGCATGTGTATCACGTGAACAATCACCATGCCACGTGATAAGTTCCTCACATGGAAAGACAGTTAATTAGCCACTTTTTTCTCTTATTTCGACGACTGAAAGATCTAAACGAAGCATTAAGGAAATGACTTTATTGTAACATGATTTAGATATTTTAGTTTTTACACCGGCTCTGTCATAACATCGTGCACTTTTTCATGTGTTTTTTTCTGATTTGTATTTTATCTCATTATATGTGATAGTCACTTCATGTTTGCCTATTCTCTCTTGGATCCGTTCAAGTTTCCGAACTAATCTTTGGCTTTTGAATGGAATGAATTTAGGAAGAAGCCGTTGTTTTCCAAGTACGTTTAGCTCCAACTGGGGCCATCTTTGAGGGAGCGAATGATCAAGTGACAAACGCAAGGACGAGTCAGATTATTTTAGTAGAATGAAGAACAAGGAAGAGGGAGCTTCATGGAAGATAAGAATATTTACAAGAGTTACGTGGACTGGGAGGAGAAGGATTACAGGGAAATGAGTTATAAGCGTTTGAAAATGCTATATTCAAAGTTGATCTTATTTAAGGAAAGTTATTGATCTAGTGGGTAGAGTGTTCACCAATGGTCCGGGAGACCTGCGTTCAATCCCAGGTCGCATCATACCAAAGACTATAAAAATGGTACTTGATATCTCCTTGCTTAACACTCAGCAATATAAAGTACGTATCGAGGATAAAATTTAACAATCTAAAGAAAGGAGTAGCACCCTTCCCTACATCTTGGTGTTGTAGCTATTAAAAAGGGAGCCTTCTGGTCGCCAACTTACTTTACAACTTACTAATTAATTCTTATATATTGAGCTTCAAGAATTTGGAGTTTTCGTTTGTTTGATTCTTTGCTTATATGGATGTGAAGTGCGATATATTTCCCGCTATTTTTCTACTCCTCAGCCCCTAAAACTCTTGTAAAAACTCTTATCTTCCGTCCCTCCCACTTGTTCTTCATCTTTATTTTATATATATGACTCATCATTATGTTTGTCATTTGATTATGCGCTCACCAAAGATATCTCCATTTGGTGGAGGAAGTATTTTGAAACATACGGCACCTTCCTAAACACTTTACATTCCAATGTCATACGACTTAGACGAAGATTTGAACCAATAAAAAACGGAATTGAAAATTGTAAAGTGTATGTTCTGTTTAATCAAGAATGTTATATATATATATATATATATATATATATATATATATAAGAGAGAGAGAGACAAAAAGATAAGACAAATTGTACAATCCAAACAATACAGACATAACTATCCAAACATCTAAAATGACTGTAAAAGAAGACATCAAAAACAAGAAAGACATTTATGACATGACAGCCTAAGAAAAATCAACGTTAAGTTCAGGAAATCTTAACTATAGACGACCTGACAGTTGGGGCATTGATCTAAAAGGTACCAACAATCAAACAAATATTCAACATTCCAACCGACTCTTTGGAAAATCAACTATAATAAATTCATTAAATATGGTCCGAAAAAATATTATTGACGAAACAACACTAAAACCCAGCAACATAAAACCCGCCCTCTTCTATCTGCAACCAAATATACATAAAATAAACAAACCTGAAAGACCAGTAATTTCCACAGTTACGTGGTGCCTTCAATAAGTTTACAGAATTTTTTGTACAGGGATTTTAAATAGTCATAGACTCTTGAAAATTCAGTATGTTATTCCTGTACATCTTATAAGATGACTGACCAATTTTTATGATTTCAGGTTCAAATCCACAGCTACAGCAGGAATTGAAATACACCCTACTAAAGCCTGATTGTCATAGCTGGTAACTTTTGGTTATTCCCAAAGCTCAGAGGCTGTCGTTATGAGACAATTGAGGAGATGAAAGAGGCTGTGACGAAAGTCTTTGACACACTCACACCAAAGGACTTCCATGGAGCCTTCCAGAAGTTGTTGGAACGGTACAAGTGCATATTTAGACGCCCTAGTATATAGTTACACGAACAAACAACATTACACACAAAATCCATCAACCGTCACAACAATCTCCATTACACAGATCTTCCCATCTCAAACATATCCTTCCCTACTCACAAGTGATTAGACGAAGAAGAATCGACACAGACGACAACGAATTAAAAAAGTGAAAAAGATAAACTTAATCAACAGTTCTCAACACGAGAATATCCTTATACGTTAATTGATAACCAGATAACCAAATTTATCTCCGGCTCAATGCAAGACACACTAATACTTGGACCGAAAGTGAAAATGTATCGCATCCCCTTCGTTATAAAATTCAAAGACACTCTTTTACTACAAGCCAAAATTATCAAGAACCGTTCAGACATCTTGAAAGTAAAGTTAAACTTAAAAGATATTTTTCCAAGATCTACGTATGCTAACCAATCGTCGCCAGAAATCTGAGGAATGATGGATGGCAAAACCATGTTAAACAATGAAAAAAATCCATAGGAAACCCACAATAAAACCCACTAAATTTTGCCAACAATACAATATCAAGAACAACCGATGCCGCAACCAGTTCAAGTCAAACAACTCATTCACTAGTTCCATAACTAAAAAGATTTTTCAAAATTTACCATCAATCAAATTATAAAAGCAAAAAGGCAATTTATTTATGAGAATGAACACACACCCAAAAGCAATATTTTGAAAAGTCAGAATGGCCGTTTTATTTTAGATTTAATAACTACAGATACGGGATCAAATCTATGGATCAGAGCAATGTATTATTAATCGATCAGTACTTCTACACAAATGGTCATGACTTCAACAAAAATTAATCATTCCCCATTATAGAAAGAATTTAAATTAAAAAGATATTGACATGAAATCAACAACTGAAAAAGAAAAGAGATGAATAAATGAAAAGTCTGAAGTAATTTGTGTCATTTGGATTTAATATAAAACTTAATCACTCGACCTTGAAATAAAAATCTGACAACCACAGACATCTATACAAACAAATAAACCCGAAAATAAATTGGTGCAGTTTGAAAGGCCGCCTCTTAAAGAATCACTCTATGAAAAAATCCTCATAAACAAACAAACCGGTCAAGTAACGGCTAATTTAAAACGCACTACTTACAAAACTGACGAAAATGCGTTAAAGCAGATATTTATATCAAAGACACTTTGATCAGATAATGTTAAACAAAATGTATGTGCTACGTCAACTGTACATTTATATTCAGTTTTAATTCAGTTCGTAATTGACTTACAATGATAAAAATATATTCGTTTAATTTATCTTCTTTTTTTACCCTTTAAAAATGGTTAACTGAGAATTAAAAGTATGTCCTAAATTTTGAACGAAGATTTTGCCTGTTAATATAAATGAAAAGTAATCATTTATTCGATAAATAGTTCTTGTTTGTTTTTTTTAATTTGAGTTACACTGATTAAAATATAATATATTTTGTTCTAAGGTATATGAAAATTATTCGTTTAAAAATCGGTTTTTGAATTATCGAGAAACAAAGCTTTCATTTAATTTTTGTGATATTTTTTTTTCTTTTTTACTCTCTAAAAATGTAATATCATAGGTTGTTAGAATAGAAAAAAGCAAAGAATTAAAAATGTGTCTTTACAATAAAAAGAAGATTCAAAATAAAAACGTGTTTTTTTTTTTTTTTTTTTTTTTTTTTCGAATAACAGAAATTTTACATTTAAAATGGTATTTCAAAAATATACTTTTTGGTTTAAAACATTTTCAAGATATTTTTTGTTGTTCAAATTTTTTTTAATTTTTCTTTTTTTTTTTTCTTTCTTTTTACAATTATTACTAGATTAGAAAACAATGATATTCTAAAATTCCTTAAATTTAAATTTTGCCTATGGAATCCGTCTGATATTTAAACATGATGGTTCTTAAGAAAAAATTAAGACTTCTTGTTTTTTATGTTTATGAAGAACTGCGAAGAGTTCCACAAATCGATTGAATTTTATCAATTAATTCAAAATAAACAAATTTTGTACTTTTATCATATTAAAGTCTATGCAGGATGAGGAATGACATCTTTTTTCTGAGTTGTAATTTGACACGCTCATACCATATATATATATAATGGTATGAGCGTGTCAATAAATATGTGTGTGTGTGTATTAAGAATCAAAATTTTATATTACCCTTTAATCCTTAGTAATGAAGAGGAGATACCGTTGTGTAGTGGTTAACGTACTGGACTGCAGAATCGTAGATAGCAAGTTCGAAATCCAGTCACCCTATTCTGTTCATTTTTGGACTAATACTATTGAAAAAGGTATGAACTCGTCTATCTTCCAAGCCATAGATTAAATAGTACTACCACTGTCCTTCTACTAGGATAGTTTTGGCATTAAATAACCAATGATGGTTAATGTCCCATTAAACAAAGAAACCAAACCGAACTAATTCTTGTTAGTTATTTAGTATAAAACTATAAAATCCCCAAAGGTACTAGCTATAGTTATATCTACAAAAAGACCTATTGTTTAAAAAGTATCAAATTGCCTGATTTTCTTTCGTTTGATTTCTTTGTTTTATGGGATATCAACTTGAGTGGGTTATTTAACTAAAGTCATCTTTGTTGAAGAACAGCCGCGATATTATTTAACTAATATCGAGAGGAATAAGGGAGACTATTATTCAAATAGTGAACTTAATAGCGTGACTGAGGTTCGAACTCGCTTACTATGGTGTCGTAGTCCAGCACGTTAGCAACTGCACCACAAGGACTTCTCTTCATATTGTCTCGTATCGAGGACAACTATAGAAGGGGCAGTTATTTCCTGATTGCAAAAAATTAAGGGAACAAACGAGAGATTTTGACAAAGTTTTCAAAGTTGAAATAAATTACGTCTTGTTTATGTGACATAGAGACCGATCTGTATCTAATTATTTTTGTTTATAGGTGCCTAATGTGTGTCGAAGACATTTCTGTATCCTTACGAGCCGTGGTTAACAACAAGAATTATTGATCTGTGTTCTTGTTTGTAGCGTAAGCGTCTTGGAACAAGTTTTATCTATTCCATAAGTGCAACAATGAATCTTGTGCATTCAATAAACTCACAAAGATTTATTAGCCTTGCAAGGTTCACTATTAGTTACAAAAACAATGTAATACACAAGTGTGACACTGATCAGCTGTAAGATCTGTTTCTGTTTGCACTAACACAAGAGATTACTAGTAATAGATTATAGGAAGACGGAAATCTAATAGAAAACCCATGTCAAAATGGTATCGATCATAAGATTGAATTGTTTGTTATATGGCAATTTTATGAGAGAGTATCCAACGAACGTATCATTCAGTAATGTTTTGAGTCTAGCGACTAGAATATTGGAGTGCGTCAAAAGCAGTTTCGTTTTTCATCAATTACATGTTTTTAATTTTGCTTCCTTTCTTTTTTCCCCTTACTTTATGTAATTGTATAAATGTGTTATCTTTTCGTAATCCTATATCTTTTGAATGTTTTTTCGGCCTGTAGATGAGATTAAGATTACATTTATTGTATCCCTTACAGAGAGGTAATACACCAATTGCACCTCTGCAGAGGCGTAAGACCCCGCCAACGAATGTTCTAGATATGACACAAAACAGTCTGATGGTGATATTCCAGTGATGTTGGGATTTCGGGGGAATGTGGAGCACCCATTCGTTGCCATTGCTCCAAGGTCCACTCTGGCCCGGTGAGGTAGCACCTGATAGGGTCTTATCTATGCGTTAGATAGAACAAACTGCATACTTATGTTTTAACAGTAATTTTTCAATTAGAACTGTTTGACTAAACTGAATGGCTTGAAATCGAAAAAAAATGACAATTAAACTGTGTACTAATGCTAAACTGAACTGCTTGAAATAGAACAGTTTTTAAAATTGAAACTGTACTTATGCTAAACTGAATTTTTTGAAATGGAACTGTTCTTACGCTTAACTGAATTGTTTAACATAGAACTATTTTGACATTTAATTCTGTGTAAAAAAAAAAAAAACTAAACTTATACTAAACTGAATTGTTTGAATTAGAACTGTTTGACTAAACTGGAGAGCTTGAAATAGAAATATTTTTGACAATCAAACTGTATACTCATGCTAAACAGATTTGTTTGAAACGGAACTGATTATTTACATAAAAATGGATTTGGGGTTAAATAACCTAAAAAGGTTGATATGCCATAAAATCCAACCAACCAAATTGGAATGTTCTGTCTATGAAATTAATCTGCATCTGATGGTGAGGCTCCAGTTCAAGACATCTGAGGAATGTGGATTATCCCTTCATTGACACTAATTTGAAGTCCAATCTAATCTGGAGTAGTGGTTCCTTTTAGGGCCCCGTATGTGGATCAAATGGATCTGTTTAAAAATATTCGTATTCGATAGAACCATGTGCCAAAAAAAAAACCCTCTTATGAAACAACTATACAAAAAAATTGGAATGAGAACATACAATTAATGTGATTCCCTAACCTCTTGGCATAAAATAACCCTTGATAGGTTAACACACCTTTAAAACCAACTAATCAATCAATCTTTTGAAGGTTTATGAATCCTGGTAGTGGGTTTATCAATAACCATCATAATCAACAATTGATAGCCGTTTACTTCTGGGCTTTATTTCAACGGAAAAAATTAACCCCTTTAGATGTTTGAGCAAGTTATAACAAGTATAATCAGAGTTTCGTTTTCTTCCGCTTTCTTTAGTTAACATCAGATATTTGGTGGTTATCGCTCAAGATTAAGTCGCAAAAATTTTCTTCAAATCCTAAGCACCTTCCTTGGTGTTTCTGAAGACCCACAAAAAAAACTTGAGCAGTCTGAACAGTATTATTTCCCCCTCAATCCAATTTCTTCTTTTTCGATTATAGTTTGCTATTTCCAACAAAGTCCTCGGATTTTCTTCGATTTCTTATTCGCTTCTTTTCATATTTAAACTTTTTCTATCACACCTACGATCTAACAGGTCCTTATCTAACGACTATCAAATCAAATCTTCTTGTTCTGTGAATCAGTACGGATATCAAGATGGCAAAGAGTATCATCCTTTTTTTATTTTCAATGAAAGTCTCTATATCGCATTGATACTATTCATTTGCATGATTGAACTTAAGGCATTTGCACAATTCCCGGTGTATCGTTGTTTCTAAACTGTCATAACCTCTTTGAATTCGTAATTGTCTTTATTGGGAATCCTTTTTGAGATGAGGCTTCTTAATTTGAGTATTAATTTTATTGCGAACTTTTGTCCTCATCTTGGTAGTTTTTTGTTGTTTTTCTCACTACGTTTCAGCCAAATTTCACCTCTGGCCGTCTTCAGGTGATTAATCACGACTTCGGATAGGAATGCTGAGTCTTGTAATCGTATCCGCAGTAATTAATGCCTTCCATAGTTGTTATCAATCGCACCCCCTGAAGACGGTCAGAGGTGAAATGTGGCCGAAACGTAGTGAGAAAAACACCAAAAAACTACCAACATGAGGACAAAAGTCTGCAATGAAAAAAATACTTTTTGAATTTCTTTTTGAGGCAGCCTTCAACATCCTGATGTAGTTTAATTTTGTCTTTTTCATTACAAAAACCGAAATTGATTTTTTTTTTTTTTTTTTTTTTTTTTTGAGGGTCCGGAAGGATTTGTCAAATTCCGTTTACATATTATTGATTCGCCTTTTATGTATAAGATTTGATATATTTAAAATGACAAACTTATTTATGTGTCGACCGACAGTCCAATCCAGAATCAGAGTCTATTATGTACTTCCCCAACCCCACCACTAACAATAGGATATGGCACAAGGTCAATTTATAAAGCTGGTTTGAATTCAAAATTTAACTTTTACTAAACTGGTTGAGAAACCAAGTCTAAAGAACTAGACTTGCTTCATTATTTACCAATAACTGGAGGGAAAAGATGGATTCATGCCTTTTCAAAGGGCATTAGCACGAAAATAAACTCCAATAGCCTCTTGTCCAGTTGGCTGGGACTGTGGAATACACCGACTGTAACTCTGCAGAGGGGTAAGACCCCTCCACCCAACGAGTGTCCTAGATGACTCTAAACAATCTGATGGTGAGGTTCTAGTGATGCTGGTGCTTTGGTGAATGCAGAGGATCCTTTCATTGCCATTGCTCCTAGGTCCATTCTGGTCCGGAATGGTAGCACCTGATTGGGCCCTATCTATGGGTTAAATAGAGCTAAATTGCATAATTATGCTAAACTGAATTATTTGAATTATAACTGTTTTACTAAACTGAATAGCTTGAAATAGAAATGTTTTTCACAATTAAACTGTATTTACATTTAAACTGCGTACTTATGCTAAACTGAATCGCTTAGAATGGAACTGTTTTTGACATTGAAAATGTGCTTACACTAAACTGAATTGTTTAATATAGAACTGTTTTGACCTTTAACTGTGTATAAACAAAATCTATACTAAACTAAATTAGCTGAATTAGAATTGTTTGACTAAACTGAATAGCTTGGAATAGAATTATTTTTTCAGAATTAAACTGTGTACTCATGCTAAACAGAATTGTTTGAAATAGAACTGGCTATTTGCATAAAAATGGATTTGGCGTTAAATAACCTACAAAGGTTGATATGCCATAAAACCCAAACAACCAGCCAACCAATCAAATAGCCTCCTAGTTAAGCAGCTGTAAGCTCCCCAACACTTTCGTTAAAGACTTTAGAGCAGCTTGTATATCTATGTAAAACTTATTATAAAATATAAATTATGCATACGAAAAATAATATTATTTCGATGATTATAAAATTTAATTCTCCAATGTCAAAACAAAATTAGGGGGATAATAGTCGTATAGATATATAGTTTATTATTATACACTGATTTCAATGGGTGCACAATACACTGGCAATAACCAGACGTGTGAAATAGTAGCATTTTGATCTTTGGGTAAAGAACGAAACAGAAAATATCACCCTGTTCATTAGGTAAACATATTTTAATTCCATTTCAATTGATTTCTACATAAAATTATGCATGGGATTACATTTAATTCGTTTGTGAATAAATCGATAAAATTCGAAATCAATAATGTCAAACAATTATTCATTTAATACAATTTTGTTACAAAATAGTTTGCGAATTATTTACGAGGATCATTAAATAAGTTTCCAGACTTTTTTGTATGGGCACTTTTATTGATACTACACACATAAAACTCTAGTCCCCTTCGAAGTATTCACCTCCGGCTGCAATGCACTTGTTGTACTGTTCCAACAACTTCTGGAAGGCCCCATGGAAGTCCTCTTGTGTGAACGTGTCAATGGCCTTCGTCACAGCCTCTTTCATCTCCTCAATTGTCTCATAACGACAGCCTGTGAGCTTAGGGAATAACCAAAAGTCACAAGTAGCAAGGTCTGGACTATAGGGAAGGTGAGGAAGTGTCTTGATGCCCATCTTGGTCAAATAGTCTGTGACAAGGAAGGAGTTGTGAACTGGTGCATTGTCCTGCTTGAAATGCCACAGAGCCGATTTAAAGAGTGCTGGCCTCTTCCCAAGGCATCTCTTGCTGAACTCCCTTAAAACCTCAACATAGTAACCCTAACCCTAACTCTTTAGCCAATCAACTCTGGTGTATTGACTTCCTTACTCCTCCCACATCTATCATCATCCCTCACAGACTCCGTGCCTTCGTTGAATCTCTTATGCCACTCAAAAACTGATACTTGATTCATGCAAGATGCTCCAAAAGCAGTCTGAAGTATTCCAAACGTTTCTGTGGCATTTCTTCCAAGTTTAAAGCAGAATTCTATTGCCTATCGTTCTTCTAAAGTGTCCACACGTCCAGATTGCCTTTTTTAATTTGACCAGCTGTGACAATCAGGCTTCAGTAGGGTGTATTCCAATTGCTGCTGTAGCTGTTGATTTGAACCTGAAATCATAAGAATTGGTCAGTCATCTCATAAGATGTATAGCAATAATAAACTGAATTTTCAAGAGTCTACGACAATTAAAAATCCCTGTACAAAAAAAAAAAAAGCCTGGAAACTTATTGAAGGACCCACGTACACCGATACTATAAAAACCTTTATTTCTTAGGGATACAGAACACATGTTGCAAAATTTTGAACGCACTAATCCTTGGTTTAATCGGGTCCACCTGGTGTTAACGCTGAGTAGGTGTTATTATACTAAACACCTAATCCCAGGGAGTCTTCTTCCTCCCACACCGCAAAAAAATCCTGCTCAGCAAAGCCGAGTTTATAGCTTGGTGCTTGATAGGGAATGCAACCGGAATCAAAAATTTTTTGTGACGGACGTGTATCTGTCTCGATTCGTACGTCTACCCCACCACGATAAAATGTCTTCGTGTCAAGTCCTACCTGGTGGGAGGGAGGATAAATATAAACTACATCAGTTCACCAAAGTATATTGGCCTAGCGGTTAGAGTGTTCGCCAATGGCCCGGGAGACCTAGGTTCAATCCCAGGTCGAGTCACACCAAAGACTCAAAAAATGGTACTTGATGCCTCCTTGCTTAACACTCAGAATTATAAGGTACGGATCAAGGGTAAAGTTGAGCAATCCAGGGAAAGGAGTAGCGCCCTCCCCTACATCTTGTTATAGTAGCTATCGAAAGGGAACCTTCGGGTCACCATCGACTTAGGTCGCCAACTTGACTTTTACTTTTCATCAAATGTGTGTTATACTGATAGCCTAGTCCTAGTGTGCCGGTATTTGTCGCTGCCTCCCACCAGACACGACTTGACACAAGGTCAAAAGCCCGAAGGCCAATTAAAGTGGGGATAAAGGGGAGGGGAGGTCGGGAACGAGCCGAGACTCGAACCCTGCTTGTCTGTGCTGCTCATCGGCTCACTTAGTGCAATGTGAGCCTGATGAGGCAAGCAGTTTCACGAACCCAAATGTGGGTCCGGGCACGTATGCCAGTTAACGGCTTAAACTAGACGCTTGGTCTAGTGCCGTGCATGGGGGACAAAGGAGACAAAAATGCAGCTCGCCCACCCGAAGGTAGCCTAGTCGAAACTAGGTGCCTAATTAAAGGCCCCAAGTCTGCCATTGTTCCTTTTCCAGGGCCACGCTCCGGACCGAAGTCCAGAACAGACGCCTTCTCTCACCAGGCAACATCTGCTTGGCAGGGCTTGTCAAATCTGACTAGAAGGGAAGTTGGATAAATACCGCTTTATTAACATACACTGTTTTGAGGCATATTTAACTCAACTAGACTTTAATAGACTGTCAATTAATAAAATGCTAATTAGGACTGAATTACGATTATTTAATAAGCAATGAAAATATACTGTAAATAACGAAGGAAGTGTTGACTTCGGTGATGACATAGTTTTATTTACAGACAGACTAACAAATAGACAAACGGAAACATGATCTCCATGATATGATTCATTAATGTAGCGATCAAGATAACGATGATTCACGCTATACGAAGGTCGTTCAATAAAAAAGATGAACTTTTTTTTAAAGAAAAATTATTTTTTCAGATCTTTTTCTATAAACGTAAACTCTACACTTCTCAGATTGGTTTATGGCAAAGATTAATTTGAATCTCGAAAAGTTATTTGTTTTGTAGCTATTCAAAATGGTGGCATATCTAACAGGGTGCTCATCAAACTTTTGGTGGTTGAGAAGTAAAACCACGTGAAATTTACATAGAAATGTATGACATGCACGTTGGAGCATGTTTTAGTCAAAAAATATTTACAACTGGGATAAACATGGGTTTGCCACAAAGAGTCTGTGTCGAAAAGACAATCTATGTCGTAGAAACATACTGACTTTCCTGTAAAGAAAAAGTTTCAGTTGCGGCAGTCAGTAAAGAAGGCCATGCTGTGATAGTCTTCTGGAACAGGAAAATAGCCATCAGAATTGATTTCCTTGTAAAAGTTGCAACGGTAAACAGTGCTTCATATTGCCAGCACAATTCACTTTATTTACTGAATGTCTTTCGTATTATTTAAAGTCAAAACAGAACGAGGTTGTTACAAGCTGTGTTTTTCCAATATAACAAATTTAATTTGATAAACTTGTTTGACATGATATCGTGCTTACTGAATGTAATTTGTTTTGATGTAATTTAAATTGGGAAAGCATTTAATATTTAAAGAACGCATTGAACCTTAGTCTACTGACTCAATATTTTGAAATAAACTTCACATTTTGTTGTAAACTTAAGGTTTTAGTTAATGACAGAGCACAAATTTAATCAATATAAACTAAAATTTTAATAATAACTAGTTTTTAAAACTTTTTTAAGAAGTTAAAAGAAATTTTAATGGCATTTTTAGGTTGTTTTAGTTTTTTATTTATTTATTTTTTTTTTTTTTTAGAAGCATTGGCGGATCAGTTTCAATTGTGAAGGAAATCTTTTTTTTTAATTTTGTTTCAAGAAAACTGTTAAACATGTTTGAATGATTAATTTATTTTAACTGTATATCAATCCGTCTAGGGCTATTTTATGCTTAGAGGTCAAGCAATTCTGTTCATTGTTCGCTCATATTTACATTTTTGTGGAGTTGGGTTTTTTTTAATATTTGTTCTTTTTTTGTTTTTGTTTGTTTGCTGGATTTTTTTTTTTTTTTTGCTCACGGTCCAACTTGTTAAAAATAATTTGCAAACAGATCTATTCGACCCATAGAGGAAACCCCAACAGATTCTACGATTCCGTGCAAGAGTGGATCTGAGAATAATGGCAATAAAGAGGTACTCTACACCCAAAATTTACAGATCTGGAGCCTCATCATCCGAATCAGTTTAATGTCATCCTCAGGATAACCCTTTTAGCGGAAGGTATTCTCCCTCTCCAAGGGGTATAGTCAGTGTATTCTAAACATCAACGATAGGACGGGAACATAGATGAAAGTTTTTTGTTAAAGGTCCATATACATGAAGGGTACTAAAAATTATAAAATTATATTGGAACAGTAAGATTATGATTTTCATTTTTGTAATTAAATGAAATATCTTTTGTAGTATTACGATTCTTTGGACTATTATCCTCATCTTTATTTATGTCTGTACTACGTTTAAGCCGATGTGCCCACCGGCCTTCTTCAGGTATCTCTTTTCGAACTCGGGAGCCTTCTTGTCGTAATCGGTATTTGCCACGGAACTTCGAACCCAACTCTTTATTCGATCCACAGGGGTACTCTGCTCTCGTTCTTCTATTCATAGCTGGAACCTAAAGAAGAAAATATACCTGAAGAAGGCTGGAGGGCACATCGGCCGAAACGTTATACAGCCATAAATAAAGATTAGGATAATAGTCCAAAGAATCGTAATACTACAAATTATAATCAAACCTCATCTCATACATTCAGTGAAATATCTTTATTCACTATTTTTTTCTTTCATCTCCTCTTCATTATAACGATTAAGACTTTCTGTGAACAGCACGAATCAGAACTAAAGAACAAGTCAAAAAAATTAATAAAGGCTGACAACACGTCATTTTAAAATTTAGAATTTAAACATTAATCCTGCCGAATTGGCAGTATTAATAATGTTTAAATGTAAGAAAGAAACATGCAGTTTTTTAATCGTCTTTGAAAATCAATCAAAAACTTATTTATTTATTTAATTTATTTTCTAAAATAAAAACCTCAAACTTGACATTTCTTTATCAACATATTTTTCTAGACCAGTGGCTGCTTTTTGACGAAGTTTCATTTCTTTTTTTAATAATTTTTTTTCTTTTCTCTACATTTACTCCCGACATTAAAACTTTTTGATTGCTTAAAAGTTTACATTTTTTTTTTCATGTCTTTTCATATAATTTTTCAACTTTTATGTTTCCTCTTCAAATTTATTTTCGCCACATTTTCGAATTCCTTATTTTAGAGCACATAAAAATATCAAATTATTAACACTAGAAGTCCGTTACTTTCTGTTTCATGTAGCGCGTACAATCACCAGTCGGAAAAACCGTTAAAAGTGGTTAATCAATAATTTATCAATATATATTCACTTTGATAGAATTCATAAGTTTTCATCCAGACTCAATTAGTAGCCATTATTGATAAATCTAACAACTGTCTAATTCCATACCTATTCTTCCCTATTATATATATATATATATAATATGTGTGTGTGTGTGCGCGCCCGCGCGAGTTTTATCTCCGAGTATTAGTGTTGTGTGGATTTTCATCTAAAAACAACTTTACAGCGTCTGATGATTGTGCACACTACATGAACCTTTAAGCCACGGACGGCTAGTGTTCCCGACTTGATATTTTTCCAGGTTGTGTAACTGCTCGGCAGAATTAGCGTTGAGAACTTTTTCTTGCATATATCTTTTTATGGGAGATATATGTGATTATTTTTAAGAAAGCACCAATACTCGGACACATTAGGATAATGAATTTATTTCCATCCTATTAAGAGTATTGATATGAATCAAAGACTCTAAAATAATTTTTAACAGGACTTCATCAGATCCTATAGGAAACCCTACTCCAGATTTACTGGATTGAAGAATTGTGTGTGTGTGTCATGCTTCTTTAATTTGTATTGTCAGGATTAGAAATGTTGCTTCTGAAAATGATATTGTATTCAACATTTGTCCATCAAATCTTGAATATAAATAAACTTAGTTTTCGGCATTTTTCAAAATCCCGAAAAATATTGACCTTTTTTTTTTTTCAAAAATTTTACTGACAGTATTGTTTATTGCTCTTTATTAGTGGTCGTCCCAATCCCTGCTTTTGCTTTTCTGTCTCCCTCAATCATTCTGATTAGTGAAAATGGTTCTCACTGAGCGTATTTGTGGACAGAGTGTTTGTCGGTGCCGTGGTAATGATATAATTCACTCAGATAAGATTAAATTTGGTGAGAAACGTGCAGTAAATTTTCTATGGCTTTCAATTCGCCGTCGAAATAATGACTATTGGTACTAATTCCTATCTTTCAACCACCCTGTCGGCAGGTTTTATATTAGACCGACTGCATCCTCCCTAAACAAGTAACCCTACGCGCGTGTGCACACACACACACACTCTCTCTCTCTCTCTCACACACACACTCACACTCACACAGTGGAGTGCTGTTCAACTTATGACACTAAACTGTGTCCGGTGTCCCGCAACGGCCTAGAAGATTAAAATGTTGGTTAAGAGCTTCTTGCTTGTTTATCTGAAAGTTGAAAGTTCAATCCCTTGAAGCAGGTTCAGCGGAAAGAAAAGCGATATTACAAAGGCGGAATAAATAAGAAAGCTAATTAACTGATTGTAGATATTCCAAGTGGGAACTGTCTACCTTCATGGATTAAATAAAAGGTTCCGTTCAAAATTCCGTTACCGATTAAGACAAAAGACACCCGAGGAGAATCGATAAGTGCAGTCGTTGAAACGTTGTGAATATCTCAAGCGAGAGTCAGACAATAGTCAAAAATCTGTAAATATCCCAGGAATTTAGACATGAAGATGTGCTTTACGATTCTTATTTTTTAAAAAGATAGAAACATTGTACAGTTGTTGCCAGAATTTTTACCCAATATTTGCTAAGAAAATACGAATACGTGCAAATACTTTCTTCAGAATTTTGTTTTGAAATAGTTTGAGTATTTTTTAGAAGTTCTGATATTCCTATACATTTTCTAAAAATTAGTGCAGTCCAGAATTATTCAAATACCTTATGGAAATTATGAAATAATATTGCTCTATGGAAATTATAATTTTTTCTTAATTTGTCTTTTAACGTAAGCACATTTGAAAGTAAAACAATATTGAACTGATTCTATTACAGTCTGTAAGATTCTGATGAAGGTAATATGTGAATACCACTTAGCACAATAATTCGTTCGTTTGTTTTTTTATTGAGGCAAAAGAGACAATTATTTTGTCCTATGTTTAATGTTTGTTTGACATTTTTTTTCGCATTATTGTTTGACATCAAAATAAAATTTTTGTGGAAATGACTGCACAATATTTCAAATCCATTTTTTTTCAACATTTGCGGAAAAATTTACTTAAAATCTCCATGAAAATTTGAGGTATTGCAGCTTTATTCATAATTATGACACGAAATGTATATTCAGAGATTAGTGATTAAGAGATTATCCTTTTGCTTTCAAAATTCAAGAAAGGAGACTTTGATTTGTTATCCAAAGCACAAAAATTAGAGTATGATGACGTGCAAGCTTTTTTATTATGATAACCCTACTCCACTGATGTTGGAATTTTAAAAGTTTGAAAATGGGTTTCATATGAATTGACTTAAAAAGTATCGCACCACCTTCAGTTTTTTTTTGTTTTGTTTTTTGTTGCTTTTTTTTTTTTTGTCAAATATCAAAAACTTTTTGAAAAGGATGGTGACTGGAGATGAAAAGTGGTTTCACTTTGATAATTCAAAGCATGAAAATACTGAGTGGATCCCGAACAGCCCGCAGCGTAAACAGCAAAACATAACCTTCTTGGAAAAATGTTATTGGTCTGTATTCGATGTGAAATGAAAATTGAATTATGAATCGACAAAATCTGGTGAAGCTGTTATCCTAGTGTGCTACTCTCATTGGCGTCAAAGTTTGAGCAATGCAATTGAATAAAGTAATTTATAATATATAGATCATCCAAAATATCTAACTGCTACCCAAAATATGATGAAGAGTCTTTTTATCCAGATAAAATTCGAAAACTTCCGAAACTTGGCCAAGGTCATAGAAAAACCAACAAAATTGATTTTCATGGCTGACAGAGAGATAACAGACATAGAACAAAGAGTTTTACCAATTGACTCTTTTTATTTTTAAAGAAAAAGGGAAACTGCAAGTTGTGAGATTGAGATTATACCATTTTTTTTTCTTGGAGTGAGCGTCAGTTAATAATTGAAAATCACTGAGAAAGCAGCGATCTGATTAAACAGGACTTTTTAGCCAGTGCAATAAGATGTAAATAGTCTAACAAAACATTCACTATGATGTACTATTTTGCTGGGTCAGGGTAAGAGAAAATTTCAATGTTACTAATTAAAAATTAACTAATTTTGATAATTTCTTAAACTTTAAACTCACAAATATATATATATATATATATATATATATATAGACGTTGAATTTTGGCGCCGATAAACGTACCTGAGTATAAATAGAGAAAAGTTCTTCACCCAATATTTTGACATGCAAGTGACGGGTTTTTTCCTATGATGATCAAGTAATTTGCTAGTGACCAGAGACAACCTCAATCGGAATTATGTTCCATGATTGTTTTCTATGCAAAAAAAAAACCTGTCATTTCATTAAAATTCTAGAATTCAAAACAAGATTACTTACTCCTGTACCCAGTATGTAACTACTTCTTAAAAGGTATTTTAATTGATATCTTTATAATGATCAGATTTTTGAAAGTCTTTGTATTTGTTTGGGGAACATAGCAGAACGCACATTTAGCTACCTTTAAAAAATTAAGTTATTTTCTGTTCAATCAAGCCAGTTTTAGACAATAGATGAATCTGGTGGGGTCGCGTCGTAACATCGGTTTATGATGATATTGACGCTTAAATTTGCAAAAGAATGGAGACTTCTAATTTGAATATAATATTTATATCAGTTCTTTAGATATTTTCGATTGTAAAAAGATGAAGTTCAGTGCAAAGGAAAATGTTATTCATTTGTAAATAAGACTATTAACTGCTTTATTCTTAGAAAATATTTTATGTGCATTGGTCAAATAAAACCAAGCTATGATTTGCTAAGTTAGTTATATAATACTGGCGTATATATATTTATATATATATACTAGAAGTAAATCTGATAGTATGAAAATGTACAAATATGAAAAAACACAAGGACTTCTGAGAATGATTTTATTTATTAAATTATTAAGCAACATTTTAAATTTAAGTTTTTAAATAGGAAAACATTAAATCTTCATAAAAAGAGAGAATAAATACTAAGAGTTATAAAATGCTAAAGTCTCTCTAAATTTCTTATTTCATTTTAAAATTTGAATGTAATCCAGAAAATAAATCGCATATTGACATTGATAGTTTGATATCAAGAAAACTCTGAACCATTCAACATTTACAGAGTATTCAACAATAAATAGACTCATCCTTTGAATACTTACTTTTTTTAGATATTCTGATATATATGTTTGTGTACACGCATATATGAAAGTAGATATGCATAAAATCCGATGGTATGAACGTAGCAGAAGATACATAATCCAAATAGGTGAATATATATATATATATATATATGTGTGTGTGTGTGATGTAAGTCTCGTTTCTTTGGAAAATCCAACATTTTCAACTATGTTTCCACGTGCCAGACATGTTCTAATCGCTTTTGAATTATGAACGCTATGTGCACATTTGTGTATCTTTTCGTTGTATATTTCTCATTTGCTCCTGTCATCTCAGCAAGTATCCATCGCTATGGGAACTATTTTGATATCCAAGTCCTGATGATGGTTACTGAAACCGAAACGTTAACGTCGACTTTACATCATAATATATTCACTTATTTGGATTATGTTTTTTCTGCTACCTTCATACATATATATATATATATATATATACGCATCTATGTATCTACGGGACCTCTCGGCCAAAAACAGGGTGTGAGACAAGGTCATTTTTTTAGTGAAGTTGAAATGATTTGAATTCTGAATTTCTCTTTTTTAAGTCCGATTATCATGCAGCAATGAAACAATGTTGTCGACTCTACAGTTACACATAGGGAAGGGAAGGATTGTTGGCTTCATACATTTCCCTCGTTCGGAATTTAAGCTTTGTGTGGGCATCTATGCATAATGTCTCCATATAAGAGAGAGTGAGAGAATGCCTAAATGTGTGAACGCATATATATATATATATATATATATATATATAGAATTAACTTAAATCGCTAGTCGGAGGTGTTGAATAGTTGTATACACAAAAGAGCGTGGTTACTATATAATTAGGAAATGTTATAGGTTTATTTTTATTTTTATTTTTTATTTTATTTATTTATTTATTTTTTTTTTTTTATCTATTTATTTTTTTATTTTATTTTTTTTTTTTATGCAAATTTTAGGATAGGTGGAGGTTTTTGGTGAATAAAGGCAATTTCTCCTTAGAATGGTTTAGGCGAAACTTCCTGATGATCCGTTAAGGTGAAACTTTAGTAGAAGATTTTCGACTAGCGATTTAAGTTAATTCTATAATTGGCTCCATTGGTTAATGTTGAGCACTTTAGTAATTATAGCATTGCAGTATTCGCGGAGGGTTTTTTGGTTTTCTTTTGGCCACTGACTTAGTACCCCTTGATTTTTTTCAAGGAGTAGGACGAGGTTGGTCTTTTCTTTCTTTTTTACCCAAAAAACTTTTTCTTTTTCCTCTGGACCGTGATTCGAGATATTTTTATCTCTTGTTCCTGGCCAGGGTTTTTTTGTTTTTTTCTGGTACCGTGAATACTGGTAGATAATTGATTAGTAAATATATATATATATATATATATATATATATATATATAATGAACATGTAAGTAATATACAGCTAGAAATATTGTCCTGGGGGCTTTGACTTCAACTGTTAACTGTAAATTGCTGCGTTGTTTTTGCTCAATATATAATATAAATTCTATAAAGAGGAAATGATTTAACATTGAATGCGATATTTAATCGAGTTTTGGAATAGAATATGTTTTGTTCTAACTGCGTTAATATCCTCTTCAGTCTAATATTTGTGTCAATGTAACGTAATCTCATTTCCGCTGGATGACGACGATGTAGAAGTTTACCTTTGGACTATCAACCAGAAGCTAACACATTCTACTCCCCAGTCTCTTGGCACTTCAAAATGAATTCAAGCAATGGGATTATCTCCGTTATTAGCCAGAATTGGCATCACGTAATTTCAGGGCGCGAATAGAATTAATATAATAACTTAATATTTGTGCGAAGTTTTGATGAAATTAATAAGTCATTTGAACCAGTAATCCTCAAACTGGGCTTGAGAAATTTTTTTAAAGGAGCCTGAAGTTGGTGGGATTTTCTGCAGCAAACGATGTATTCATAAAGAAACGTAATTTACTGCAGATTGAAAAGAGCGAGGACTTACGCTTGAAGCTGCACCAAGGTTCAAATTGACAAGATGATCGATAGAAATCAGGGGTAGTGTCATCATTAGTCAGGATTTGTATTTTTTCTTTCTTTAGTGGTTCGTGAGATGAGAAGTAAATGGCTGCAAAACTCGCTTTTTGGGGGAGGGGGGACTGCTTTCAGGATTTGTTCATAACAGAACGCAGCATCCTTGTACTGCTAAGTCGGCTGGGGCTGCAGACAATGCCGACAGCACCTCTGCAGAGGGGGTAAGACCCCACACCACCAACGAGTGTCCTGGATATGATACTAAACAATCTGATGTCGAGGTTCCAGTGATGCTGGAGCTTTGGGGAATGCGGAGTACCCCTTCATTGCTATGGTTCCCAGGTCCACTCTGGCCCGGAATGGTCGCACCTGACAGGGCCCTATCACTGGGTTAAAAAAAAGTAACGGCATACTTATGCTAAACTGAATTGTTTGAATTAGAACTGTTTGATAAAACTGAATAGCTTTAAATGCATAATCAAATCTGGTCTATTGGCTTCCTTACTCCTCCCACACCTCTCACTATCCCTCACTGACTTCCCGCCTTCCTTGAATCTCTTATGCTACTCAAAAACTGATGCTCGATTCATGCAAGATACTCCAAAAGCAGTCTGAAGCATTCCATGCGTTTCTGTGACATTTTTCCAACTTTAAAACAGAATTTATTGTATTCTAAAGTGTCTGGTTACATTTTTGAAATTGATCAGCTGTGACAATCAGGCTTTAGTAGGGTGTATTCCAATTGCTGCTGTAGCTGTTCATTTGAAGCTGAAATCATAAAAAGTGGTCAGTCATCTCATAAGATGTATAGCAATGATATACTGAATTTTCAAGAGTCTACGACAATTTTAAATGCCTATATGAAAAAAGTCTGGAAACTTATCGTATGCACCTCGTATATAAACTGATCAATTAATTTGCTATTTAATGAAGAGATAGCAACATCTTGATTAAAACGCATGAATTTTGTTTTATCTGCATTCACTGTGAGATCAATGCCTCTTGCTGCCAGCTCCAGGCTATACAGCAGAGATTCGGTTTGAGCTAGTGTATTTGCAAGAAGTGCTAGATCATCTGTGTAGTCAGCATCAGTAACATTTTCTACAGGATATCGTCTGCTTTATTTATTTTTTTTTTTTAGTGTGGAACCAATATTCTAATTAGATGATACATCATGTAGGCAGATTATGAATAGAATGGTATCAATGTATCTCTTTGCAATACTCTTGCTACGATGTCGAAAAAATTTGCGTCACCATGGGTTTCTATTATTATATGACAGTAATTTTCTTCAGTTGTTTTGACTTAGTTATAATTATTTACGAAACCGTATGATATTTTTGAGTCTAAGGAAAGATGTATGCTAGTGAACATCGACTTATCTGTTGGCAGTAATTTGTTGGCACAGGTAAAATAAGTTAACTCCTCGAAATAAGCCATCTCGCACCAATGTTCTCGTTTCTTGTTCAGTAAATTTGTCAGCCTTCCAACTTGTGGGTATTTATTAGATTTCGAGCGGACGAAAAATGTCTATGGGCTCATCGTATCAAGCTTAACTGGAAATCTAACACTGGCACCACTATAACATCAATCATTTTCAAATGTTTAAAAGAAAAAAAAATCATTTTAAATTGTAAATTCATATCGTTTAACAGATGTTCTTTTCGTCTTATATCGGCTTTTTTGATATTCATTAACCAACCTCAGGCTTTATTGTTCATTAACATGGGTTGATTAATTGATTTTAACGGCATATCAAACAGTTCAGGTTTATTTTATTCCTAGAGATTACGTATTTGCAATCGTTGTACGTGTTCCTTATTTACATTTCTGTATACTATGCATACTCGCATTTCATTCGATTTTCAAAGACTTAAATTTTTGCCGAATATTAGGGCGTGGCACCATACGTGAGAGACAAATCAGGCTTAACCTAGACCAAGTATTTTACCCACGCAGTTTTATATCGTGTACGGTGTGATCCCTCCCCAACATCGGAATAAAATTTAGTTTTCAAAAAGTCTCATGACACGCAAGTATATAGGGCAGTTTATCTTTCTTTTTTTTTTTTTAGCTTGGTCCTATCAAATAAATATAACTAAGATACATATGTGGTACAGTAAGAAGTGTTACCACTCTGGGTCAGAGAGGATTTAAGAGTAATAGCAGTCTAGGTGTACACTACAAAACTTCAGACCTTGAAACTCACAATCAAATACAATTTAGTATTGATATATTCCTGGGGGAATATAATCAATATAAATGAGACTCAACACGAAGAGTAAGTATAACGAGTTTATCGTACGAAAGTACATGGTAACAAATAATATCTTGACACTCGATCATATCTTGAATGCCAGAGTCGTTACTCTCGCTTCACCCTTGGTTACCGTTGGCTAGCGTCTTTTATGGACTGAGTAATCCATTTTCAGGGGGTGTCAGGATCTTCATTTCTATCCAGTATCATACACAGGACCCGCTATGATGTGCCTTCTTACTATTCTACATGGTATACAGTCAGTATATTCGCAACCATAACGCTGTTCATTAAAAGGCCAAGCTGTTACATAGCCATACATGAATATGTGGAAAAGGCATATTCATACCGGTACGCAAAACGTTCATAATGTCCACAACGCACATATAGATAACATAGGAATCCCAAAACACATAAAACTTGACGACTTTTTAGTTCAGGCACGAAACTTTTTTATCACCTTTGAGTTAAAAGGTTTTTCGACATAAGGAGAGAGGCACAATCTTTCTATGCTGACTTTTCCATCTGCGCCCCATCGCGACGTCACTTACATCCCTGGTCACATCATCTATCTGGGATTTTTATTGTGACATCTCTGAATGACACGTCCGCTCCGGGGGCGCGTGAACACCTGTGCTCATGTTTGCACCGAACTAACCCATGCACTGAGCCGAAAGGTTCTCAGCCTAACTAAACCCAAAGGCAAGATATATAAAACGAAATCCCTCGGCCATTATATTACAAAGCTTATTTTTACATTTTGTTATTCTGTACAAAAAATATATAAAATGTTTGGTTTGGTTTGTTTCAATTTTATAGCATGTTGGTTTTTCAATTTCAAATCCTGTTGATATATCAAATATATGATTTGTTAACATATTTTGTTAATACTCAGTTAAATGATAAGTTTTATTTGTGACAATTCAATTCAGCATAAGTCAGTTTACATGTCAAAAAATTCCATTTAACCCATAGAGAAGACCCTCTCAGGTACTACCACTCCAGGCCAGAGTAGACCTGGGAGCGATGGCAATAAAGGGGTACTCTACATTCCCCAAAGCATTACTTGAGCCTCAACCATCAGATTGTTTAATGTCATATCCAGGACACTCGCTGTGGGAAATCTTACCATTCCGCTGAGATACAGTCGGTGTATTCTACTGTCCCATATTTACCCAACCCCTCCGCTCGGGCAGGATATGACACAAGGTCATTTTTTTAAGCGGAGTTTAACAGGTTTGAATTCAGAGTTTTCCTTCTAGACTAGTTGCCTCACCAAGGCTGAAGAACCTAGTCTGTCCTACTATTTACCCATAGCTGGAGGGAGAATAATTGGATTCATACCTTTCCCAAGGGTATTAGTGCTATGTGAAATGCAACCACTGTTGTCCAGGAATTGAACTCGTGTCGCCGTGTCCATTTCCTACGACGATAACCATTACACCACGGGCACCTCCTGGGTTATGTATTATAATAATCTATCTTTTGTATGTTTGTCTTCGCAATACATTTTTAGTGCAATAAGATTAAAATAATCAAACTTATAGAAAGAAAAAAGACCATTTCTAATCCAGTCTGCAATTGACTCTTATCTATGCTCAGCTCGATCACGATCATTTTTCATGGGAGATAATTATTACGAAGTATTTTCCAGATTTAATTATTTGTTCACTCTGAAAGCGAGACTGGTAGGGTCCTATCTATTGGTCAAATATTTCTGGTTGAAAACTTTTTGTATATAACCGTGTGCAAAAAACTTAAGAAACTATACAAAAAGTTAATTTTAAATTGCAATCTAAGCAGTTCTCTAATCTCTAGACATAAAATAAAGTTGACATACCTGTAAAGTCAACCAGTCATTAATTATTCGTGTAGACTACACTACGTAATATGTCGCTTTCTTCTTTTTTTTTCACTTTAATCTTTTTTGTAAATTTTTCTATAATAAAGTCTTCCCTCTTATATATTTTTAATTTTTTTCTATTGGTTTGAAATCATTCTTTCTTTCTTTCTTGTTTGCTTGCATTTTTTTTATTCCGGTGCGTAGAATAATTTGAAAGATTTTCAGTCGATTAATTCTCCTTTCTCAAATCACTGACTCAACTGACAAATAGATGTTCTGGTCCATAAGCTAATAACTTTGTCATTTATGACGGGTATTTTGCTAGTTTTAAATTCTATAAATAAAATCTCTTCATCGAAATTAATGGCGTCTGAAAGTGGCGTTTAAGCAAGCTATTTAAATTTCAAAATCTTTCCCGTCATCTGTTCCTAGTTTAGACCAAAAGACTTTCAAATACAATGGAAGAATTTTGAACATTAAGGCTTATTTCTATTATTTCGATGACTTAGCTGAGGTAATTTTATTTTTATTTCTGCTTGCTTTGAATTTAAGTAGAGCTTTCCATTATAAGTATAGAAATTATTTAAGTAAAAATTAATACGGAATTTCTACCAAAAGATTTTTGTTTTTCAGTATGAGAATACTTTTCTACACTTTATCAAGCAATAAAACAAAAATATTTCTATAATTTTAATTCAACTTTTTGCTATTAACAATAGATTCGGGTAAACATGTCTGAAAGTCTAATATTATACGAATCTTTCTCATTACACCTCTCTCTCTCTCTCTCTCTCTCTCTCTCTCTCTCTCTCTCTCTCTCTCTCTCTCGTGTAGAGGATAACGTGCAGGACTACGACATCGTAATATGCAAGTTCGAACACTAGTCTCGCTATTACGTTCACTTTCAGACTAACTGGGTTGTCCAGTCGGCTTGGGCTGTAGAATACACCCGCTGCACATCTGCAAGGGGATAAGAACCTCTCCCCTATAAGAGTCCTAGATATGACACAAAACGATCTGATGGTGAGGTTCCAGTGATGCTGGGGCTTTAGGGAATGCGGAGCACCCCTTCATTGCCATTGCTCCCAGTTTCACTCTGGCCCGGAATGGTAGCACCTGATAGGGCCCTATCTATAGGTTAAATAGAATTAACAGCATATTTATGCTAAACTGAATTGTTTGACATAGAAATGTTTTTGACGATTAAACTGTACTTACATTTAAACTGCGTGCTTATGCTAAACTGAATTGTTTGAAATGGAACTGTTTTTACATTGAAACTCAACTTACATTAAAGTGATTTAATATAGAACTGTTTTGACATTTAGCTGTGTGCAAACAAGTTTATACTAAACTGAATAGCTTGAAATAGAAATGTTTTTCACAATTAATCTATAATTACATTTAAACTGCGTACTTATTGTTTGAAATAGAACTATTTTCATAAAAATGGATTTGGCGTTAAATAACCTACAAAGGTTGATATACAATAAAACCCAAACAACTAAACCTAATAACCTTGGGGAAGGCATGTAACCTCTTCTGTTGTTCTATGAGGGTAGCTTTGATATTAAATAAACCCCGAATATTGATATGTTGTTAAGTGAAAAGAAATAAACCTCTCTCTCACTTTTTTCCCTTTTTCTTTTTCTCTCTTTTCCTTATATAATATATAGATGTATATATGTCTAACATTTGGTAATGATATATAAATATGAAATTTTGAAGGACAAAATTCTCCAATTGCCACACGTGTTACCAAAATGTTAGAGTTGGTCCATTCTGTTCTTAGTGGGGAATGCAGAGAAGCTATTCCAGTTTCCGAATCTCAAGAATAAGACTTTTTTTCTTGTAAGTACCGTACAAAGCAATAAACTAACCGGAAAGGAGAAACAAAAACTAGACTAGAACCCCGGGAAGAACAAGTACACGAATACCATATTCTTGGCAGATGTGTCTGAGGGCACAAATGTAATCCTGGGAAATATTTGAAAAAATGACATGAAAATGAATTCTAAAATAATATTAGTACATGACTTAATCATTTCAACTGCTAAAAACTACTGTCGGTGTTGCTTTTAGTATAAGAATCATCGATAGGTATGCAACCTTTGGGAAATATATGTACCTCCTACTCACCATGCCCTCCTGCCGTAGGTTATGAGACTGCTATTCTTGAGCTCTGAGGAATGTAAAGTCAACCCTTCCCTGCTATTAATTGCAGATCTACTCTGACTCGGAGAGGTAGTACCTGTTTGGGTTCTATCTATAACTCAAATATATCTATTTGAAAATTATTTGACAGAACTACTTGAAACCATATAACTATGAACAAATCATTAGTATTAGATAAGAATACTTGAAACTATATTTAGATAAAAGAATAACGTCTTTTGCAAAAAAAGAAGCTCGCCCTGAGAAACGAACTCAGCGACGCGAATTTTATCCTAAACAAAGCGATTTGGTATTTCATAACTCACTAATGCCCTTGGGAAAGGCATGAATCCAAATATTCTCCATCCAGTTCTGTGTTAATATTAGGGCTAATTGAGTGCTCTAATTTTTATTAACCAACCGATCTAGGAGAAGAAAAAACTCTGAATTCAAAGTAGTTGTACTCAGCCTAAAAAATAACCTTATACATCCTGTATGTGGCGGAGAGGTTGGGTAAATACATACCAGCAAAAAAGACTAATTTCGATATTTGTTGGCCGAACAAGGGTTGATATTTTGGAAAAATACACCAATCAATTTGTTACTCTGCCTTCGTTATTCATTATGTTATCTTTTCATATTTTTCATGAGTAAATTGCTTGAAGCTATTTTAATAACTAATATTGCAATTTTTTTTTTCAAATTAAATGGAGGTCAGGGTAAAAGCAGCTTGATTCATACACGCGTTCATGTGACAGCAAATAAATTTCAGAACTAATTGTAAAAAAGAAAAAAAATTTAAATTACGTATTCAAGGAATGATATTGTCGGAAAAATTTATGATACTTTCTTCTGATATTATATTCGGGTTATAAGCAATTCACTTCTCACTTAGATAAAAGAGGAGACATTTTAAAAAATATTGAGGATAAACTAACTTATTAGGTGCCTTAGTAATTAACCATAAATCGCATCTTGTAATAATATATATATATATATATATATAACTCTGAACTAGACGTCTTTTTTTGTTTGCAACAGAAGGCAATATTATGAGACTTGTCGATCCACATCTAATAAATTTGTTGAAAATAAATTAAATCTTTTTAGGGAAAGTTTCATAAATCTATATTTTTCTCATTTGTTTCTTTGTCAAACAAATAGATTGAAAAATCCATTTCGACTAATTTATCAGAAAACAAAATCTCACATTTATTTTTATTGGCTCAGAGTTGTCGTCTGCTACTCTATTTTGAAACTACTCCATGAACGCACACATACACGTACGTAGATGATCACAATGTTACAAAATGTCGGTCTCGTATGTCACAAAATCAAGTGGAAATTGCATCTAAGTATTGCTGTTAATATCAAATGTAATTCGTAATAAGATTTTTTTTTTCTCTCTTTTTCTCTCCCTACGTCCATACAAACATACAAAAGCTTTTTTTATGTTATGAAACTAAAATACAGTCAAACACTTCTGAGGAACATTTAGTTTCATGCTTTTTCATGGCAAACTCTTTCAAAAAATTTAAACTCAATTTTTTTATTTCATTTTCCAAGTTGCAACCTTTAACAGGAATTATACTTCGATGCATTTATGTATATATGAGTGGGTAGAACTGCTAATAGAGACAACAAGCAGTGCAAAAGGTCGATAGAATAATTCCAAAGATATTATAAGTGTAATAGGAAATTATTCATTGGAAGATGGAGAAATATAATAACACAGTGTGCTTGTAATCTATTTGCCATTTACAAGGAGTCTTGCAAAATCTCTCATATCACGTCATAGATTAACCAAAAGCGCTCAGAATGAAAAGTATTTGAAACATTTCCTGCAAACAATTTGTAACTAAACATCACTTTTATCTAAATAAAATGATGAGATAGTCCTTGTCAGACACCTGTTAAGGAAACGTCAGTGTATAATATATGCAGTATTTTCTCGTCTAAACATGTTTGATTAAATAAAAATGTCCCTTTGTATCTCCCTATTCTCTCTTTGATCCGTTTGAGTCATTTGAATTTTGAATGGAATAAATTTAGGATGGCGGTGAATGTTTCCGAACTTCTTTCAGCCCCAATTGGAGCTAGCTTTGAGGGAGTGAATAATCAAATCACAAACACAATCACAAGTTGTATATTTATATAAAAAAAGTAGGAATTGGGATCGAAAGTACTTGGGGAAACATACGGCGCCTTCCTAAATTCATTCTATTCGAAAGTCAAATGACTTATGGCCGAGATTCGAACAGCTCAACGACAGAATAGGCAGACACGAACTCTCTGTCCTATTTTATCATATATATATATATATATACTCGAACCATTTTGTAGATTAATATTTCCCTTACAATTTTGAATTTATTGCACAACTATTAAATAGATCGTGACATTATTAAATCATCATCATCATGATGTCGTGCCGCCAGCACGGATATCCCTGACCCTCTCTCGCCGAGTGAGAGTTAATTCGGGAATGTTTTTCTCTCTTCATTCTATCATTCTACTTCCATTTTTTCTCTATTGCAGAGAAGTATTTGGCATCTCTGATCTATTCCTTAGTAATTATTTATCTCCTCCTTCATTCTTTTTCTCTGTCCACATTTGAAGAAGAGGAGTCTCCGTGGTATAGTGGCTAACGTCCTGGACTGCAATATTGAAGTTAGCGAGTTCGAATTTCAGTTGCGCTATTACGTTCGCTTTCGGATAAATACCTTTTGGAAAAAGCATGCACCCCCTTATCTCCCCATCTATGGGTTAAAAAATAACACTGCAGTTCTTCAACACTGATAGCTTTTGCATTAAATAACCTCCGAATGTTGATATGCCATTAAAGAAAGAAACTAAACGTCTGAGCATCGTAATTTTTTTCTGCTTAGAAAACTGCATACAAATGCAGCAGCCAAAGAGGGTGGGGGTGATTGGATTTCGCTTGTTTCAGGTTATTCCTTTATCCCACCGCCATTGAGCATCTTGGATTTATTTTTTTTCATGTTCGTTTTTATTTTTTAAAAATCATTTCATTTGTTAAATACATATATATTAGTGTGTATTTATTAAAGATATCTGGATCTATAAAAACAACAAACATTTTCATGAAAACCCCTTTATATATATATATATATATAGCCAACTGACCCTTTTAAAGATTTCGACTGGGCACATCAGTGTAAGATTGAAAAATATGAGGATCTGCTAGAACAATGTGTCAGAAATGGCTGGATATCCAATGTATTTCCTATCGAAGTCGGATGCCGAGTTTTCATTACAAACTCAACCTCTATATTCTTGACTAATTTTGGAGTTTCTCCATCAGACAAGAGGAAATGAAAAAAAAAAAACATGATAAGGCTCTAATTGTATCAGCGTGGATATCACCACCCAATATAGTGACGAGAATCTAACAAAGTCTGGTGGTATCGTGAGTTACTGCTGGGGCCCTCTGAGTTAGTGGTAATGATGTTTCGGCCTAGAAACCATACTTGAACCCAGATTCATCATCTGATGAAATCTTAGCTGGAAGCACTGCTGCAGTACAAACATCAGTCATTGTATGAACCTATATATATATATATATATATACGTCGGTATTAGTGAATCACTTATTATTGTATCTCGTTGCATTTCATATCAAAGACTCGTTTTTTCTCGTTTATTTTCATATCTAAAAACATTGCTATTAGATAAAAATGATGGTAACCCTTTTATTGGGGGCTCGGAATACAAAGAGGGATAAGAGACCCTCCTATAAGGGGGGACATCCAGGATATCAGGTTCGACTGCATCTGACAATAAAGGTCCTGTTCTGAGGATCTAAAGAGTGTGCAATACCCATTCATTGAGATTACACCGAATTCAATTTGGGGGTGTCCTCGTTGTGTAATGGTTAAAGTGATGGACTGCGGAATCATAGTAAGCGAGTTCGAACTCCAGTGGCGCTATTACATTCACTTTTAGGCAAATACCCTTGAGAAAGGTATGAACCCCCTTATCCTCCCAGCTATCGGTTAAATAATGCCACTACTGTTCTTCTAGGAGAATAGCTTTGGCATTAAATAACCTACAAACGTTGATATGCCATTAAACAAAGAAAACAAACCAATTTAAGTATTCTTATCTAATACAAATAATTTGCACACTGGTCTATGGTTTATAGTATTTCTATTTAATACTAATAATTACATGGTTTCTAATAGTTATATCTATATAATAATAGTGCCCGTGATGTAATGGTTATCATCGTAGGAAATGGACACGGCGACACGAGTTCAAATCCTGAACCAGGCTTGTGTCATGTCCTGCCCGAGCGGAGGGGTTAGTAAATATGTATATAATAATAGTAATTTATTTGCACAAGTTTGTGTTGCTTAAAATAACTTCGAGTAATCCTTCAGAAACAATAACAGCTTCAAAGAAATATTCTTTTTACGAATAATTCACCGTTTTATGACACCAAGTATTCCTATCTAGTACAAATAATTTTTAAACATATATATATTCAACTCGTATATAGGACTCGAAAATGTCTCACTCGAGTCAGAGTGTACCTTGCATTTGAGATTAAATAGTACCACTACTGTTCTTCTAGAAAATGGCTTTAGGCATTAAATAACCTACAGAGGTTTGTATGCCATTAAACAAAGAAACCAAAACCAAACCGAATTTAATTTTGGTTTCTTTGTTTAATGGCATATCACTCTTTGTGGGTTATATTCTGACAAATCTATCATTGTAAAATAACCATATTTACCAACCCCTCCGCTCGGGCAGGATGTGACACAAGGTCAATTTTTAAACAAAGTTTAACAGGTTTGAATTCAGAGTATTCCTTCTCCTAGACTAGTTGCCTCACTAAGGCTGAAGAACCTATCTGCCAGACTATTTACCCATAGCTGGAGGGAGAATAATTGGATTCATACCTTTCCCAAGGTTATTAGCGCTATGTGAAATGCAATCAGCCTTGTCCTGGTTTTGAACTCGTGTCACCGTGTCCATTACACCACGGGTACCTCCTTGTAGAATAACAGTGTTATTACAATTTAACCTGAAGGAAGGTTATAAGATTATTCATACCTCTCAGGGGAGTATTTGTCCAAAGGTGAACTTATTTGCGCAAGGGGATTTGGGATTCGCTTACTACGACGCTGCAATCCAATACGTTAACCGCTATACCACGGGAACGCTCCCACTCTTTATACATCAAAATAACTTGTTCTCTTTCAACATATATATATATATAGTGTGTGTGTGTGTGTGTGTGGATACAAAATTTCGTATATTCTAGTATGATAATAAATTACTCTATTATAAAGCAAGATAAGGGAGTTCACTCTGACCTGGAAAGATAGTAACTGTTAAGGTCCCATCCGTGGGTTAAACAGATTTATTTGAAAATAGTTTGTTATAGGAATTAGATAAGAATACTTGATAGTAAATTGTTTCTATTCAGAATAGTTACTTTAAGTGATAATTGTTTACTAAGGATTATCATCATTAGCCTAGTGAAACCACATTATTACAATAAACCCAGCCGTTACCCCTTTTAGATGAGAAGACCGGAGCTACCCGAGGGAATTAAACTGTTAATTCGTATACGTACCGTTATTTATCCTACGCCCCACCAGCGTAAGAATGTGGCACAAGACCGTTTTTAAGGTGGGTCTGATCGCAGGGCCAAAGCCCAATACGATAAGCAGTTCCAAAAATACCTCGGGCCCCGTCGGCATTCCCCTTTTCGGGGCGCCTCGGGTGCCGGGCGATAAACCCAACCCCTCCGAAGAGCGTTAAAGCCCGGAGGGACGGCCCCTGAAGCCATAGTTGTTGTATTCAGTGGTGGAACACACCCGAACGAACCGTGCAGCACGCAACCACAGCCGGTCGAGAACGACACTTATTTAAAAAATTCGTATACATGCCTCCTAGCCAAACGAAAGCGTTACACATTTAAACATAAGAAAGCGTCTCTGTTTTTTGTTTCCAATAGACGTGATCGTCTCGCGCAATCTCAAATGTAAAAGAGCGTTCTTTTTTCTTTTTATAATACAAAAGAAATACCAACTCTGGAGGAAACGAGGTATTTCAAACTGCTTGATACATTTTGACAGTATAAGGTAATGAAATCTTTGCTAAAATTAAATTATAACCTTGTGATGTCGTTGTTTTAATAGTAATGATAATCTGCTTATTACACACTTTTCCATAATCAAATGTTTGGATGAAAAACTTAATGATTTTTCCAAGTTGTCGAATCAAATCAACTTTTGAAAATAAACATAAAATTTTACCTCAACGATTTGATTAGAGAAGTAACTTCATTATTTTCTTTTTTTTTTTTTTACTTTCATTTTATTTATTTATTTTTTCATTTTAAGGTTCGTTAAGTTATTTTGGTTTGAAAGCCTTAGGAAAGAAAAAAACTTTCATTCAAATCAGTCTATGTATCTTTCTAATTAATAAAAATTACTTGGGTTTGCACCAGAATGAATAATTCATTCGCAGACATTTCTAGATAATTATAAGTGTGTGTTTTCCAAATCAACTGTATTTCGCGCAAATGTTCGTATATAAGAATAGATACATTTCATTCTTTCTCTGTCTAATTATTTCTTTTGTGAACTTTTGTTCTATCCCAATTAATATCTCAATCTATTCATATCTCTCTCAGGCTGTCCAATTGTCCATATTTTTGCCTGTTCATATATCCATCCATATCAAATTGATCAAAGACCGTTCATATCTATGTCAGTCGGTTCTTATCTGTTATTACTATCTCACTCAATCTTTTCATAATTGTCTGATATCTTACTCTTGCAATGAAGGGTATTTTGTCTGTCTTATTATTCGAACGAATCGCTTACTTAATGACTAATATTCGAGGAACAGTTATGTGTCCTTATCTCAGCAAGACGTGCAGACAGCACAGATTCCCTTGTCTCTCTTTCACCAACTGTCCCTATCAACCACAACTCGCAATAAGTCCTGTAGACGACACTCAATGTCTGTACAAAGTTAATGAATGTAAGTTTTTGCGAGTCGACCGGAAACTTATGTGTCCATGTGTAGTAGTCAAAAGGAGAACATTACTTAAGAGTTCCTCATTCTTTCTCCAGAAGGTCTAGCTTGCTTCTCGTGGATGGTTTGGGAGATTGGAGCTAAGTGGCCATACAGCTGCTGTTTTGTGGGGTCCTGCTTCCTGATTTGTCTAAAACAACACACAGCATCTTTGTGAAGTTCCCATCTAACTTTTTCTCCAAGTGTTTCGCCAGTAGTAATTGCAAAGCAACAGCTTTGAAAAATGTTCGTTTTATTTCATTAGAGAGATCAGATTTCCATTTAACCTGTCAATTGCAGTCCGTGCTTTCACTAAATTCAGAGGCTTGCAATTAAACGAGAAAATTACTCCATCTTGGATTCCCTGTGAGTCAAAAGCAGTTATGGAAAAACGAGATGACTTGGAAAAATCATCTTTACTTTAAAGAAAAAAAAATCCGTAAACGCTGATATACAGAAACTCAAGAAAGCTTAGAAGGAACTAAGTATAACATTACGGAAAGAACAACTAGAATGCTTCCAAGATTAAATGAATGAAATCTGAAATTCCGTAGAAAGAAAATGTCTCATTTAGAATGGCAGACAGTAAATGATAGAAAAACGTTTTGAGATCAAATGTTACATATTGGCCCCCGGCCGAGCTGTCAAAATAAGAAATGCACCTGAGTAAATAACAGGTGCATCCGGTCGAAGGTATTGGGAGATAACCTTGACTGTCGACGGGTTGAATTGAGTGTGAATTATGACGCTCGCAAGAAGTAGGTGGGCGTCAAATTATTATATAACCCCGGCGACAGGAAGTTTTGATCTGTTGGAGAGAAGATGCTGGAATGAGAACCATGTCTCAGTAGAGGCTGGGCCCCCAGGCCCCCGGTTGAGCAGCCCAGGAGAACGAGAAAGAAATGCTGTTATAGCCAGAAGAGTTAGGGGGGTCAATATGTTGCAGTTCTGCGCAGTCTCCAACTCGCCTCTCACACACAACCCTTTCAATAAAGTGAGAGGTATATTTTCTTAAGAACTGTGTCCGCTCGTCTTTATTGTGTTGAATATGATTCTGCATGCATATGTGTATGTATAGTTGGTTTTGAGTATGCAACACAAACTAAAAACTGCAAGAGAGGAAGGAAAGTTTCAGAAGTGAAAAGAATATTTCAAAAATCAGCTTGGAAAACTTCTTGAAATCGCACTACCGCAATACTTTCGAAATAACCTTACTAGTAGTTTTAAATACTTGGAAAATTTATTATCTCTATATTGCCTAATGCCAATTCATATAAAACATACATGTATATACAAATTATTTTTACTTCAGCTTACTGTAAGTAAAGTTAATGACCGTAGTTGAGGGCAACCAGAAGGCTCTTTTTTCAATAGCTACTACGCCGAGGTGTATGGGAAGGCACTACTCCTTCCCCAGGATTGCTCCACTTTACTTACTCTTGATATTTATCTTATATTGCTGAATGTTAAGCAAATACCATTTTTAAAATCTTTGGTATGACGCGACCTGGGATTGAAACCCGGTCTCCCGGACCATTGGCGAACACTCTTCCAAATAAATAAAGCAATTCTTAATATTCATAATTATCATATAATTAAATATCAAGTATTCCTATGTAATACAAACGATTTGCACAATTATATAGTTTCAAAAAACTACTTCTGTTTAAGAATAATCATTGGTTCACACTAGTATATGCTTTCAGGCAACTAATAGTAATAGTCCTCAGTGAATAGGGGAGGTCATCGTTGTGTAGTGGCTAACGTGCTGGTCTGCAGCAATGTAATAAGTGAGTTCGAACTCCAGTCGCGCTATTTTGCTATAATAACCTTGGAAAAGATCTGAACGCTCTTATCTCCTCCAGCAAAGGGTTAAATAGTACTACAATTACAAGGATGACTTTGGTATTAGAGGTGCCACAAAGTTTGGTATGCTGTTAAAAAGAAACAAAAACTTAGTAAGCAACATAGCTTCACGTAACAATTCTAAATGCACATAATATGCATACGTTTATATGGTATCATACCTGACATTGGCTTAATGTTTAGAGTGTTTGCCAACGACCCGAGAGACCTGGGTTCAATCCCAGGTCGAGTCATACCACAGACTCTTGATGCCTCCTTGCTTAACACTCAGCATTATACGGTACGGATCAAGGGTAAAGTTGAGCAATCGAGAGAAAGGAGTTGCGCCCTCCCTTACACCTTAGTGTAGTAACTATCGAAAAGGGGGACATGGGGATCACCCTCGACTATATATTTGCCTGTACCTCCCACCAGACAAGGTTTGACCCAAGGTCAAAAGCCCGAAGGCCGATTAAAGTGGGGATAAAGGGGAGGGGAAGGTCGGGAACGAGACGAGGTTCAAACCCTGCTGTTTTTTGTTGCTCATCAGCTCACTTAGTGCAATGTGAACCTGATGAGCTAGGTGGTTTCACGGGCCCAAGGATGGGTCCAGGCACGTATGCCAATTTACGGCTTAAACTAGACGCGAGGTCTAGTGCCATCCAAGGTGTTCCAAAGGAGACAAAAATGCAGCTCGCCCACCCGGAGGTAGCCTAGTCGACCTAGGAGCCTTAAAGGCCTAAAGTCTGCCATTGTTCCTTAGGTCGCCAATTTTACTTTCTATGGTATTAAGTATTTCTATATGATAAGAATAATTTTCGGTACTTATGCTATAAAGCCGAACTTTAACGAGCGTTTCCGGGCTGATAACGAAGAGAATCGGAATATGCGACAAAACGCCTAGCCAATCAAATTTAAGCAAGCAGACGATAAAATAATTCAATCAATTTCTCGACAAAGTTACGAGAACAGTATTATTCAAGCAATTTTAAACAACATGCATTTATCGCAGCTAAGCGACAAACTACAATCTGTGGAAGAGGTGATACAATTCTACCAAGAAAAAAGACTTATTGGTAAAATTAAAAGTTGCCTGACATGCGAGCATCCTTACCATTTAAAAAAAATGAGAAAAATCTATGCCTGGAGATGTCGAAATAACAAATGCAAGACGTGGACTGCATTGCGCGAAGGGACGTTTTTCTCCCGGTCCAAACTGGCCATTGCTCTAATATTAAAAGTGATATATGTGAGGGCGCACGTGATGGCTACAGTTAAAAATATAAGACGGGAGTGCGGCATCATATCCTGACAGACTGGTCTTCATGCGTTTCATATTCCGATTCTTTCCGTTATCGACCCGGAAAGGCTCGTGAAAGTTCGTCTTTATCGCGGTAACATAGATGCATAAGTACCAAATTTTCAAACATATCTATTTGATCCACTGATGGGACCTTAACATATACAATTTTATGTCAGAGTAGACATGGTGTTATATTGTCATCTACAGCATCATAACGACACAATAATAACGACGCAGGAAGACTTCTTTCGAAAATATATGTACCTCTCACTTTATTGTAAGGGTTCGAAAAGGGTTACTCAAGGTTTGCGTGTGAGAGGGAGCTGGAGACCGAACAGAAACTGCAATATTTTGACCCCCACTCTTATGGCCGTCAGCGTTGTGTCTTTCTCGTTCTCCATAGCTACTCAACCGGAGGCCCGGGGGCTCAGCTCTCTGCTGGATGATGGCTTTCTTTACTGCATCTTATCAGCAACTTCTATGGACCCCAACTCAATCGGGGGCCCCGAGCCCCTTCGGCCTGGTGTGGCTTTCCCTACCACATCTCGTCTATAACTCCGTCTGATTTCTAACTGCCACTCTGTCTTAAATGAGTTATATAATAGTTCAACGCCCACTCAGTCGCCTACTCGATTTTTGGAATTGCATGTTGGATCGTCATCAAGCGGAAATAACTGTCATGCAGTTCACAGGTCACTCTCTTCCGGTGCATCAGTCTATGAGTGTACCATGGGAATTTTTTACCTCGTCCCATTTCATCAGCCAATTTCCGCCCACGCGATTTCCTCTCATAACTGCCATTAGAATGTGTCACTTCCTTCCGGTGCATCACTCTGAAAGACATTTTTGGCCGGGTCGAAGGTCAAAATACCACAATGGGAGTAATTGCAACGAATGTGTACTCCAAATACCCAAGAGCTCCCGAACTAGAATCTCACCATCAAATGCAGTGTTGTGTCATATACAGAATACAGCTTTTTGAGGAGGGGCCTTGTCCCACCTCAGTGTATATTGTCGGTACATTCTAAACCCCACCTAACAACCTCTCTCTTTATAAGTTATGGTTGGGCAAACATAGTTTTATGTTCTTTGAAAAACCTTTCTTCTTCTATTCTTTTATATCAAGGTCAACTTTTTTTCTTATGGATTCTATTAATATTGTTTGCCATTATCCAATGAGTAAGGTTAGACGTTGTGGTGTGGCCACCAGCACCAAAAGTATGTCAGTAGCGTGGTCAGCAGTAACTTCTATGTCAGTAATGCCAATTCGTAGGATGTGAGGTGAAAACACAACTCAACTTGTTGTTTTATATTCCCCGTAAAAACGGACAGAAATGCACAACGGACACCATGTATGTTATAATCTTTTCGTTCTTCAAAGAACATTTTTCTTGTATCTTTACTTCTGTTCACTACAAATTTTTGTCTCCTCAAATGCTAGCCTTCAAAATACAAAAAGAGAATCACAAAATCCATTATATATATATATATATATATATATATATATATATAGGTAAATAGTAGGGCAGACTACGTTCTTCAGCTTTGGTGAGGCAACTAGTCTAGGAGAAGGAAAACTCTGAATTCAAACCAGTTAAACTTCGCTTAAAAATTGACCTGGTGTCATATCCTACCCGTGCGGAGGGGATGGTAAATATGTGTATATATACATACCTTTAAGGAAAACAAAAACCGGTCATATTAGGATTATAAATTTATTTCCATCCTGTTATGGGTATTGATATGAATCAATAACACCAAAAATAACAGGACTTCTTCAGATCTAATGGACAAAATAATTACAGCCAGAGCAGACACAGGAGGAAAGGGTGGGAGGGGATAGAAGAGGGGTGAAGAGTTTACTACCCATTTATCCACTTCCGGTTTTTCTTTTTTATTACCGGTTAGAATCGCAATAATGTAACTGGACTTATATATAAAACTTACTTTCAACAGTAAATTAATTTTTTTTAATTTTTAAATTCTAAAAACATTTCAACGTAAAACTCCAGATTTAATAATAATTTAGGGAAGTACAACATTCCTTAATAACCTTACGTAAGGATTACACTAATGCTTATATTAAATTCAAAATTAAAATTTATATTCATGCGTATTAATTTAGTTACCTTTCCATTGAAAAGAACGTACACATCACATGGTATCTTCCCATTTTTTTATTTTATTCATTACACCTCATATTAATCCTACTTTAAGAAACCGTCTGTCTGTGGATGAATATATATATATATATATATATATATTGTCATCCACAGACAGACTGTTTCGTTGTATCCCAACTTTTCAGTGTGGCTTGATACGCGAGAAGCTTTGAGCCGGGATCGAAACCCGCCTAACTTTACACTAAGTCAATGACATGTCCCTAGCCAGTATACGAATCGACGTCAACTCTCGAAATTAGCACATATGTATCAATTTTCGTTTCTTTACATTTTACGCTATCGGCTACAGAAATGCTAAATTCGTTAGAAGAAATTTTCATTACGCGAGTGGCAAACGTTAATTACTTTGCTAAAGTGCTTTATATATATATATATATGTGTGTGTGTATGTTCACAGAATACTCCCCTCTATTTCGTCTCGGATGGGTAATACTTTAAATGATGACTTTGGCAAGACTGGTCACTGAGTGGTTGACCAAGCGTACCATGTTACAAAATAGATGTTGAACTCATCTGTCAACTCGTCTTTCTTTCAGATGCTAGTTTCTTTTGATAACCCGGTGCTATTTGCTTAGAATGCTACACTGTTTGTAAAACTGAAATGTCCCTCCACACAAATCAGCTGCATCTCCAAACACGTAATTTCGAAGTGTAATGATCCTTTCCCAAATTATTGTTCAACCCATTGCCAAGAAGATGTCTGAAATTCAGATACCGGAAGAGATTGATTCTCAGTGACCTTTTTTTTCCGCCAAGTAAAAGTTTAAGAAATTCGACTAGAGGCCAGCCTATTCTACCATTTAATCATTACTCTTTTTGCAACCATTTCCTCTGTCTATGAATAAATAACAGAATAAATGAAAAAAGTGCTGTAGCGTGAGATCAGAGGTTTATTTCTTGACTCGGGGGAAAAACACAAAATAATCCAACTCGGCTTTTAGCGTTTGAACCTTTTGTTGTTTTATTCTCACTCCGTTCATTTTAAACGCAGGAAGATATTAACAACCACTCCGACGGTGGCAGCAGCAGCAGCAGCAGCAGCAGCTTTGTTTTTCAAGTGACAGTTTCTTCTAGGATCTTTGGCTCCTCGTTCTATGATCACACCCCAGCCACCAAAAGAGAAACAGAGGCAGAATTTCAAAATCCGTGATATATATACTGGGGTTTACGTAACACTGCACCCTCACTTTCTTCTTGGGTGGTTGACTATTAAATTGTGACCTTTGCAAAGAAGGGACACGTAGTGCTTGATCAAGCGTACCATGTTACTGCCAGCGCAGTGGAAGAGAGATTAAACAGTGTCAACTCGCACCCCCGTATTCATTTCTTTATAACGCTATAGTTATTTTTGTTTAACCCTTTTGCATGAAGCAATTTTTTTTTAATCCTTGTAAGGTGGACGAATTTTCAGAAAATTTGACAAATAGAAGGAATTAGGTGTCTAAATTTCTGAGACGAAGCTTGATGACTTTTATCATTAAGTGTTTTCGGACTATTGTCTTCATCTTTATTGTTATTTCCATAACGTTTCGGTCGATATGTCCTCCGGCCTTCTTCAGGTGTTTGTCGAACTAAGGAACCTACTCGGAACTTCGAACTACGTCCTTTATTGAATCCATGGAGTTCGCTTGTTCTGGTTTCGTTTGCCACAACCGAGTAAAAATGTTAAGTATTCCTGTATTGTTACTCGCCTGCAGTCAGAACCAGCAACCTCTAGATGATTGTCTTCTAAGAAGCTTAGGGAACCAACGCCTATAACCATAAGGCTATGTGTGCTGGACAATTCATAGTGAATCTTTGGAATAGTTAACAATTGTACCCGGTTATGTCAAACGGAATCAGAACAGGTGACTCCCGTGGATTCATTAAAGGACAAAGTTCGAAGTTCTGTGAAGGTTCCCGAGTTCGACAAATACCTGAAGAAAGCCGGAGGACATATCGGCCGAAACGTTGTGGAAATAACAATAAAGATGAAGACAATAGTCCGAAAATTTTTAATGATAAAAAATATAAGGAATGTTCAAACAAGTCAATTAATTATATATATTTACATATTTATATATGATAATTTGACCAGCAATCGTGTGTCATAGTACAATCGGCCGAAAACAACAAAGTACTCACTTTTAACTATGATATTTTGCCAACCAAAATTTACACAATCGTATATCGCAATGGGTCTTGTCCAGATGGTTGAGACTGTAGAATACACCGACTCCACCTCTGTACAGGGGTAAATGCTCCAACCAAGTGACCGGGATATGACACTAAACAATCTGATGGTGAGTTTCTAGTAATGCTGGAACTTTGGGGAATGCGGAATACCCATTCATCGCCATCACTCCCAGGTCCACTCTAGCCTGGAGTGGTCACACTTAATAAGGGCCCTATCTATAGGTTAAATAGAAGTGAAATGTGTACTTATACTTTACTGAATAGTTTGAAACGGAACTGTTTTTGACATTGAAACTATACTTATGAATTGTTTAATATAGAACTGTTTTGACATTTTACTATGTGTAAACAAAATCTGTACTTATACTAACCTAAATTGGATGAATTAAAAATGTTTGACTAAACTGAATAGCTTGAAATAGAACATTTTTTACTATTAAACTGTATTCATGCTAAAATGTATTGTTTGAAATAGAGCTGATTTTTTGTATAAAAATGAATTTGGAATTAAATAACCTACAAAGGTTGATATACCATAAAACCCAACAAACCAAACCAAACCAATCCCAATTGGGCCTCTGAGCGATATTTCAATTCATTGATATTGATAGTGGTAAACGAGTAGACAATAAGAGAATAACTTCTATTGAACTATGACAAAACCGACTAAAATGTCGCTCTGGATGTTTTCGGGTGGCGATAAAAACGCCACTCTGCACACAAAACGGTTAATATCTATCTGCCAATCTGTTATACATTTATATAGATACACGCTTAGTAATTAATACACCAGTCTCATCCGCCTAGTTAAGAATGGAAATTTGATGATTTATTGAAGCTACATTTGCCTGGATCTGTAAATAGCCTAATTCATAGTTGAAACCGACTTGGCAACAGAATAAGTGACGGTAAAACTATGAAAATTAAATAATTATTTATAGTGTCGGATTGTTCTCATGACAATATTTTTAAAAAAGCCAGACAGATTCTTTCTTAATTCCCCTAGAATCATAAAAACTTTTACTTTAATCATGATAAACTGGATATAATTATCATTGTATTGGTGGTGCGTGGACGGTTGGTAAATTATATTTTTATCCTGTGTTAAAGCAGGACATTTGTGATGTCGGACCAACGTAAATGTTCGTTTAGTATTTTCTTTAATTTCACAACAAAAAAAAAAAAATAGAGAGGAAAAAAAGCTCAACGTATATGATAGAGAAACGCTAGTAATTTTTATCGTTTAACTAATGTTTTTATCGGATGATCCGTCAACTGGTTGACTTACTGTTATAACAACAGTTTATGTTGGAGCTTCAAAGTAGGAACTCCTGAATGACTATAATTAACCTTTCATATTTTCTCTGTTATATTAGAAGTTGGATGATAAAAAAAAGGGCGATCCGTATGTATAGAGACTCAACAAAAAATTATCATTCATTTGAAAAACAGATTGGACATTTCATTCTATTAGACAGTTTAAAGTTTGGTTTGATGGCATATCAACCATTGTCGATTATTCAACGCCAAATCCATTTTTATACATACAAAACAGTTCAATTTCAAACAATTCAGTTTAGCATTAGTACTGTTTTTTATTTACACACTATTAAATGACAAAACAGTTCTATTTCAATTTAGCATAAATACACAGTTTCAATGTCAAAAACAGTTCTATTTCAAGCAATTCAGTTTTGCATAAGAACTCAATTTTGTCCTTTTTGACCCATAGATAAGACTCTATTAAGTGCTACCGCTCCGGGCAGAGTGGACCTGAGAGTGATGTCGATAAAGGAATACTCCGCATTTCCCAAAGCTCCTGCATTACTGGAGCCTCACCATCAGATCCAGAACACCTGTTGGGGAATCTTATCTCTTTGCGGTCGGTGTATTCTGCAGCCCCAGCCTACTGGGCCACCATTTTAAGTGAATTGAACTCATAAACCCTTCTTTATAATATGCCGTTTTTTCTATGTTACTGTTTTATACATATATATCTTTAATGCCATGGAATTTAGACTGCGACCCCTGGGTTTCATGGATGTTTTTTTACAAAACAACAATCAGGAAGTTAACAAAATGAAATGAATCGAAAATCAAAAAATACACTCAAAACAGTTGGGATTTTGTAGGGATCTTCATGCATGATTGTAAGTACGTTTGTATTTGTGTGGGTTATAGTTGCGTATTATTGTGTTTGTTATGTGTGAGGGGCATATAGTGTGTGTGTGTGTATGAAGGTACATGCGCAGCGCATTGTTTTTACCGGATGTTATAAGTTGTTTGTATCTTATATTGCTACATTATTGTTGAGAAAGAATATTTATCTAATTCTGTATGGGTAGGTGATTATAACTAAGGAACAAAACATCATCATTGCATGTCAAGGGGAATAAATAAAGATTTGATTTATAATCTAAATGACACTTATATATATATTTATATATAAGTTGCCTCTAAATGATTTTTACACTTTTTAAAAGTCTATTCCAATCTACGAATTTGTTTACCGTTTTTTTTTATGTACAAATGGCATATTTTTTGTAACAGTAAAATATTGCTGTTCGACGGGGGTGGGGTTATAGTTTCTCTTTTTTTATGAATGGGGTCTTATTTATTCTCTTTTCTCGTGAGGGGTGCTTAGCGTAACATTGTCGAGGGCAAATCCTGGAATCATGCCTGTTTCACTTACCCCTTATACCAAAGGAAAAGGCATGAATGAGTCCTTTCTTTTTCACCTATGGGTAAAATAGTTGGACAAACAAGGGGGTTTTTTTTGGGGGGGGGTATTGATGAGTCAACCAGTCTAGGAGAAGGAAAACACTAAACTTGAGCCAACTGTACTACACAAAAAATTGACATAGTGTTGTACCTGTGGCGAAGGGATTGAGTCAATACAACATACTGATTAAATTGGGTACGACTTGGTAAAGATGTTCACTAAATTTTCCATCAATCAACTTGTCGTCAACGATATTCAAAATATATAATTACACAATATAGACAATTACTTTGGAGAGTCATTTGATTTTGCATCTTTTATTAAATCAATATAAACATTAAAACAAGACAGTCACAAAAAATATTACGTAAATTCGCTCCAACAGGAAAGACTCGGCAGATTCTTTCCCGGTGTATAATGGAATATATTCGCTTCTTGATATAGTCTCAGTTCTAAGGCTTTTCATATATTGATATCAAAGAACCTATAATCATTTCAAAGAGACGTAAATAAACGACATAGATTTTATATTGTGGTGCAAGTTCCAATCATAAATAACTGGATGCTTGACTCATCTCTCTCTGTCTATAACACACATACGCACCTTGTTCCTTTTCTTGCTATATTTTAATATTCAAGTATTCACCTTTCTCTCCTTGCTTTGGCTCGATCTTTAAAATCATTTCCTCTTTGCTTTACTTCTTTCTTTGAATAGTTGCTTGTTTTATACTTCATGCTAGAACAATAAAGGCATCTTTTACTCATTGTGTCATGAGATCAGATCCCGGAAATATATATATATATATGTATATATGTTATTTAGTAAGTTGGTTGACCCAAGTTCAGAGTGACTCGAGGGATCCCTCTTCAATAGCTACTACATCAAGGTGTAGAGAAAGGCACTACTCCTTCCCCTTAACTGCTCTATTTACCCTTGATTCGTACCTTATAATGCTGAGTGTTAAGCTAGTAGGCATCAAGTACCATTTTTTGAGTCTGTGGTATGACTCGACCTGGAATTGAACCTTGGTTTCCCGGATCATTGGCGAACACTCTAACCATTATGCCAATTGTATATTCATAAATGATTTAATTTGCAATTATAAACAGTGCTCATTATTAATAATAGAGCATATGAACATTTGTAGATATAAGTTTATATATATATATATATATGAATTAAGATAGTTGTCTGAACTTCTGAGACGAAGCTTGATGATTTTATCATTAAGAGTTTTCTGACTATTGTTGTCATCTTTATTGTTATTATTGTCCATCAGGTTACATAGCGTAATAGTTCCCTAAGCTTCTAAGGAGGCAATCATCTTGAGTTTGCGGGTTCAATCCTGACTGCAGGCGAGTAATAGTAGGGGAATACGTAACACTTGTACCCGGTTATGGATAACGGAATCAGAACAGGTGACCCCCGTAGATTCCATAAAAGACGTAGTTCGAAGTTCCGTGTTGGTTCCTTAGTTCGACAAACACCTGAAGAAGGCCGGAGGACATATCGGCCGAAACGTTATGGAAAAAACAATAAAGATGAAGACAATAGTCCGAAAACCCTTAATGATAAAAAAAGAGTAGACACAATTTCATTATTTCTGCTGAGCAGACTAAGTATAGAAATGAAGAGAAACCATCTACCCTTATAGGATGAAGTCAAAATAATATATAGGGAAGATCATAGGAGAATAAGACGTCTTAAAGAAGCAGCGCATATGTTGAGCATAGCAAGTATAGAAATGAATACGATAAGGAACCAAAATCAAAAAAGCTAGACAAAAAATTGCTATAAAAAAGGTAAAAAGAATATATAAATTATTCATAATAGTAGTAAGTAGTATCACGTGACTTGATAGAAATTTTAGGCTTCTTAAACCCAAAATCTGAATTGTCCGGCAGGATACATGACGCAACAGATATAGATTCTTTGGTTGTAAAATTGCTTAAAAATGAAATCATCTGAAGGTTGCTGGTTCATGCCAAACTACAGGTTAATAGCAAGAAATAATTACGGAAGTTTAATAGTTGTTTCCACTCACATTTAATGAAATTAAAACATCTACCCTCGTGGATTAAATAAAGGGTTAGGTTCGAAGTTCTGTTTGGACTTCTGAGTTCGACATGAAATATCTGGAGAAGGCTGAAGGATTCATTGGCCGAAACGTTAATATAAGAATAAAGTCAATAGTCCGAAAACTCTAAGTGATTAAAAGGCTCTAGAAAACATATGAAACAAAACTAAGGTGGGGTTTAAACTTGTTTCAGTTTTTATACTGCTCTGCTGACCACAATTTGAGCACAATTTATCAAACCCATTTTAAATGATTATCCTCTATTATATATATATATATATGTGTGTGTGTGTGTGTGGTTTGCTATATTTATTTATTAGAATGCTCATTGTAGGTGATCTAATATATATCGTAGGCAGAAAATCAAAGGAGCTTTTTAACTGTCAGTTTCCCAGCTATTTGATCATCAGGCTAATTGTATATATATATATATATATATATAGGACTGTGCAAAAGTCTTCTTCCACTTTACACTGTTATAAATTTCTACAGTCAACTTACATTTGGAAATTTCGCATTGGGGTTTTTACATATAAATATTGGCTCTAGTTGGGTCATTTCTATGCCTAATCATTATAATTTGTTGAATAAGTTCTGAATGAAAGGGAAAGATGCGAAACCACGCTAGAAATGACCGTGCAAAAGTTTTAGGCCACCTTACATAAACCAAGCAAGATATGGTGTTTTAAAAAATAGAAAAGAAATCGCGCCGCTATATGCCAATTTTTTCCTCAACAGCACCGATTTTATCTTAAATATAGCGGAAATTCTTGTATCCTAAAATCACAGCAAAAAATTCCAAAGAAATGAGGATGAAGATCTTAAAGATGGTCAAGAATTTGAGCCTGCGAAAAATAGTTAAAGAACTGGGAATTTCAAGAAAAAACATTTCAGAAACTCTCTCGAAGTTTCAACGCACTGTAAGTGGTTTGAATCAAACAGGATATGGTTGCTCTTGAAAGCTGCAACACAGAATGGTACGGCAACTAATCAGGACTGCAAAAGCTCAACCAAAGAAGATTGCAGAACAAATGATGAGTCAATAAATACCACTAAGTGTATTCTTCGAGAACATGAAATTGAGGGGTATATTGCGACAAAGAAACCGACATTAACCAAAAATTATCTAAAGGCAAGATTAAGTTGGCCAAAGAGATATGAACTATGGGATCCAGATGTTTGGAATAAGATCATATTCAGAGATGAAACTAAAATGAAGCTGCATACTGATAAGCGAGAATTTTTCAGAAGGCATCCAAGAAAGCAAAACAGTCCACGTTACACGACGAAAGCGGGAAGGTTTAGCGGTAAGTGTCCGATGCTTTAGGTGTTCTTAAAAAGAGATGGTTCAAGAAAATTGGTTAAAATTGGCAGTAATTTTAATAGTGCCAAATTCATCCAGTTTCTGAAAGATAATTTGATACCAGACGAGGATGAAGGTAAGATTTTTCAACATGACGGATTTCTATGCCACAGATAGCATGCAACACAATAGAGTTCGGCTGGTGAAAGTGTCACAGGATTGAAAGATTTGTCAGCTCAGAGCCTTGACTAAATATCATCGATGCAAATAAGAACAGAACTAAGAAGAATTCTTCAGAAGAATCCTGGCAATCTTGAAGAGTCAGAATACTGTGGGGGTATTCCTGATTCAGAAATACCCCCCATAGTATTCTGGAGACATTCGTAGCAAGCCAAGAATTTAGTGGCCCAAGAGTAATCAGATAGCTACCTGGACAAACTTAAACCAGGAGCTTTCTTTTTACTCACCACCCATCTTAAGGGGCCCATTGATCAACAAATAACATCTTTCAGCATAATTATATATGACGTTTATCTGGAGTGCTTTCGTGCAGTAACGCAAAGAAAAAGATAAAACTGAAGGAAAACGAACCGAATTGACGACGGATATAGAGGGATTTCAACATGAATGAAATGCACATGGAACCACCATTCCTGTGTGATTACGCAACATCAAGAAACAGTTGCTATGATATCAACAGCCGAAATAAACGCTTGTTTAAATCCCACACTGCACTAAAATGAAGATGAACGAACGTCCAATATAATCTCAGCTTTTAGTTGATCTGGCGTATATATATATGCATATTTCTTTTAAATATCCGGTCTGGTGGCAAAGGCTGCCTGGTAGCGCCAGGAGTGGCAGTACCGTCTAGAGCTACCTAAACTGTGTTATCACCCTGGTTGGCGGCTGATCAGGGCAGGGTATCACACGTGCTTTCACACGTTGTATGATGAAAAAATCATCGATGCAAATGAGAACAGAATTAAGAATTCTGGCAATCTTGAACAGTCAGAATGGAATTGTGACTAATTGTAATGAAGGGTAATTCACATTCCCAAAATTACAACACTGGAGCCTCAATATCAAATGCAGGACACTAAAAACTTTCAAGTATTGCTATTGTTGAACTTCCTACATAATCGACTCGCCGTCTTCCATGAATACACGTCAACGAGAGCGTCAGATGGGAGTCCACCAATCAATGTTGGTGCGCCTCTCCATTTGTTGGGTCACACTTCGGCCAGCCGTGTTGTTGGCTGCACGGTTCTAGTCAGGTGTATCTCATCACTGGAGATACTTCTGGCGTCAAGGGGCCGTCCCCCAGGCTTTAACCCTCTTCAGAGGGGTTGTGTTTATTACCTAGCGCCTGAGGCGCCCCTCTTTGAGGGAATACCAACGGGGCCCGAGGCATTTTGGGGACTGCCGGACGGGTGTGGGTTACAGTCCTTCGACCGGAACAAGCTAAAAACGACCTTGCGCCACACACATACGTTTGGAGGGGCGTATGTCAAGTACCAGTGCACCAATCAGCGTGACATAATCACGTGTGATACCATTTGCGTAGTGGACGGATAGTCACAACCACACTGGACTCTCAGCTTTCTACCAGCTAACTACTGTTTAACCAGGTTCTCTAGTATCTTGTTTCTGTTACTAGAATGTCTCAAACCTTTTGTGTTCCCCGTCTTTCTTTGGTCAGAATCACAACAGCTATCTAACACAAAAAATCCATGCAACATTATTTTTTCGTTTGCGCAGTTAAATCGTTTTAAGTATTGCTACCTAATAATAATAATTCAATTTAACATTGGCTATTTGTTTACACCCAGTTCAATGGTTTCAAACATAGTGAATTATTAAACAGTTCTATTTGACCCATAGATGGGACCTTAACAGGTACTTATGTTCCAGGTGAGAACGGACCGGGGAGTAATGGGAATGAAAGGTACTCCACATTCCCCAACACTCCGAGATCAAAGCCTGCCATCAGATACAGTTTAGTGTTATATCCAAAGACACTTGTTGCGGGTGGGTCTAACTCCTCTGATGAAATACAGTCAGTGTATTCTAAATTTCCAGCCGACTAGGCTGCTTGGCAATAAATCAGGTCATCAGTGCCTCTGTTTGTTGCTTTTTAATTGCTGACTCAACAATCATTGTTGCACAGAAAATCTGATATACTTACGGGTGATATTTTGTCGTATGGAAACAAATATTTACAACTATCTCTGCCTCATAATAAGTACTGAATTTAGTGTGTGAAATTTTTTATTCAAATATAACAGATGATGATGATGAGACAGGAACTGCACATTATAATCTTTTATACGTCTCAACGGTTGTCGACAAACACAATCCGCTGTCGCGATCATAATTACAAGCATAAAAGAAAAACAGGTCTTCTTTATTATTGATATAAACTAAGTTTTCTTTAGGCGTCTGTATATTTCTCAATAAAATTCTTATTCAAGTAATTCTATATCCAACATGAAAATCTGTTCTTTATAAACAAAATATTTGAGCAAATAACTAGATCAAATTACACGAATTATTCTTTCTGTAGTTTCATCAAAAGTAACCATCTTTGGCGGGCAAATAGTTATCTCAGAGTGGTTAAAAGGAAAATTCTCAACAATATTCGGTTTGTACTCAGTTCTTTCTGCATTCACTCATAAAATTCGCTAAAATTTAGAGTAGTCCATTGAAAAGATAAAAGTAATTACCCTATTTACCAATCCCCGCGCGGGCAGGATATGACACAAGGTTAATTTTTAAGCGGAGTTTAGCAGGCTTGAATTCAGAGTATTCCTTCTCTTAGATTAGTTGCCTCAGCAAAGCTGAAGAACCTACTCTGCCCTACTATTTGCCAATTGCTGGAGGGAGAATAATTGGATTCATACCTTTCCCAAGTGTATTAGTGCAATGTGAAATGCAATCAGTCTCGTCCAAGATTTGAACTCGAGTCGCCGTCTCCATTTCCTATGACGATAACCATTACCCCACGGGCACTTAAAGTAATTACTGTCCTTTTATAATTGAACACTAAGATATATATTTTATTGTTCAACATGCTACCATAATTTTTTTTTTTTTTTTTGCTGTCACTCTTGCTATGGATACGTCAACTATTCTTTATATTCACCCTATCGCTGAGGCTTAAAATAGGCTGTTTGTATTCCCTGCAGAACGGTAAGACATGCACCACCCCCAAAAAGAGATATCCTGGGTAGGCCACTAAACTACATTTGATGGTGAGGTACCGATTTTGAAACTCTGTACAACATGACATTTTGAATGAGGTCACAGAGAGTATAAGCTCACTTAATTACGTCTTATTACATTTCTGTTTTCACATGTGCAGTAATGTCTCTTCAGATGAGTTGCCAAGTTACATCAAGGCCACAAAAATGGCTCTCAAAATATTAAAAATGGTCAGACACTTTCTAAAAAGACTGTAATCATTGATTGATATGCAGTTAATTACTTTAAGGCTCCATGATTTTATAACTGAACGCTAAGATAAAGAAGATTTCAATAAAAATTATCAACCAGCGAAAGTTTCCGTGTGATATTATTCTATTATTTTACGGCAAATTAATTAGTCGACCTTGATGGAAACACATTCACATCGTTGCTTTTCACTTGAAAATAACTGGCGTTAGTATGAAAAGATTTTGCCCAGTCGGCTGGGGCTGTAGAATACACCGACTGCTTCTCTGCAGTGGGGTAAGACCCCTCCCCCCAACGAGTGTCCTGGATATAACACTAAACAATCTGATGGTGAGGTTCCAGCAGTGCTGGAGCTTTGGGGAATGCGGAGTACCCCTTCATTGCCATTGCTCCCGGGTCCACTCTGGCCCGGAGTGGTAGCACCTGATTGGGCCCGATCTATGGCTTAAATACTTATGCTACTTATGCTAAAATGAATTGTTTGAGTAAACTGAATAGCTTGAAATAGAAATGTTTTTGACAATTAAACCGTACTTACATTTAAACTACGTAATTATGCTTAACTGAATTATTTCAAATAGAACTGTTTTTCGACATTAAAACTGTATTTACAATTAACTGAATTGTTACATATAACTGCTTGAATAGTTTGAAATGGAAATGTTTTTGACAATTAAACTGAATGCTAAACTGAACTGTTTTCAATAGAACAGATTATTTACATAAAAATGGATTTGGCGTTAAATAACCTACAAACGTTGATATGCCATAAAACCCAACCAACCTATGAAAAAGATTTCTCTGTATTTTGTCTAATTTGAATAATCGTGTGTATTTATGAGCCAAATCATTTGTTCTGTATCCAATAAAACTAATTATTTCATCGCTTTCAATGGTCTAGTGGGTAGAGTGTTCACCAATGGTCCGGGAGACCAGGGTTCAATTTCAGGTCGGGTCATACCAAAGACTTTCAAAATGGTACTTAACACTCAGCATTATAAGGTACGTATGAAGGGTAAAGTGGAGCAATCCAGGGAAAGGAGTAGTGCCCTCCCCTGCACCTCGGTGTAGTAGCTAGGGAAAAGGGAGCTCTCGGGTGGTCCTCGACTACGGTCGCCAACTTTACTTACTTTCTGATATATCAGATTACAACCGCTGACTGAATCCCCGTGCGGAGGGGAAATACACAGGACACCCCTTTTTTGGGAGGCTCCCGTTCTGGAGATTTGGAAAATGTCGTGTACCCCTGCATTGCCATTACTTCCACGTCCACTCTGACCCAAAGTGGTAGATTATATTAGGATCTCATCTATGAATCAAATATAGCTTTTTAAGAATTATTTATAATCAATAGGACCGTGTAAAAAAACTTAAAACCAACTCCACAAAAAATGTGAATATCAACGAACAATGATCACTATTCCCTAACCTCTAAGTATAAAATAATCCTATCCGACTTGACATGCTATTAAAACCAATCGATCTTAAAATACGCAAAACAGTTAAAGTAAACGTACAATTTACACAGTTCCCTAACCTCTAGGCATAAAATAACCCCAGACGTGTTGATATGCAATAAAAAAAATCAGTCAATGAGATTGAAGATAAAACTTTTCTTAAAGGAAACGGAAACTTAAAAACTAAATGAATATCTACTTATCTATAAAATATTTTCTTTTGAGCCGGGTCGGTAGTTTTTTTTTTAATCCATTCATACAGAAATCGGATTATTGAGAAATAAACAAATTTAAAGGATGAAATTATAACCATATTTTCTCTGTGTTGGTATCTTTTTTTTTTTATTTGAAGTCTATACCTTTTCTTATGTTGTTTTTATTTTATTTATTTATTTTTTATTTTATTTATTTATTTATTTATTTATTTATTTTGCTTTTGCAGGCAACTCTGATGATGAAATCTGGTGATCGAGAGTTTGTGTCGTAAAAAGGCATCTGCCTACCTCCTTCCCTTATTCCCTACCCAAGATTCCCCACCCCCTCACTACCACGTCATTTTGTGGTGGAGATCAACTTTACCTTTTTGACAGTGACCTGGCCTCAGCCGAAAGCTTTGACAATGGTCAGAAAAAGTGGTTGTCACATAGAGATCAACAAAACCTTGTTGCCTCTGAAGGTTTATTATTTCTTCTTCTTTTCGGGTAAGTAACTCTTAGCATTATTGTTTTACCAATTGTTTGCTGTTTTATTTCCTGGCGTCTGAGGCGCCTCCATTTGGGGAATGCCGACGGGGCCGAAGGTATTTTTGGATTTTGCCGGACGCTTGTGGGCTGTGGCCCTGCGTCCGGATCCACTTTAAAAAAGGCCTTGTGACATACTTGTCCGGTGGTGGGACGGAGAACAAATAAAACTCTTACCATTATTAGTGATAGGAAATTTCATGTACAATAGACGAAAAACATCTTATTTATATTTTATTCTTATGGTATTTGTGACAATAAGAAAGATTTTAGTCTTTGTAAAAAAAAAAAAATTGAATAAATAAAAATTCCATTTGAACTACAACGGTTCTGTCCAGTATTTTTAAACTAAATTGTATTTCCTGATATCAGATACGTCCCTAGAATTGCTCGTTTAGCTCAGGATTTCGTACGGTTATCATATGCCATTGTCAAACCGACAAAATATCTTTTTAAAACGACTCCACATCAAAATCAGTCGCAGAATCAACTTTGCTGTAGCGGAACTTTATAAGTAAATTCGAAGAGTAAAGATTCAAAACAATGAAATAAGTATTTTTATTTCACCGAAGATCATAGAATTATGTCTGAAGCAAACTGTATCTACATGAGCGGACAGTACGGTTTGTATTCGTTCTTGTTATATAGAACTTTCGGGGATCTGATCGTTCCTTTTATTTTTAGTCCTTGTTACATCAACGAAAAATATCAAATTTAAGTTTTTGCCCAGCCGGTTGGGGCTGTAGAATACACTGACTTTTTCTCTGCAGAGGAGTAAAACCCCCAATAAGTGTCCTGGATATGACATTAAACAATCTGATGGTGAGGTTCCAGTGATGCTGGGGCTTTGGGGAATGGGGACCACCCCTTCATTGCCATCGCTCCCAGGTCGACTCTGGCCCGGAGTGATAGCACCTGATAAGGATCCTATCTATGGGTTAAATAGAACTGTGTACTTATGCTAAACTGAATTATTCGAATTAGAACTGTTTGACTAAACTGAATAGCTTTAAATAGAAATGTTTTTGATAGACTGTACTTACATTTAAACTGCGTGCTTATGCTCAACTGAATTGTCTGAAATGAAACTGATTTTGACATTGAAACTCTACTTATACTAAATTGAATTGTTTTAGGGAGTCTTCTGGTCGCCCTCGACTACAGTCGCCAACAACAACAACAATATAAAACTGTTTTGACATTTAACTGTGTAAACAAAATCTGTACCTATACTAAACTGAATTAGCTCAATTAGAACTGTTTGAATAAATAGAATAGCTTGAAATAGAAATGTTTTTGACAATTAAACTGTGTACTCATGCTGAACTTGAATTGTCTTAAATAGAACTATTTGCATAAAGATGGATTTGACGTTGAATAACATACAAAGGTTGATATGCCATAAAACCCAGACAACCAAACCAAACCATCAAATTTAATTTTTTTCTCATGGTATCTATGATATAAAAAAGACTGAAGTTTTGTTATAAATGTGATTTACTTTGAACAATTACGATTCTGTTGAAGGATTTAGACTAAATCGTCTTTCTGATACCGAATACGTACCCAGAATTGTTCTTTGAGAATATAAGAAATGTGATGTACGATGAAAGTGTTCATTCGTCCAGAATAAAGATTCAAACCGTCAAGGTAGCGGGCTTGTCTCTTTTTATAACACCATGTGCCAAGGGTAGACTACCTGCCCCGGTGTTCCCCTCCGGATGTCCCCATTCTCCGACAGCTTAAGATTTCGTATTGTATTTATCCTTCTACGATTATTATGTCTGATAGAAATTTCTGAAGAAAACTGAATTTTTTTTGCGCTCGACTCAGGTAATGGTAAATAGTAAAGCTGACTATGCTCGTTAACCTTGCAGCCGGCTGAAGAGAAAGAAAACCCTAAATTCAAACCAGTTGTACTCTGCTTTAGAATTGACCTTGTGTCGCATTATGCTCGTAGCAAAGATATTGGGTAAATATGAACTGATTCTAAGCAAAACATTCACGTTAGTTGGGGTCTCGGACAGCCGAAAACTATGCTAATTTAATAAGCAATATCCTAAAAGTGTATCAAAGAATGGGATACTGGATGTCTCTTAAATACACTTGCCTCGTTCTCGTCTAATCAGTTATTGTTCCAACTTGATGCGTTAGTAGCATAAATGATGAGTATCTATTCGAACGTATCTGAAATGCAGGTTATCAAAGTCCATTCAATCCAAACGAAGACTGATTACTGTGGTCAAAACCAAAAAACCAAGGCACCAACGAAAACTATGATAGATACAAAAAAATGTAATCAAGTCAAATATTCGAAGAAAGAAAGACACAAGTGTCAGAACTGTCCAAAGTCGCAAAATTGGATATACTTATACTAAAAGAAAAGGGGTGGAAGAGTATGAATTTCTTACCCAAATTTCGGCCATGGTGTTTAAGGTCGAGATTATGGGCAGCAAGATAGAAGTACTCCTAGATTCTGGATCGGAAGTCTCACTTCTGAAATCATCACTTTTTAAGGACCTAAGGACTGACTCTATACGGGTGAGGGATTCAGATTTAACAGTGACACAGGCTAACAGATAAAAAATGGAGTAAGGCGATTATTTACAATAATAGGCCAACCAAGCTCAAAAGTACAACAGCAAATATCAAACATATCTTTAAAAAACATATATAAAGTTAGTATTTTATATTTCCTTAATTATTTCTCATTACCAACGAAGTTTTCCTTAAAAATTGATATATTTACAAATAAACTCAACACTCGACTAGCAAAGGTATGGACAGCTATCAATAAGCTATCGATCATATGGAAGTCAGAACTGAACGATGAAGTAAAACGTAGTTTCTTCCAAGCAGCGGTTGTGTCGATACTTCTATATGGATGCACTACATGGACGCTAACTAAACGGATGGAGAAAAAGCTTGACGGCAACTGCACAAGAATGCTGCGGGCAATATTGAACAAGTTCTCGAGGCAGCACCCTACAAAGCAGCAGCTGTACGGCCATCTACCACCCATTACGAAAACAATCAAAATTAGACGAACCAGACATGCTGGAGAAGTAGGGACGAGCTCATAAGTGATGTACTCCTGTGGGCTCCTTCACATGGACGAGCAAAAGCAGGACGTCCAGCTCGAACCTACATACAGTAGCTCTGTGCCAATACTGGATGTAGCCCTGAAGACCTGCTAGAAGTAATGGACGATAAGGAGCGGTAGCGAGAGAGGGTCAGGGATATCTGTGCTGATGGCACGACAAATGATAACAAATAAACTATTCAGCATATTGAAAGTTATCTCTCGATGGCTAATTTTTTCCTCAATAGACGCCACCCTTATAGATTAGTTGCAGTAGTGTTCTAAATGAGTTGTATAATCCTGGCCGTTGTTATGATACCTACCTTACGCACTATAATAAACTCTTCCTATTACAATCAATACCGGGAGAATATTCATCTCGGTGTTAAGTTAACTCCAGCCTGGGTACCTCTGGTGGCGTAACGATTAGCAAACTAGACTAGCACACCTACTCGAGTGAGTTCGAGTCTCATTCATTCAGCCACGTCGAAGCAAAGAGCTTTGCAAATTATTAAGTTAACTCCAGCCTAACACTTTGGCAGTCAGACTGACATTCAACACTCTTTTACCTATGCTGTATTTAAACTTTCGTTCAATATACTTGTTTCACGTAATCCCGAGTTCGGGTCTTTCTTCCGGACCTTTTACTCGTCCACAACACCGTTGATCTATTGTGTTTCTTTCAAGAACGTAGATAAAAAAGGGTTCATGTGTTTTAATGAAGATGGTGTTACGTCCTCATTAAATTTCAGACCTGTGAAATTGGTAGACTAGTTCATATACCTTGGTGACATTATCTCGTCTACTGAAAGAGATGTCAATATATGCCAACGGAAAAGCATGGGGTGCTATTGACAGCTTAACGATCATATGAAAATTTGATCACTCAGATAAAATGAAACAGATTTGGTTGGTTGATTTTTATGGCATATTAACCTTAATAAAACAGAACTTCATCAACGTTGTAGCCTTGCCAGTACTACTGTTTGGTCGCACCACCTGGACTTTAACGAAACCTTTGGATAAAAAAGCTGCATAGGAACAATACAATTGTTTGTTCTGGTTTGATTCCATGGCACATTAACCACTGTACCTTTTTATATATATAAACTTTTATTTCAAACAGTTCAGTTTAGTATAAGTGTAGTTTCTGTTTACACACATTTACATATCAAAACAGTTCTATTTCAAATAATTCAGTTAAGCATAAGTACACAATTTCAATGTCAAAAAACAGTTCCATTTCAAACAATTCAGTTTAGCGTAAGTACACATTCTATTTCTATTTTACCCATAGATAGGACCCTATCAGGTGCTTCCACACTGGGCCAGAATGAACCTGGGAGGGATGGCAATGAAGGAGTACTCTGCATTCCCCAAAGCTCCAGCATTACAGGAACCTCATAATCAGATTGTTAAGCGTCATATCCAGAACACTCTCTACAGAGAAGCAGTCGGTGTATTCTACAGCCCCATCCAATTGGGCAAACCACACAATGATACTGTGAGCAGTTTTAAACAAATTCTTGAAGCGGCACTCTTTAAAATCCTCAGTTGCACGGCTACTTAACTTCGATCTCATAGACAACCCAAGCAAGAGGAGCAATATTTGCTGAGCACTGCTCGAGAAGTAAGGACTAACTCATAAGGTGCGTTTTTTATAGAATCATACACCTGGAAACAGAAGCGGCCAGTTGTTGTATAGCCACATAATATATATACATCTGTATGCATAACACAACGACACAATAATAGACGAGCGACACAGTTCTTTAGAAAAATATACCTTTCACTTTATTTGAAAGGGTTGTGTGTGAGAGGGAGTTGGAGACCGAACAGAACTGCAACATATTGACCCCCTCCCCACTCTATTGGCCATAACAGCGTTTCTTTCCCGTTCTCCTGGGCTGCTCAACTGGGGGCCTGGGGGCCCAGCCGCTCTGGGACATGTTTCTCAATCCAGCATCTTCTCTCCAACTTGTCTGATCCCCCTGATTGAATTTCCTGTGCACCGCGTTATATAATTGTTCAACGACCACCTTCTTGTGGGGGTGTCCTCGTGGTGTAATGGTTAAAGCGATGAACTGCGGAATCGTAGTACGCGAGTTCGTACTCCAGTCGCGCTATTACGTTCACTTTCGGGCAAATACCCTTGGGAAAGGTATGAACCCCCTTATTCTCCCTCCAACTATGGGTAAATAGTAGGACGGGCTAGGTTCTTCAGCCTTGGTGAGGCAACTAGTCTAGGAGAAGGAAAATTCTGAATTCAAAACCTGTTAAACTCCGCTTAAAAAATGACCTTGTGTCATATCCTGCCCGAGCAGGGGTTGGTAAATAGTACCTTCTTGTGGGCGTCATAAATCGCACTCATTCAACCCGTCCACGGTCAATGTTATATTCTGATATTCCTCGACCGGATGCACCTGTTATTTACACAGGTGCATTTCCTATTTTGACAGCCCGACCGGATCGGAGGTCAATATACAACATAGTCGACTAGCAAAAAATTATATTCATTATCCGTGTGTGCACACTGGGTGCTTTCTAGATGACATACTAAGTGTGATCATATTTACCAACCCCTCCGCTCGAGCAGGATGTGACACAAGGTCAATTTTTAAGCGGAGTTTAGCAGGTTGGAATTCAGAGTTTTTCCTTCTCCTAGACTAGTTGCCTCACCAAGGCTTAAGAACCTAGTCTGTCCTACTATTTACCCATAGCTGGAGGGAGAATAATTGGATTCATACCTTTCCCATGGGTATTAGTGCTATGTGAAATGCAATTAGTCTCGGCCAGGATTTGAACTCGTGTTGCCGTGTCCATTTGCTACGACGATAATCATTACACCACGGGCACCTCCTAAAGTGTGATAGCCGATAGGGACGGATGGCAATTGAACAAAGGGAATTCGTGCAGTCAGCCTGCCTTGGAGATGATGATGATCAGATTTTCCATGAATAAAATATCCTATTTACTAAACATATCCCGCAAACACACCATATTGGAATAATTCTTAGTACGGATTCAAAATTGGGATATTCTAATTAACTGTGTCTAATATTGTTGGTTGTTCAATGATATTCGTGCCCAATGTTTAGAACCGGAGATTTTATTTTATGTAAAAGATTGTTTGAACTGAATAAACTGCATTAGTATAATTTGCATGAGAAAAAATTGGTTAAAAGTACCCGGATGTCAAAAAACTTCCAGAAATCGATAAATTAATTGATTTTGATAAAATTTTAAGTATCAATTTATAAATGAAATGGATTTTAAAGTCAGTCAAGTCATCGTTTATTAGTTTCATAAAACATCAATAAAATATCTTTTGAACACTAAAAATATTTGCATTTTTCTTAGTCTCCAGAGAAATTAAATAAGGTAACGTTTTATTAGAAGTTTGAATGAGTGATATGAAAAGTAATTGCAAAATTAAAAATGTTTTAAAATATTATTATTATTTAATTTTTAGCTTCATTCTCGTTTGTTTTTTTTTTTTGTTTTGTTTTTTTTTTACAATCCTTTCACCGGGTCTTTGTCCAAGACTTAGGGTGATGGCAAATTGTGATTATATGTATTCACTCTGTTTACGATATTTGCTGTCTCTTTGGGATGATATTTTTCTGTCACATTGATAGTAATCTCCAAAGAAGATGAGCAGTTCTGTAAAGTTTTTTTTTTATTTTATATAGTTTTTTTTTTAATGTGTCTCTGTGTCCCTTTCTCAATCATACCCAGGGCTCCTACCATTACAGTGGTGGTGGCAGTTTAAAGGTGCCACATTATTCTATTTCTATTTTCAGGTTTTTCTATTAACTTGATATATCATTGGACTGATATGTTATAATTTGCTGGCGCTGACTTATCATTTACAAGATATATTTTTTTAATAGTCCTTAAACATTATATCTGGTCTTGAGTTCTTTATTTTTCTATTAGTTTAAATAGCAAAGTCCCAAAGAACAGTAGTTCCTTTTGGCTTCTCTTATTGGTTCGGTTTGATGTTTATACCATTTTTCAGAAATTTACATACTTTCCAATGAATATATATCATAATACTCCCAGCGAGGTTTTCGCAACAGCAATAACTGGTTACCTTTAACTAGAGTCTTGGAGACCTGAAGAACCATGCTGTCATTTCCAACTCACTCCAAACTTTTGGGAATCTTTCCAAGTCCACCAATTACAGTTGATATCACTGCCAGCCTCATATTCCACAGCTTTCTTAGTTCTCTGGCGTGGTCTAGATTCTTGCCTCTCTTTTTCCTTTGTTTGATCTTCACTTCGTAGTTTGCGAAAAATCCAATAGACCGTAAATTCTCTTTTTGTTGATTATCTCTCGATATTATGACCTGTCTGCGCTAGACTTTTTTAATACCAGTTTCAACTGGTGGTTTTTCCCTGATATCTAAGTAATAACAAGTCACCTCAGGTCTCCAGAACTCTTTATTTTAGCTGATCTTTTGGATGGTTTCGATTCTTCCTATCCTGCAATTTCTCCAATCTCTTTTTAAAACTCTTGGAAATTGTTCCACACACACCAACAATAATTAGTATCGCTGACACCTCGTGTTACACAGATCATGCGCAAGATCCACATATTTACCTAGTTTTTCCATTTCTTTCATTTACACTCTATGCTACACTAGAAAGACGAAATCTACAAGTTGACACGTTCTTTTCTTCTGCGGAATTAACACTAGATCTGGTCGTCTGGCTTTGATTTGTTTCATTCGTTTTATTGATCTCATTTCCTATGTGGGATTCTACTTTGTGCATATACAATTGGTCACTATTGCCAAATTTTAATCTCTTGCATAATTCTTAGTGAACCACATTTCCTATGCATTCATGTCTATACTTGTAATTCTTTCGTGGCAATTTTCTAAATTTGCTTAAGGTTTTATCATTTTATTCCTTGTAAGCTTTTCATACTAATGTTAGTGGTCTTTCACTAGAGTCTAAGTGACAAGTCTCCTCACGTCTCAAGATGGCAAGGTCCCAGTAATGCTGGGGCTTTGGGGAATACGGAGCACCCCTCCATTGCCATTGCTCCCAGGTCCACCCTGGCCCGATATGGTAGCACTTGATAGGGTCCTATCTCTGGGTTAAATAGAACTAAGGGCGTACTTATGCTAAACTGAATTGTTTGAAATGTTTTTGACAATTAAACCGTACTTACATTTAAACTGCGTGCTCATGCTAAACTAAATTATTTCTAATAGAACCGTTTTTTGACATTGAAATTGTATTTACACTAAACTGAATTGTTTAACATAGAACTGTTTTGACATGAAACTGTGTGTAAACAAAATCTGTAGTTATACTAAACTGAATTAGAACTGAATAGCTCGAAAAATCAATTTTTTTCACAATCAAACTATATTTACATTTAAACTGCGTGTTTATGCTAAACTGAATTATTTGAAATGAAACTGTTTTTGTCATTGAAACTGTACTTACACAAAACTGGATTGTTACATATAACTGCTCGAATAGTTTGAAATAGAAATGTTTTTGACAATTAAACTGTGTACTTATGCAAAACTGAATTGTTTGAAATGGAACCGGTTATTCACATAAAAATGGATTTGGCGTTAAATAACCAACAAGGGTTGATATGCCATAAAACCCAACAAACCATACAAACCAATCAGGTCTCAATGAATCATATTAGTATTCTAGCAGATATTAACAATGGTATGGTCTGAATGGTTTGATTCTTTCTCTGATTCCTAGTTCACCCTGTTCCTTTTCCAAGATTTGTGGACCGTTCTAAATATACCATCTCCAATTAATATCAACGTCATTCTCATATTCCACGGTTCTTTCACTACTCTAGCTAGGTCCTAGTAGTTGTCCTTTTCTTTCGCTTTCTTTTAATTTCCCTCTGTCGTTCGTTGGAACTACAAAGTTTCCTGAATAACAAGTTCTTTACTTCTAAGTCTGGTCTTCTAGCCGACATTTGATGGTATCCAGTACCATTTTTATAGTCTTTGGTCTGACGCGACCTGGGATTGAACGCAAGTCTCCTGGACCATTGGCGAAGACTCTACCCACTAGGCCACCAACCTTTACTATTCTGTTGAGTGTTATTAATTTTCGCTTTGACATAAGTGGTCCTTAGAGTGCTATCTAGCGCTGCCATTAGAAGAGATTCGGTTTTTTCTTGAGATAACCTTTTTATATCCACGTCCAAGTCTTCTCTTATGCAATCTCGTCAGTTTGTTGGTTAAAATATCCATACAATTTTTTTCTTTCCATTTTAGTTTTCTAGGGTTTTTTTCTTATGTTGTTAATGTTTTTACTGCTTTCTATAAGTTGTCTTTGCTCTTTTTAATGTATCTCCTGTGTCTTTACATTGATGCAATCCTCAAACTTGGCGACTCCTCTTTCTCGTTCTTTTATTGACACATAATGTCATTTCTTGGGTTTAAAGCCTTGTGTATTGTCATCAATATTTTAATTATTTGGACCATTTGTCTAAGTTCCTCCCTTGTTGATCTTAAGAATTGTCTTTAGTCTCTTACAAGTTGGGTGTTTATTCCTTTAAAATTAGTAGACAAATCCATATACCTCGGTAGCAATATCTCATCAGCTCTGAGTGGACACAGGATGCAGTTTAGGGAACTACCAGGAGAGATGAATGATTAGAACGGATGGTGAGCAAGAACCAGCGAACTCTGTGATATCAGTGCAACTTGATGATACTGATGACAACCCCAAATATTATGAAATTAGCTCACTAAAAAGATGTTTGCCTTAATCTTCTTTTTCCTAGGCATTTTTATAGAATAAATACGGTTTCATCTTTTTTTTTCTATTGCAGAGCTTGTTTTCCAGAAGCCTTCTTGTTTTTCTATGGTATTCTTTTTTTTATGCTTTCCTGGTGTGGTTGTCCTTATTGTGCATTGTTACTCTGTTCCCACTTTTCAAAACCATCATTGCACATTTTTTTTTTAAATCTTATTTTTGTTGGGAAGTATCTATGTCCCAAAAGCATCATGAAATAAAGTTTTATATTTTTCCTACTTTAAAAAATAGATTTCATTTTAGATTAGGAAATAGTTTACCGGTTTTAGTGATTTTAGAAATAATATCAAATTGAAAATAACTTCGATCTATGCAACAGCAAAAATTCGAAAATTTATTAATTCAAATATAAGTCACATATCATTTTAACACACACACACACACACACACATATTAACTTGAAGGCTTAGTTGCTAAATTTAAACTGAATATCATCTTAGATCGATAAGAATATAAAGAGATAGATTACGAATATTAACATGATATATAAATTGTGTGTGTATAAGTAGATAGGTAATTTAGCAACAAATCAACTGAATATATTTAGAAATAAACGCATTTATCATTTCTGTGCATTAACGTGATATACCAAAAGTTTGATTACTTATTATTTTAGAAATATTTAAGGTAAAATGTAAAACACTTACAAGCAGTTTTTTTTTTATAATTTTATTTATAGAAGGTAGTTATAATGAGGCTAAGATTTTCTCTCGATCGATGCATCATATTTTCATCTACCTTCAAATATGTATGGTATAAGGTCAATAATAGTGGGTCATCCAGTAAGAATAGGACAATATCAAAAATCTACAAGACACTCTTGCTTCGACAAAAAACTCCTCTCTCTCTCTCTCTCTCTCTATATGAACATATATTCATACGTTTACACTCATTGCGTGTGTGTGAATATGGACATAAGTTATGACGCAATGGCAGACATAGATAATACGTAGCCACTTACGTAAGATATTTATAACTATAATAAAAATCTTTAAGATGATGACTTGAAAATATCACAGAGATTATGGTTATTTCAATTTCATACGTTTAATACAGTTAACTATTTTGGTTTTTAAAAATGAAATATTTATCTCCCTCACACGCACATGCACACACATACACACACACACACATATATATATACACGCAAAAACAGACACGTATACACGTGCGATTAATGTTTCATTTAAAAAAACTAAAATAGTTTTCGCTGTGAGACTTATGATACTGAAATAACTATGATTTGATTAAGTGTGTGTGTATATATGTATATATATATATATATATATAATAAGTGAAGGCATGTAAATAAGCCCCAACCAATTATGAATCCTTTAAAAAGTTTAATATATTTATTGTTTCCCTAACTTCAGAGTTGATAGGAATTGAGTATGGTCCAATAGTTGACAGCGCGAAGAATGGTATTATCGAACCAAGTTCCAACTCAGATAGAAACAACATGCACCGACTTCACAGTAATGTATTTTGAAAAGACCCAAAATAACTTCTCCATAAATATTACACCTGGTACAGATTATTGATAAAGCGTTCTTAGAGTATATTCAAGTAATTTTTTATGGTAATGATTTCTTCAATGTAAAAATCCATAAGAAATGATTTTACCATGAAAATGCTTTGAAAATTATTTTTATTATAAAAATGCGTTAAAATGATTTTTACCATAAAAATGCATTAGAAATGATTTTAACTATAAAAATGCATTAGAAATGATTTTAACTATAAAAATGCATTAGAAATGATTTTTATTATAAAAATGCATTAGAAATGATTTTAACTATAAAAATGCATTAGAAATGATTTTTACAATAAAAATGCATTAGAAATGATTTTTACAATAAAAATGCATTAGAAATGATTTTTACAATAAAAATGCATTAGAAATGATTTTTACAATAAAAATGCATTGGAAATGATTTTTACAATAAAAATGCATTAGAAATGATTTTTACAATAAAAATGCATTAGAAATGATTTTTACAATAAAAATGCATTAGAAATGATTTTTACTATAAAAATGCATTGGGAATGATTTTATTATAAAAATGCATTAAATAGATTTTTGCTATGAAAATGTATAGGGCATTTATTCTTATTAAGAAAATGCATTAGAAATTATTTTTATGATAAAAATACATTAGAAATGATCTTTATATTAAATTCATTTATCAACAGCACCGATTTCTGACTCTCTCTCTTTCCATCCGTCCTTTTCATCTATTGCTTCCAGCAAGTCTTCCAAACTACATCCTGGGTCCTCACATAAGTGATGTCAATAACTCTTTACTAGTCGGCTAACACTGGCCCGTCCACGTGTTGAGGGTCCATAAATATATGTCACATGGGTTTGATCTTACTTCTCCAGCAGTGTCCCACATGTCTGGTTCGTCTCATTTTGATGCTTTATGAGATTGGAGGGAAGTGACCCTTCAGCTGTTGTTTTGTTGGCTGTTGTTTCCAGGTGTTTTTTCAAAACAGTACGTAGCATTCTTGTGTAGTTCCCATCTAACTTTCTTTCTCTGCGTGTTTCTTTTTGCATCCATACAGTAGTACTGACACAGCTACAACTTGGAAGAAATCTCCTTTTATCTCATCTCACTTGAATGGTTTATATCAGATAGGGGGCCGTAATTATTCTATAGAAATACTTTAGAAATAAAAAAAGGAAAAAAAAGGTATACATCTTCTCAGTGAGCTAATTCCATAAAGTTTGGGGTTATCATTAGTATCATCAGGTCTCACTGATATCAGAGTTCGCTGGTTCTTGCTCGCCACCCGTTCCAATCATTCATCTCTCCTGGTAGGTCTTCTAGACTGCATCCTGTGTCCACTCAGAGCTGATGAGATATTGCTACCGAGGTAGGTGAATTGGTCTACTAATTTTAAAGGAATAAACACCTGCGCAGCCCCACTTGTAAGAGACTAAAGACAATTCTTAAAATCAACAAGGGAGGAACTCAGACAAATGGTCCAAATAATTAAAATATTAATGACAATACACAAGGCTTTAAACCCAAGAAATGACATGTATGAGTCAAAATAAAAAGAAAGAGAAAGAGGATTCGCCAAGTTTGATGATTGCATTAACGCATCAATGTAAAGACACAGGAGTTACATTACCGAGGTAGGCGAATTGGTCTAATAATTTCAGAAGCTTGCCACCTAAAGTAGAGATGGTTCCTCCTTGTTTAAAAATTAAACATACCAAAAATCATGTTATTAAAACGTATAAATAAAAAAATCTACTTGATTTTATTTGCTTTCACTCAGAGATTAATGCCTTCTGCTGTTTAGCTGGGTGGTCTTTCACTGAAGTCTGAGGGACAGCAAGTTTTTTTTTCATATCACCAAGATTCTTTTGAGTATTCTAACCAATCTTATACTATGGAATGGATGGAAAATTCGATAAGAAAATGAGCGTCAAAATATTTTAGTAGTACAACTTTCGTCTTCCCTTTTACAAGTCTAGCGACTGGAATTTTTTTGACAAAGTCGTTACGCAAAAAGTAACAGACATGCTAATCCACGCAAAACTTACTAGCCTAAGTAAGGAATAAATATCTAAACCCAGCAGGTGTAGAAAAACAAGGTGACTATTGGACTTTAAGCTAAGAATTAGTAAGTTTGAAACCAGAGTACATTCATAATTTTTTATGGCACGCTTAAATGTCCTTTCTTGTGAGAGTACCAGGTAACGTCTATGATAGGAGCACAGAAATAATAAACAGCCCTGTGGTCAGGTATAGTCATATTATATTACTCATTAAAGATTACAAATCAAAATAAGTGACGGAATAAGATTAAAGATCTGAGTGTTTGGATCGGCAGGGGCTCCCTTGATAGCCAACATGTGGGATCCGATTTGTCACCTGCGAATGTTGGCTGTTCTAATTCCAGATGCACAATGCCCAATGCAATTACTCAACTGAGAGATGCAAACGGGAAAATGGAGTAAATAATACGTCAGAAATGTTCTAAATTCTTATTTATAAAAAAAAAAATCCAGCACAAAGAGTGCATAGAAAAAGAATGATAGAAATTCTGGCTGAATTAGTTGGATTTGATTCAAGCAAACGATTTGCCGAGCCAGCTAGAATGATATTAAAGGAATGTTGGTTTTCTGACCTTGAGATACTGGGAATATGAGAAGAAATAGTGACAAATACATGTACAAGTTCTCTACTCGAATCAAAACACCAAATACCAAAAAGCAAGAACCCTTTCATTTCCTTGAAATATAAAATACTGAAAACCGAAACGCCACAAACCCCGGGACTAAAAGTTAATAATGAAAATCATGACTGAAAAGAAGACTACATTACCATCTCTCAAGAATCAAAACTAGAAAAAAAATCAAAATACAAACCAAAATAGTAAAAAAAAAAAAAATCCAACGAAATATCCCAACATGCGACATCACTGAAGTAACTGAGTTAATTTCAACAGGAACAAAATTGATCAGTGAAAATTGATGTTTCCAAAAGGAATTCGAAAAGAAATATAAAACCTGGATGAAAAAAAATAGGCTTGAAGGACTGGTAAAGAAAGTGCTAAGAAAGGAAAAAATACTCCCGGATATGTTGACATAAAAATACTAAAACAAAACAGTTGAAGAGATGAAGGAAAATATGTTGACGAAAGAAAATAGACTTAAAAGATACCGCAATACAAACAAAACAGGACATTTCAAAACAAAGAAAGAAAATTAAACCAACAAGTAGGTGGAGAATGATTTTTATTATAAAAATGCGTTGGACATTATTTTATTCAAAAAATGAATAGGAAATTATTTTTATTTTAAAAAATATAAAAATTATTTTTATTACAAAAATGCGTTTAAACATATTTCTATTTTTAAAATGTATTTGACTTTATTTTTACTATAAAAATGCGTTAGAAATTATTTTATTCTAAAAATGCATTAGAAATAAATTTTATTTTAAAAATACATTAGAAATTATTTTTATTCTAAAAATGCATTAGAACTTATTTTTTATTTTAAGAATGTATTAGAAAATATCTTAACTCTAAAATGCATGAGAATTTTTTTTATTTTCAAATGCATTGGAAATTATTTTTAACTATAGTAAAAGTAAAGTTGGCGACCGTTGTCGAGGGCGACCAGAAGGGTCCCTTTTCAATAGCTATAACACCGAGGTGTAGAAGAGGGCGCAACTCCTTTCCAAAGATTGCTCCACTTTACCCTTGATACATACCTTATATTGCTGAGTGTTAAGCAAGAAAGTATCAAGTACCATTTTTAAAGTCTTTGGTATGACGCGACCTGGGATTGAACACGGGTCTCCCGGGTCATTGGTGAGCAATCTATTAATTTTTTTAATTTGAAAAACGGATTGTAAATAAAACAAAAATTAAGTGAACATCCTCAAGTTGTGCTTACGTTATATAATTAAGGAATGATTTTTTTTATATTAATCATTATTTGTTAATTTTATTTCATCATTCAGTTTGGTTGGGCTTTGAACTATTCGGGTTAAGAGTTCAGATGTATGGTCAATTGGTGCAGTTTACACTCGCGCGCAAAGGATTTGACAATCCCCATTGTCATAATAAAACCCAGATAGGAAATGTGGCTAGAGAGTGGACGACGCCATGGCTGGAAGAGATGATCCTGAGAATTGAAAGATTTTGAAAAAGAGTCAGTGAAGAGTTGAGATTGGACCATGGAGGCAAACAATTAGGGCATAGGGTTGAGTTTTCTACCGTTGCGGTGGCGGTTAAGATTTTCGGATCTCTACCGACAGAGATCTTAAATACCACAAGATGCGCCGCGCGTCCGGATGGGGTTAGCATAGTAAGAATTGTGTCTCTTTCCTCGTGTCGCTATGGGCCGAAGTTAAGAAATTAATAAACGCGTTCGTACCTAAACAACCGAGTCCGCCTGTGTATTTGCATGCGCCTATTTCATATCTGTATTATTATTACGGACATCACCTAATTATGGTTATCGCATCATCTTGACGTGACCCTCTCTCGCCACTCTTCCCTATCGTTCACCGTTTCTGGCAGGTCCTCAGGGCTACACCCCGTATCCTCAGAGAGCTGCTGTATATAGGTTCAAAGTGGTCGCCCTGCTTTTCCAGCAGTGTCTTGCGTATCTGGTTCGTCTAGCTTGAATAGTTTTCGTGATGGGCCGTGCAGCTGCTGCTTTGTTAGGTGTTGCCTCCAGGACTTGTTCAAAATTGCAGCATTCTCATGTAGTTGCCGTCTAGCTTTTTCTCCATCCGTTTAGTTAGCGTCCATGAAGCTATGATATATAACCCTAATTCCATAATGTTTGCCCTAGGTAGTAGCAGAATATTTTGCATTTTTTACTTTTATATATTTGGTCAAGTTATAGATTGTTCTTTGTGCACGTTGCATATTGTCCGGAATAAGCTGTCTGCCTCAACAAGAGCCGGCGTTTAAACTCGATATTAAAACTTTAAAGGATAGAGATATAAAAGCTTACATTTTGGTATTATACAACTATACTTCCTGAATATATAAATTAGCTGTAATTGTTGCTTCATTCCGCACTATTTCCGATAGGCGAGGAATGTTGCGCAAATTTAGGGTTTTCATAAAAACGAACTGGTTTTTTGTTTTGTTTTGTTTAATGAAATTTCAACCTTCAAAAACCTCAAAGTAAATAAACAATAAGATGGCTTTGATTAAAAAGTTTGTTATTGGATCCTTTACCCAACAGAGGATTACCCTGTTATTGATTTGCTTCTCCTGCGTCCAGGCTGTTTTTCCACGATGATTATTTTTATATGACGCGCTAAGTGTAAGGGCTGTTGTCATAGAAAATGGAATTGGCAACCCTGGTTCAAATCCTTTACGAGATTCTTAGCCCCAATCTCATTGGGAATAATATGAATCCATCTATTCTCCAAGCCATTGTTAAATAGTAAGACAGGCTGTTATTAAGCAACTAGTCTCAAAGAAGGAAAACCAAAATTACTCTGCTTAGTAATTGACCTTGTGCCATACCCTGTCATGGTGAAGGTGTTTGCATAAATTCCTATATAATTATATTTATAATTATGTGTCCATTACGGATCATTTTCGGCTATTTCATTTTATTCCCTCTTTTTTTTTTAAATTGTTAGCCTTGTCTGTTGGTCTTTCAATAAGATGCAAAAGAGTAAACACCTCCACCAAAAAAACCGGTTTCTTGGCTTCTTGGCTCCAGTTCTGAAGATTTGGGGAGGGTTTAGTACACTTTCATTACCATTATTCTCGGAATGGTAGTACATGTTAAGGTGGCTTCTATAAGTCAAATAAATCTTTTAAAAAATGACTTGTATTAGATATGCCCATGTTAAAACAAATTAAGAAACAAACACACAATAAATGTAAATGTGTACGTGCAATGAACTGAATTTCACAACCCCAGCGTAAAAAATAACCCTCGACGGGTTAACATGCCGTTAAAATCAATCAATCCAAAACACACTTTATTTTTATTAGCAGTAGTTACTTGAAGCTTTGATCATTAGTCACTGGTAAACTTGTAACTGTGTGCAAACAAATCTCTTACGAAACAACAAGAAAAAAGTGTAAATATGTACAATGAACACAATTCCGTAACCTTTTGACATGAAATAATATTTGACAAGTTGATATGCCATTAAAATCAATAAAGTAATCATTTTAATGATGAGATGCCATCTCAGTTTAAACTAAATTATCCCAATATCAACTCTGTGAAATGTTTGTATATTTGAGTTTCAAAAATGCGATGACTTATCTCCCATAAAACAACTGCAGCTACAATAATCAGCCTGAGGCCCGTGTGTGTCATATAAAACTAGAGCTATATAAATAACAACTAGTACAGAAATGACATACAGTTCAACTCAGGACTCCCGCCCCCGCCCCAAAAAGTTTAACTTTATTTTACGTACAAGTTAAAATATTCTCAAGTTCATTCAAGTGTAACATCGATTATCTGAGAAGAACTGACGCCAGATCCTCAAAAAGAATTTTTACTGAAAAAAAAAAACTTCAATAAAAATCGAACGAGTTTAATAGACAAATTCTTTCGATCGATTTTCTTTTTTAGTACAACCCAATTTTACTATTTGCTTCCAGTTATTTCCAGTTCATATAAAAATGTAATACAAATTCTATTAAAATATAAAAAATACGAACTCTAGCAAAAATATGCGCCTTCCGGACACAAATATTTAAGTTTTACTGTAATAAAATATTATAAACTATTTAGCAGTACATATAAAAAAGATTACACTTATTTCTATTTTATTTGAATTGATTTCTGAATAAAATTGTTTGTAAGATTAATCTTGATATGTTTGTAAATAAAAATAATAAAATCAAGTCTCTTAATCTATAACGCCAACAAATTATCTATAATTGTCTGCACCATATTCAACGTAAAATTCTATTTATAAAGGATATATAACACACATTGCCGGATTTAAAAAATGTGATATTTTGAAACAATTCTAACTCAGCAGGATTTTGATAATGACATAGTTCATAAGTAAGGTCTTAATTAAGAATAATAATTATTTTTTTAATAATCACTGAGGGTATGATGCAAATAACTATGGTTACCGACAGACGTACACATCATTTCCATTATGATATGATACATTCGTCTATTAGTGTTTTACTTGCATAGTCCTCGTAAAACTGACAGTATTATTTACGTATAATTTTCCATTCACTTTAGGATCACTGTGTAGTATCTGTCCTACCTCAACCATTTTCTGATTTTCTAGGCGCTGAGTTCTTATTAGCAAGCAGAATGCTGCGTCGTCACCTACTATTGCTATGACTGTGATGGCTCATCGTAGTGTGGGGAAGGGAAAATGCAAAAACAACTTTTCAAGGCGTTAGAAGTTTCATCTCTCCGTTCAGTCTCTGTGGTCGTTGAAGCTGAAAATAAAATGGATTATAGAGACAACGTACAGAGTAGCTTCTTCGCTCTGCTAGGAATAGGATTATTCTTGTATTACCGATTCATTTCTCGTTCTTTGTTTTTCAAACGTATGTCTCCTAGGACCCCAGCCACCAAAAGAAAAATAAGAACGAAGTCCGTGACATGTATATAATATAAAGAATTTTTGTTGGTCCAATGAGAGAAAGAAGTAAATATTTTTTTAATGAATAGGTCCACTGGTAGTTTTTGTTTTCTTATTTTTCTTCTACACGTGTTTCAAGTGTTCACACTCCTGATGAAAGTCTGAATACTTGAAACACGTGTAGAAGAAAAATGAATAACTTAGATAATAAATCTATTTGTGAACCTATTTATTTTAATATATATATATATATGTGTGTGTGTGTGTGGCTCACATAACACTCCACCATCACTTTCGTCTCGGGTGGGTGACATCGTCCAGTCCACAGTGGTAAATGAAGCACATACAACTAGACCATTAAAAGAGATGTTGGACTCTGTTAATTCGTGTTTCTTTAGGTAGCTCGATTTTGGAAATGAACCTAATCTATTGGTGAACATTAACCACTTAGATAATACGGTGAAAATTTCAGATCAAAATTCAGCTAATAATTACGCGTCAAGCCACCGATGTTTTGATTAACCTTCTATATTTTTTCTTAACCTGGAAATATTAGCAATATAATAATAAAGTAAAAAGTAAAGTTAGCGACCGTAGTCGAGGGTGAACCGAAGGTTGCCTTTTCAATAGCTACTACACCGAAGTGTAGGAGAGGGCGCTACTCCATTCCCGGGATTGCTCCCCTTTACCTTTGATCCACAAGTTATAACGCAGACTGCTAAGCAAGGCGGCATCAAGTACCATTTTTTGAGTCTTTGGTATGACGCAGACTCGGATTGAACCCCGGTCTCCTTGGCCATTGGCGAACACTCAACTCATTTAGTTGCCTATGCTAAAAAAATAAGAGATGAAACTTTTCGAAATTCTATGTGTGCATAGAGAAATATAAACCAGATATATATATATATATCTACACAAATTCACTTACCTAGGAAGCAGCGTCGCATCAACCGAAAAGGACATCGACACGAGGTTAACGAAGGCATGGAAAGCTATCAATAGGCTGTCGAGTATATAGAAATCAGACCTAACCGATAAAATGAAACGCAGTTTCTTCCAGGCAGCAGTCGCATCGATACTGCTATATGGATGCACTACAAAACGGCTGGAGAAGAAGCTAGACGGCAATTACACAAGAATGCTGCGAGCAATCTTGAACAAGTCCTGGCGGCAACACCAGACAAGACACCAACTATACGGCCACCTGCCTCCTATCACGAAAACTATTCAAGCTAGACGAACCAGACATTCAGGACACTGCTGGAGAAGCAGGGACGAACTCATAAATGATGTACTCTTATGGAACCCCACACATGGCCGAGCAAAAGCAGGACGAACAGCACGAACATACATTCAGCAACTATGTGAGGATACGGGATGTAGTCTAGAAGACTTGCCAGAGGCGATGAACGATAGGGAAAAGTAGCGAGAGAGGGTCAGGGATATCCGTGCTACCAGCACGATATGATGATGATGATGATGATGAGATATATATATATATATATATATATATATATATATATATATACACTCGACAAAAAGAGTTTTAAATATACATAAATGAATTTTTGAATTATTTCTACAGATGTTGCCAAAATTTGAAATCATTTGAACTAGAATTCGTCAAATTATTAGATTACCAAATATACATTTTTTTCAGAAACACGCGATATACACATGTATATATCTGATACACACACACATATATATATATATATATATATATATATATATATTTCGGGAAATATAAAATGCCTCAAACTTCTGAACCGGAGATATCTCCACTTTATTTCTAAATGGCTTCATGAAAAATGGTTTCGTGCATTGCCAAGTTTAGCGTCCGAAATAAATTTAAAATTTCAAGCACAGAATTATATTTTTCTTGAAATATGCCAATCCAAAGTATAGAATATCGGTGGAAATACAGCAAAAAAAAAAAACCCAATCAACCAAGAGTTGAAAAGAGAGGCGAAACGTGGAGGAGGAAAAGAAAATTATAGAAGAGAAGCGAAAGGAAGTAGAAGCAAAAAAAAGCAATTAATTTTTACATATGCAAAAAGAATCTACCCAGAAATCTAAACAAGGACGTGTTAACTGTTTCTTTGAGCTTTTTGGCCCCAAATACAAGTTTTAAAATATTTCTAAATATGCAATGAGCAATGTCTTTTTTTCTGAAGTCTTTAAGATAACAAATCTATACATGATTTCTTTTTCAAATACATATATATATATATAGAGAGAGAGAGAGAGAGAGAATATATATGAAATGTATACATTATCGCCCCGTAGATAAGTACACTCTTACATTTTTTAATGAAAAGTTAATTTCCATCTTAACCAAACACAACAGGATTTTATTATTTCTTGTGGAATGTTATATAATCAAAATGTATACTATTAACTATTATCCACAAAAAATCTATAGAATTGAAAGTCTGTAACGAAAAGTGACTGTAGCAATTAAAATCTAAGTACACCTCATATTGTTATATTTTGACCTTCGACCCGGCCCAAAAATGCTATTCCAAGGTGATACACCGGAAGGAAGTGACGCATTCCAATGGCCAGTAATCGAAAGAGATCGCGTGGGCGGATTAAGGTTTATGATATGGGACAAGGTGAAGGTCCCATTGTGCCACTACAGTGATGCACCGGAAGAGAGTAACCTCTGAACTGCATGACAGTTATTTCCGCTTGATGACGATTAAACATCCGATTTCAAAGATCCAGTGGGCGATCGTGTGGGCGTTGAATTATTATTTAACTCAGTTGAGTTCGGGGTGCCAAAGCAGTTGCCAGCAGAATTCCAGACAGCTAGAGACCAGATGTGGTAGGGAAGGCCACACCCGACCGAGGGGGCCCTCGGAAACCCCCGATGGAGAGGACCCCAACATCAGGAGAACAAGAAAGACACAACGTGACAGTCATAACAGGGGGGTCAAAATATGAAGTTTATGTTCGGTCTCCAGCACCCTCTCACATGCAAACCTTGAACAACCCTTTCGAACCCTTGCAATAAATTGAGAGGTAAATATGTTGTTAAAGAATTCTTCGTGCGTCTTCTTTCATGCGTCCTTCATTCCTGCGTCTTTCTGCGTCTTTCTGCGTGCGTCTGTTACTATTATTGAGTCGTTATGATACGGCAAATGAGTATATAACAATATGTACCGGGTTTCTCCATAAAGATGGGACCCATGTGACTTGTATAAACTCTACTTATAATAATCTGATCCTTTTTGTTTCAGATTTGAAAATAGTATACTATAACAACTATTAATCCTCGATCACAATGTCTTGGACAAAAGAGGAAAATATTTTGCGTCATTATTTATTTAGGGACAAAATCATTCAAAACTGTCTCAAAATAGATGCAACCTATTAATATGATAATGATTTATTACTGAGACAAGAAACTCAAAAATATTACATGCACTGGAAGCTTATATAATAGCAATTAAAAATACATTGATTTGATGTCTCCAGCTCAAAGGATGTATTTTTACAGGACATGTTCCAAATGACCGCCATTGCGCTTGTCTCAGTAATGAACCATTTTCATGTTAATGGGTTGCAGTGTCTTATTATTTAATAATATCATTTTTTATATCATTTCACTCGAAAGAAAATCATTTTATCTTTAAAAGTAAATTATCTTTTTTTGATTTTTATCATTAAGGTTTTTCGGACGATTGTCTTCATCGTTATTTCCACAACGTTTCGGCCGATAAGTCCACCGGCCCTTCAGGTGTTTGTCGAACTCGGGAACCTACACGGAACTTAGAACTACGTCCTTTATTGAATCCACGGGGGTCGCCTGATTCCGTTAGCCATAACCGGGTACAAGTGTTAAGTATTCCTGTATTGTTACTCGCCTGCAGTCAGGATTGAAACTGAAACCTCCAGATGGTTGTCTCCTTTGAAACTTAGGAACCAATGCTTTTAATCGTCACGCTATGTGTCCTGCAGGATAGTTTAGAGTGAATTTTTGAGACTTATAAACTTAATGTTCTTACTTGACAAGGATTACTACTATTACGTATGATTTTTTACCCGTGCTCATATTCAGAATTTTTTATTAAACATTGTTGGAGAGTGTATATATATATATATATATATATATATATATATATATATATATATATATATATAAGTTAGTTTTCCTAAAGATCCTTTCGGTGAAACCTAGGTCGCAAATTTTGTTCTAAAAACTTGCTCTTTTCAAATATCAAGTTCTTTTTAGGTTATTTAATTGTTCTTTGATCAATTTGGGTTTCATTTTTTTTTCTGGATGAGTCCCTTTCTTTTTAAAATATATATATATATATATATATATATATGTAATGGGATGCTTTACTTGATGTCTTTTGCAAGAAGAAGAGTAAGTTTTATCTCTTCTTTTTCATTCCTTTATTTTTGTCTTAGAAATTCATATTCCTCTCAAAGTTTTAGATATATATTTTTATTTACAAAATAATTGTGATCAGAATATGGGCTGAAGTAAAAACGATAGAGTAGTAGTAGTCGAAATCTAAAATTTATTTCGGACGCTATGAGCGATGATACCTAGTGCTTCATCAAAATAGAAAATAAAAATTAATTTGTTCGCAAACATAGAATTGCAGTGTTTTGCAGTATGTCTTTATGCTAACTTTTCGATTTTGAAATTAATCTTATGTGCAGAACTATTCTATATCATTTGATAAAGTTGTCGTATAACGCTTCTAGTCAAACACAGACTTTGTGGCAGATAAGAATTCACTGTGACTGACGTGCTTGATAAATTTTAATTAAATTTTAAGAAATTCTCCTGAAGGTGACGTAAATGCCTATAAAATTGGAAAAAATGAACGCTACTCTATTGAAGATCTCCGGTCGTCAAAAGAAACAGAAAGTATCGTCAATACTAATTTTAATTCTGAATGGAAAATTGTGTTAGATTACGACCACCGAGAAAAAAAAGAAAAATGAAAATTATAAAAATGATATGGTTAAATAAATATATTTAATGTCATCATGTATAATATGTTAAAATTGTTGATAGGAATAAAAAGAGAAAAGAAAGAGAAAGAAATAACGATGAATATAAAGAAGAAAGAAAGGGGAAATGAAAGTAATGGAAAGAGGGAAAATGGGAGAGAAGAGGAAGAAACAGAAGAGAAAGGGAAGAATAAGAAATGAAAAGAAGGTGGAGGTAGAAAGGCAAAAGAGGGATGGGAAGAAATACAAAAGAGAAGGAAAAAGAATGAAGGAATTGAAAAAGAGAGGGAAATGAAGTAAGGAAAGAATTGGGAAAGGAAGGAAAGAAGAATGTAGAAAGAGAGACGAGAGATGAAGAAAATGAGAATAAAAGAAAGGAAATGGTGAGAATAGATAGAGGAAGAATAGAGAAAGAGAGTGGAAGGATGGGGAAAGAGAAAAGAAGAAATGAATGGGGAAAGAAAGAGTTGAACGAAGAGCGCACCAAATGAATAAGAGAGAGGAAGTAATACAGAAAGGAAGACGAAAAAGATGAAGGAAGAAAGTAATGAATGGGGAAAAGAGAGTCGTAAAGAATTGGAGGAATTAATGAAGGTAGAGAAGAAAAAGAAGTGAAGAAAGAATGAGAAAAGAGAGGGTAAAAGAATGAATGGAGAGAAATAGGAAAGAAGGGAGGAAAGAAAGAACGAAGAAAGACGATGAAAAGAACAGATTTATTGTGACAAAGGAATATGGAAAGGAAGTTGATGAACAAGTAAATAGACATACAAGAACTGGTAATAGAGAACCGCTATAAAATTTACAATCGTCTAAAAGCAATTTAAGTGTGATTGTTGTTTGAATGAGAAGAAAACATCTGCTGATAAGTTCAACGCGCCAAATCTAAGTGTTTGCTGTGAAAAGACAAGGACGACCGATTTAAGTGATGTATGATTCAAGAAAATTAGAGCATTAAGCAAAATTTGGTTTGGTTTTATGGCATATCAACCATTGTAGGTTATTTAATCCCAAATCCTCTTTATACATATATATTAAATATATAGGATTTGTAAACATAAGTCAACAAAGATAAATAGTTACAAGTATTCCTATGTATCGCTAACAATTCAATAACACATCAGTCATTTATTTACAGACAGTTAAATTATCAAACAGTTCCATTTCAAACAATTCAGTTTAGCGTAAGTATGCAGTTTAGTTCTATTTGACCCATAGATAGGGCCCTATCAGTTGGTGCCACTACGGGCCAGAGTGGATCTGGGATCGATGACAGTGAAGGGGTACTCCGCATTCCCCAAAGCTCCAGTATTACTGGAGCCTCACCATCAGACTGTTTAACGTCATATACAGGACACTCGTTGAGAGGAGGTTCTTACCCTTCTGCAGAGGTACAGTCGGTATATTCTACATCCCCAGCCGACAGTGCAACTCATAGGCGGGGTTCTTACCCCTAAGCAGAGGTGCAGTCGGTGTATTCTACAGTCCCAGTCAACTGGGAAACTCATCGGAGAGAGGTTCTTACCCCTCTGAAGAGGTGCAGTCTCTATATTCTATAGCCCCAACTGACCTGGCTAATTAAAGAGCCATTACTCCAAGATAAAACATTAAAGAATTCAACATATCATTTAGACAAAATATCTGCACTGGATTGGCTCCGTAATATTCATGAACGCCACGAAGGAACAGCTAAAAATATGTCAAGATTCTCTCAATCAATATCATTGCACGGGAGATGATTTCTTTATGAATATTGCCATGGTGATAAATGTTGGTTTCAATATTATGACCTTGAAATCAAAATGGATCTATGGAATATCTATACCAAGATTTTCAGGATAAGGAAATTCAAAACGCGTCATTTAGCATGAAAATCGTGCAAATAATTGTGAAAAGTTAAATGAAGTAATTTGTGTGGAATTTTTGCCACTGGGGTTCTGTTTCTTTTACTTTCAATGGCATATTAACCACCATGAGTTATTTAAGTCAACCTTTCGAAGGACTGTAGTTCTGAAGATCTGCTAAGTGTGGAGTACCCCTTCATTACTATTACTCCCAGGTCTGCTCTGATCTGAAGTGGTCGTAACTGTTTCGGTCCCATCTATCGATCACGTAGATCTATTTAAAAATTATTCATATTTGATACGACAGTGTGCTAAGAAATCTTTTTAAGAACAGATAAACAAAAAACGTAAATATGAACGTACAATAACGTGATTTGCTAGCATCTATGCATAAAATAACCCCAAACAGGTTGACATGCAGTTAAAATCATTTAATCTAACAACGTATTGGTAGAAAGCATAACTTGTTTGTATTTAAATGAGAGCCAGTTTAGCGTTCTGTAAATACCGTAAATGGTGTGAAGCCTGAATTCACAATTATTGTTTAACTCTTTGAACAACTTTCATGAGACATAATTCTACTGATCGTTACCAAAATCACATGAGAATTTGAAAGACCATCTTTGATAGTTTGATGAAATTGTCAGAGCTCCAGGTCATTTATTTTGGGGAGGTCTTATTCTTCTGCAATGGAAACATTCTGTGTTTTCTAAGCCATGCTGACAGATCGACCCCCCACATAAAAGAATCTGAAGGGAAAAAGTCTGAAAGATTTTAAAGAATACTGGAATTTAACAGCTAACATTTTGATACAATAGATACGTCAGAGTTAATTCATGCATTAGTAATTAAACTAAAATACTGCCGTCCTTCCTTTAGTATCGAAATATATTTACAAGGTGGTTGATATATAAGTCTACATTGATATCTAATATGATGAAGTTTCTGAGGAGGTCCAAAGTTAATTACAGTTAAGTCCCTTACTTTTCACTCACTTCTTCCATATGAACCATATTTGTATTAGCCTGCAGTTTGATTTCTACTTAATTAAGATGACAAGATTACAATACGTTTGAATTAATTATGCGTTCTTTCTGAATAGATTGATATTTTCATATAAACATTATTTTCACTAATTCTGAAGTGTTGAATCAATTAGTGGCTGGCAATTATTACTGGTCTTAAACTTTAATTGCTCGTGAATAATTTGCATTTTATTGTAATGGAGTGACAAATGCACTTTTAAACCAAGGTGACCTTTTATGTTAAATTAACAAGAAATGATAAAGGTTAGAATATAGATTTTTTTTCGTTAATCAAAAATCAAGAGGAGTAAGAGAAATAATCAAAAGTTTTATACTATTCGTATCTATATCTGCCATATTTTCTTCCTGATTAACATAAAAAGCAACTAAGAGACAAGAACCAGATGATCAGATATTAAATTGGTAGCATTTCCAGCACGAAAAATGAAATTATTTATGTATTTTTGTAAGATTCGAGAAGTCTTAATTCCTTGAGGAATCTACCTCGCACATTTGTCTATTCTCCATTCCCGCAAACATCCTCAAAAACTGAACAGAGATAAAACTACACAGGCAAGTTTCATTCTTTTATTTCTCCTCAAAGGTCCAGCTATAACGAGTCACTGCAATCGTCGGTTACCACGGGACAAAATCTGTGTTAAAGTAAGGGAAGTTTGATATTCCAAATCAAGTAAACTATACAAGAATTTTAGTCGTATAAAACGTCAACTCTACCAAGCTGCGGCCATGTCAGTACTATAGTATGGTTGTACTACTTGAAATTTAAATGCCAGGAGAAAAAGTTTGATGAGAACAACTCAATGAAGTAGCACCCTAAAAATCTTCAACTGCACGGCCACTAATGTCCCATCTCACAATTTCTGCAAATAAGACAAACGACATTCTGAGTACTGCTGGAGAAGCAGGGACGAACTCATATGTGACCTTCTCCAATAGACTCCTACATACAAAAACATGTGTTGGCTGACCAGTAAGACTTTAAATTTATCAGTTTTATGTGGATACTAGAGGCTGTCAAGAGGGCTTTCCAAAAGCAATGGCCCGATAGGGACGGATGATGAGAGAGAAAGTCAAGGGAATATGTACTGCCAGTACTCCTTGATAATGTTGAAATAATAAAAAGAAAACAATACTGTTGAATCGTATTAGGGTCAATTAGATAAATGACAAGAAAAGTGATAGGTTAGGAATAATTAAAATAATAAAAAGAAATTTACAAGGGAAAAAATATCCTTGAATTTTTTTAGGTTTTGTTCCAAATTTAGGATGTTCCAATTCTCCCTTTTTAGGCAGGGGTCATTTACAGTGAAAGTGATAGGTTACAACCTAAATTCTGGGCTAAACTGATCTCCACTTCCTACAGGAGGGATATTTATCCGAACCTCCGACCAGGTAGGATTTGACCTAGGGTCTTTTTTATAATGTAAATTTAAGGAAAGGAGAGGTCGCATAAGAGCCGAGACTTATGTGCTGCTAGACAATGCTAGTCATTGGATCACAAGGTGCAATGTTAACTATGCTAGCCTTTGCTGAGTGTCCCAGCACGTATACCAGGTGACCTTGCTAGTCATAGATTCACAAGTCCCGAAGGTCTCGTGCAATGTCAATCTATGCTCTCCGTATAGGAGATGGGCAAAAATTTGTGAAAGAATGAATCTTTCCTTGATCAATTTGAAAATACCACTTCACATATTCCTACTTTTGTGACCAGTCCAAAGGGAAGTTTTGTTTTATCAGCAAAAAAGTGGGATTTTTTTTTCTTTGATGACGTATCTGAATTTCCCTTCCTTCATATGTACAGTAGTGCTTACTTTGACAATCGCCATTTATAGTTCTTGCTTTTTTTTTTTTTTTTTTTTCTATTCGAGGTCAAAAATCAATTTGTGACTCTTGGGAATACACAACCCCAGAGAGTAAATTATATTATTGCTTCTTCGTGTTGCATTTGAAGTGTTCGAGGAGAATCACTCAAGTCGGCGGTCTGACACGAATTCAGAGACAGTTAACGAGTTTCGGACGTCTTAGGGAAAGGTCTAAATGATGGTTGATTATGGCGTAAATTGCCATCAATGGTGAAGTGATCTATAATGATTGGCTAATGATGGATATTCTTATTAACCACTGGATTCGTGACAATAGCACAGGGATGAATTTATGTGTGCATAGAATAATGCACACAAATTGTTGCTGACACTTGGGTAAATCATCTCTATTTACTTAATGTTTCCCTTTTATCCTTCTTTCGTCTGTTTCTCTCTCTCTCTCTCTCTCAGACACACTCATATAAACATATATATTGTTATCTCTCCCTATACATGCATCAAACTCTTTGTCTCTCTCTTATATGGGTAAGACCCCCCCCCAACGAGTGTCCTGGATATGACACTAAACAATCTGATGGTGAAGTTCCAGCAGTGCTGGAGCTTTGGGGAAAGTGGAGTACCCCTTCATTGCCATCGCTCCCAGGTCCACTCTGGCCCGGAGTGGTAGCACCTGATAGGGCCCTATCTATGGGTTAAATAGAACTAACAGCATACTTATGCTAAACTGAATTGTTTGAGTAAACTGAATAGCTTGAAATAGAAATGATTTTGACAATTAAACTGTACTTACATTTAAACTGTGTGCTTATGCTTAACTGAATTATTTTGAAATAGAACTGTTTTTCGACATTAAAACTGTATTTACACTTAACTGAATTGTTACATATAACTGCTTGAATAGTTTGAAATGGAAATGTTTTTGACAATTAAACTGTGTACTTATGCTAAACTGAATTGTTTTAAATAGAACAGATTATTTACATAAAAATGGATTTGGCATTAAATAACCTACAATGGTTGATATGCCATAAAACCCAACCCAACCCAACCCTCTCTCTTATATCTATACACATGCATCTATAGTGTCATCTTTCCCTTTACTTGCATTAAACTCTTGGTCTCTCTCTGTCTCTATAAACAGATAATGATCTCTCTCTATCCTTTCTCCAGTTTTTATATTCTTCTGTTTTATTTCCCTATGAATTTCTCTCTCTCTAGCCCTTTCCATTTTAACATTAAAAGTGCAGCCATTTCGACTCCGTCTCTTCTCAAAAGCAGATGAACACAAATACCTGCACATTCCGTCACATATCTTCATGCTTACCTAGAAGTGTGTTTTACTCAACCCCCCCTCCCAATCACAATGTGACGCAAGGTCAATCTTAAGCGAATGAAGGTGGGTTCGAATTTAGTGTTTTCTTTTTCCTAGACTAGATGTCATATTGAGGTTAAAGAACCCGGTCTATCCTATTTGGGTATTAGCGCGAAAAGTACAAATAACAATCTAGTCCAGGATTTAAGCTTGAGTTGCAGATTCCATTTTCGTCGACGATAACTGTTACGTTAAGTGCGCTTTAAGTATACATACAACATATATTCAAGGCAGCCTTCTACCTAGCCTGCAAGTCATATATATCATGTAATGTGAGTTGTTTCTCATTGGATGCCCCATTACTTTTGTTATGTACCAAACTATAGTCAAATTTACTAAATATTTACGTGGTGTCTTCAATAAGTTTCCAGACTTTTTTGTTCAGACACTTAAAATTGTCGTAGACTCTTGATAATTCAGTATGTTATTGCTATACATATTATGAGATGACTGACCAATTTTTATGATTTCAGGTTCAAATCAACAGCTACAGTGGGAATTGGAATACACCCTACGAAAGCCTGATTCTCACAGCTGGTCAATTTAAAAAATGCAATCTGACACTGGACGCAAGGACACTTTAGAAGAACGATATGCAATAAAATTCTGTTTTAAACTTGGGAAAAATGCCACAGAAATCTATGGAATGCTTCAGACTGCCTTTGGAGCATCTTGCATGAATCGAGCATCAGTTTTTGAGTGGCATATGAGATTCAAGGAAGCCAGGGAGTCTGTGAGGGATGATGAGAGGTGTGGAAGGAGTAAAGAAGTCAATACACCAGAGTTGATTGGCCAAAGGGTTACGGTTATGGTTACTATGTTGAAGTTTTAAGGGAGCTCAGGAAGAGATTCCTTGGGAAGAGGCAAGCACTCTTCAAATCGGGTCAGTGGCATTTCCACCAGGACAATGCACCAGTCCGCAACTCCATCTTTATCGCAGACTATTTGAGCAAGATGGGCATCAAGACAGTTCCTCACCCTCCCTATAGTCCAGACCTTGCTCTCTGTGACTTTTGCTTATTCCCTAAGCTCACAGGCTGTCGTTATGAGACAATTGAGATAAAAGAGGCTGTGACGAAGGTTATTGACACGTTCACACAAGAGAACTTCCATAGGGCGTTCCAGGAGTTGTTGGAACGGTACAACAAGTACCTTGCAGTCGGAGGAGATTACCTGGAAGGGGACTAGAGTTTCATGTGTTTACTATCAATAAAAGTGTCCATACGAAGAAAGTCTGGAAACTTATTTAATGATCCTCGTACTTCTTGGTAACCCACTATAGAGCGATTTTTTTCAAACTGTTTTCTAGGGTTTCTGCTAATAATTCTACTGGAGCCCTCATTATTGAAGCCTTGTGCAAGGCAAATCTAAGTTTTGTAAGTAAATGCACCCTAACTGGGCCAAAGTGGAAATTTTGCTCTTTAGCCTGCGTTCACAACTACCAATCAATACTGGCACCAAGTTTCGAATACCAAATTTATTTAATGGACTTATTCTCTTGAAAGCAAATGGCGCAGCACAATCTTCTTAGAAATGATGATTATTAACCGCTTTTTACATATGCATAGTAGGTGCTTGGCATTGTGTAATAGCGAGCAAGTCCAACAGACCATTGCATATAAGTCCAATCCTATATGTACCAGCGCTCAGAGCTTGTTCTAAATTCATACTATGATAATGAATTATCCTGATCAATATACTTATATTCATTATTTTTACTTATTCCTAATTCATTATTCCCACACACTTTGCTTTCAAAGTAAAATAGATGAAACAATTGAATATGTCTTTGAAAAACTTTCCGTTGGTTACTGGCATTGTTGTTTCATTCATTAGTTTAACGGTATTAAAACCACTTATCGGTTGTTTAATACCAAAATTTGATACATTCAGAAATGTTTAACTCCAATAGCAGCTACATTTTCAATTTTCCATTGTGTTTTATATCATTTTTTTTATTTGTTTATTATCATTTGTTTGCATACAGTTATTTCAAGTATCCTAATCTAATACAAATAACTTGTATGCGATTGTATGGTTCCAAGTATTCCTATATGAAACAAATGATTTATACTCTAATGTATGGTTTTAACAAACAATTTCTATTTTATAATGGTTGTTTACACACTTATATTGTCTCAAGTTATTTATAAAAATAATGATTGACAAACAATTATAGCTTCTTATAACTAGTCTTAATTCCGGTAATTTACACAGGTATACGGTATGTATATTAATGATTTGAAAATATTTCATACTCATAGATGGGAACCAAACTTATACAGAGAGTCGATATCAAAGTGGACCTGGAAGTAATGGCAATGAATCCCTGATTTCAAATACCAGAGAGCTCCAGAACTGGAGCCTGACCACTAGATGTAGTTTAGTATGATACTCAAAATACCTCTTTTTGTGGGTGATTCTTACCCCTCCAACGGGGATTTAGTCATTGTATTCAAAACCCCAGGGTGATTGAAAATTTAGACTATTATTCCAGATAAGTAGCAGCAAAAATTTGTTAACAATTTTAGCATCGAGTATTTTTCTTAACACAAATAGTTTGCATACAATTTGACTGTTTCAACAATTTCCATGTAAATTTTAATATTCTGTTTGATATTTTTCAAAAAAGAGAAAAATACTACACGCATACATTGGCAAACCACACAATACAAATACACAAATGTACAATAACAATAACACTGTGGAGGTGCCCGTGGTGTAATGGTTATCGTCGTAGGAAATGAACACGGCGACACGAGTTCAAACCCTGGACGAGACTGATTGCATTTCACATAGCACTAATACCCTTGGGAAAGGTATGAATCCAATTATTCTCCCTCCAGCTATGGGTATATAGTAGGACAGATTAGTTCTGGAGCCTTGGCAAGGCAACTAGTCTAGGAAAAACTCTGAAGGAAAACTCTGAATTCAAACCTGTTAAACTCCGCTTAAAAATTGACCTTGTGTCATATCCTGCCCGAGCGGAGGGGTTGGTAAATTGGATAACAATAACACTGCTCAGCCATCTTCAATGACGCAGACAAAAAAAAACCTCCTCAGGCGTTGTCCAGACTACTTCCAGGAACTTAAAGGAACTCATACCCCCACCAAAGACCACTACCCTCGCGCGATGTGGAGGAAGGGGATGTAGAATAACAATAACCCATACCTCCGTAAAGCGTCCAGCTGGCAGACAAAGCAGGTCGTAGCTCAGTGCCGTCCTCCTTACAATGCTAAACTGAAGCTGGTTTATATAATAAAATACTTTCACTTACTTACAATCAGCCAATGACGATCTATGCAATGGAATAGTCCACGTGTGCACAATGTGATGCCTCAAGGCACCATGAATAGTTCCCGTTCCTCAATTGGGAATTGAGTTTCCTGTCTTCACGACTGATCGCTCTTTGCGATTAATTACTCTCGGCTATCCCAACTAATTGCCCTACGCAACCTGACCAATTCTACAACAAGCGGGCTCTGTATTGTTCAGGTAAGAACGGTTTTATTAATTACTTGACTTTGGTTCTTCGACTCGAAGAGAGAGAGACACAATTCTTAAAAGTCTTTCGTATTCATGCTATACTAACAACACCCCTAACAACAACTCAGAAAAATGGACCTAAGAAGGAAGAGGACTCACCAGCATTGAGGATTGCATAGATCCATTAATACAAGGACTCGAGTTCAACATTAAAAAGAGCAAAAAAAGATTAACTACAGCAACGGGCAACATCATTTGTGACATAAGTACCGACAATAAAATCTGGGAAACACAAATAATCAGAAAAACCACTGTACATATATTTCAAGAAACAAACTGGTGAGATTGGATACGAGCAGACTTGGACATACCCATGAAAGGCAAATTTCAAGAGAGAAACTGAATGTCTTCTAAGAGCAATAGAAAACAACGCCATAAGGACCTATAATGTTTTAGGTAAAATCAATTAGACGCGACGGAATATCAAGTGCAGTATGTACAAAAAAAGAAACGTGTAATCATATAATAAACGAATGCGGCAAACTAACGCAAAAGGAGTGCAAAACAAAGCACAAGTGGGTGGGAAAGGTGATCTACTTAGAATTGTGCAAGAGATTGAATTTTGACCCTATTACTAAATGGTAGATGCACAAACCAGGATCTGTCCTTGAGAATGAGACATAAAACTGAAATTTTGAGAAATAAACGGATCACTTTGTCGCGGCTAAAAGGCCACAATTAGAACTAGTTTGTTTTTTTTTAAATAAAATACTTTTCCTTTTAGTGGATTTTGCTGTTCCAGCGGACCAGAGTAAAAAAACGGTGAAAAGTTATACCAATACTTGGACCTTGCCTGAAAACTAAAAAACTGTGGAATATGAGGTTGACAGTGATACCAGTTGTAGCCGGTGTACTTGGAACGGTCCCAAAAGCTAGGAAAGAGAACGAGATCAATTGAAAATCAAGGGAAGAATCGAAACTATCCAGACTACAGCATTACTAAGATCTGCCAGAATATTGAAAAGAGTTCTGAAGACTTGAGGAGACTCATTGTCTCTCACACTCAAATGGAAGACCAGTTGCTAATACTGATGTGAAAACCTGCAAGGAGTAAATTATAACAATTATAATAATAACTTCAAGTAATTTGATACAAATTGTTTGCATTTTGTTGAATAGTTTCGATTATTCAAGAAAAATTCACAAACTGGCTGGAGGTCACCCACAATAAAAAGGTCCAACAAATGTACAACCTTAAACTAGCAACATGGAATATAAGAAAAATGCAGGACAAATCCAACTCAAACTGACCCGGAAGGAGAAGCACTGTAACATGTAAGAAGCTCCTAAAATTCAGCATTGATTTTGCAGTTTTGAGTCAGGTCATATTCACTGAAAGTGTCAGCATCAGAGAGGATCAGGGCTACACCTTCTGGGGCGCGGAAACTTCCAACTGACAGAAGCGAATTTGGTGTGGCTTTTGTAGTCAGGAATAGTCTCCTGCCAAGTATGCCAGAGGATCCCAAAACAAACACATCACGCTAAGATTACCATTGGTCAACAGTAAAAATTGTACCCTGATTACTGCTTATGCTCCAACTATAACCAAAAAAAACCCAGAAAAATAAGCAGTTTCTTTGACCAACTCGATCAGATACTTCGTGCATTCCCAAATACAAAATAAATCATTCTTTATGGAGACTCTGACACGCCAGTTGGCCAATCACATGATACCTGGCCGAAGGTTCTTGTTTAATTTGGAACGGGCATGGCTAATACCACTGACAATCTGCTGCTGTCCACCTGCATAGAACACCGGCTGGTCATAACAAACACCTACTTCAAACACAAGCAAATCCTCAAAACTCCTGGAGGCACCCAAGATCCAGACAGTGGCTTCTCGTTGATTACATTATCACGCAATAGCGAGATCTGCCAAATAAAAGACTAATGAGTGGAGCTAAATGCAGTATCGGTGACCATGATATGATCAAGTCGACTACCAAACTATTTGTGAGGCAGAGAATGAGGAAAGACAAAATGCCAATCAAGAAGTTCGCAACCAACACGATCGAGATCAACAGAGTCAGGGCTGACCTGCAGGCCTTTCTAAACAACAGACTTGCTGAAATTTCAGCTGTTACTGTAGAAGAAAAGTGAAACGCCTTCAAATCATTTTCGCGTAAGATAGCCAAAGACAAACTCGGGATTTTAGTAAGAAAGCACGAAGACTGATTTGACGGGAACAGCATGAAGCTGGAAAAGCTTATTAACAGAACCCTAGCCAGGAATAACATGCTCAGCAATAACACCAAGCCAGCTAAAGATAGATATAGAACATGCTGTCAACTTCTCCAACAGAGATTCAGAGAACTGAAAAATAAATGGTGGCCGACAAAAGCGGGTGAAATCCAGATACTTTTAGACTCTAATGAACTCCAAGGTTTTTTTTACGAAAGCAGGAGAACTTCGAGGAACCTTAATGTAAACCACGCGAGAACAAATGCTACCTCTAACCTACGAAACAATCACAGATAAGCATGAGCTTCCTGCCTGGTAGAACCACTTTGGTTTGGTTTGGTTTGTTGGGTTTTATGGCATGTCAACCTTTGTAGGTTATTTAACGTCAAATCCATTTTTATACAAATAATCAGTTCTATTTAAAATAATTCAGTTTAGCATGAGTACACAATTTGTCAAAAAACATTTCTATTTCAAACTATTCAGTTTATTCAAGCAGTTATATATAAAAAAAATTCAGTTTAGTGTAAATACAGTTTCAATGTCAAAAACAGTTCAATTTTAAATAATTCAGTTTAGCATAAGCACGCAGTTTAAATGTAAGTACAGTTTAATTGTGGAAAACATGTCTATTTCGAGCTATTCAGTTTAGTCAAGCAGTTCTAATTCAGCTGATTTAGTTTAGTATAAGTACAAATTTTGTTTACACACGGTTACATGTCAAAACAGTTCTATGTTAAACAATTCAGTTTAGTGTAAATACCGTTTCAATGTCAAAAAACAGTTCTATTTGAAATAATTCAATTTAGCATAAGCACACAGTTTATATTTAAGTACGGTTTAATTGTCAAAAACATTTCTACTTTTGAGCTATTGAGTTTAATCAAACAATTCAATTTAACATAAGTGTGCCGTTAGAACTATTTAACCCATAGATAGAGCCTTATCAGATGCTACTACGCCGGGCCAGAGTGGACCTGGGAGCAATGGCAATGTAAGGGTGCTCCGTATTCCCATAGGCCCCAGCATTACTGGAACCTCACCATGAGACTCTTTAGTGTTATATCTAGGACACTCGTTGGTGGGGTCTTACCCCCCGGCAGAAGTGCAGTCGGTGTATTCTACAGCCCCAGCCGACTGGGCAACAGAACCACATTGCTACACGACTTAATTAATTGTCAACAGTGGATCAACAAGTGGTTGACAACATTGAACATATACCAATCCAACATTTAATGGGTAAATGCCTAGATCAGGATGAAGTGAGTATGGCTATCGTTATAATCTCAGACGAAATGTTTCCTTGCTCAGATGGACTGCATCCCCAAGTTAACAGAGGAGGTATGAGGTTTCTCGAGGTACTTGACACCAGCATAAGAGACGCCTGGGAAAACCTGGACGTCCCTTAAAAGTGGAAGGACGTCCAAGTAGTCACCATCTCCAAGAAACGTGCCAGACGAGATTGTGACAACAACCACGGGTTCTCCCTTTTCTTCATATCTGGGAAAGTGTTAGCTCGCATGCAGTTCAACAGACTATCGAGCCAAGCGGAGGATTTTTTACATGAGGCACAATGTAGGATCTATGCACATCGAGGGACCACTGGTACATTCTTCTTGCGAAAAATACAGAAGAAATGCATTGGACAGGATATCGCGCTTCTACATGGTATTTGTCAACTTTACAAAAAAAACGCAAACACTGTGAACGATTATCTTTGATTTAGGGTGAACTCTGAAGTAATGGTAAGGAAGATGTGACTCCAGAATTAGAGCCACACCATCAGATATAGTCTAAGGTCATACTTAGGACATCCCTTGGGAGGTTCTTACTATCTATAGAGTAAGCAAACCCCGTATTCTAAACCTTTCCGATAGTGTTTGCATACTGTCAATCCCCGAACAGTTTGCAATAATTTCCTTCGTATTCAGTAAGTTTTGGTTCGTCTAACTCAAGATTGCAAATGTGTATCGTTTAGTGGAATTGAAATTATTATTTAGTAATGATGACCTGTTCGACTGAATCATAAACCATGACCTCACAGAAATGTACCCAAAGGTTTTTATGAACTCTTAACAGATTTCTAATTAGAAATCATAATGTTTTTTGTATCATGTCCAGACACCAGCAACGCCCACAAAATTTGTCAAATTTGTGATCTAACAAACCTCGTGAATCACTGTGCAGGATAAGTTTGTTGAACAATACTCCTTGTTATATCCTCGACAGGAATATAAAGAATAGATAGAAAAAAGCCAAATGTCATAAGATTCTTTACTTTTTTGTAAGTGCTAGGTCCTTACCCAGAACAATGACAAAAGCGGTTCAAGCAAAATAAAAAATAAAAAAAACTTTTCTACCTCTAAGCATCGATTTCTTATTTCAAAAGCCAGCTTTCCAGCAACAAACCATTATTATTTTGTATCGATTTCTTCAAGATACTTTGAAATCGATTCCTTTCCATTCAGTTTATTTTACCATTTCCGAAAGTTTGCAGAACCATGTGCTTTGTCCTAAAAAGCATTCTTTAACTAGACTCAAGACTGATGATTTTAGTGATCAGAAAGCAATATATTCATGACTTAGGAAACATCTATGTAGACGCATTAAAATGCCACTACAGAAACATATATATATATATATATATATATACGTGTGAATGAAAGTGTGAGTACGTGCGTACATATGTGTGTGTGTGTGAGTAACTGTAAACATATGCATGCGTATATACGAGGATCATTAAAAAAGTTCCCTGACTTTTTTTGGTGTGGGCAATTTTATTGATAGTACACACATAAAACTCTAGTCCCCTTCCAAGTAATCTCCTCCGGCTGCAATGCACTTGTTGTACCGTTCCAACAACTTCTGGAACGCCTCATGGAAGTCCTTTTGTGTGAGCGTGTCAATGACCTTCGTCACAGCCTCTTTCATCTTCTCAATTGTCTCATAACGACAGCCTGTGAGCTTAGAGAATAACCAAAAGTCACTGGGAGTAAGGTCTGGACAATAGGAAGGCTGAGGAAGTGTCTTGATGTCCACTTTGGTCAAATAGTCTGTGACTAGGATGGAGTTGCGGACTGGTGCATTGTCCTGATGGAAATGCCACTGACCCGATTTGAAGAGTGCTGGCCTCTTCCCAAGGAAACTCTTCCTGAACTCCCTTAAAACCTCAACATAGTAACCCTAACCCTAACCCTTTGGCCAATCAACTCCAAAAGCAGTCTGAAGCATTCCAGACGTTTCTGTGGCATTTTTTCCAAGTTTGAAACAGAATTTTATTGCATATCGTTCTTCTAAAATGTCCTCACGTCCAGATTGCATTTTTGAAATTGACCAGCTGTGACAATCAGGCTTTAGTAGGGTGTATTCCATTTGCTGCTGTAGCTGTTCATTTGAAGCTGAAATCATAAAAATTGGTCAGTCATCTCAAAATATGTGTAGCAATAACATACTGAATTATTAAGAGTCTCCGCCAATTTTAAATGCCTGTACAAAAGAAAATCTGCAAACTTATTGAAGGCACCACGTATGTGCGGATGCGTACGCATATATACATATGTGGTGGGTGAATTTCCCAACCCTTACGCGCCAGCAGGATGAGACTCAAGGTGAATTTTTCAAGCGATGTTTTACCCGGTTTGATTCAGTTTGTTTTCTCTTAAACCAGTTGCCATACCAAGGTTGAAGAACCCAGTCCGTCTTATCCTAGCTGGAGGTGGGGAGAATATTTTGATTCAAACCTTTCTCAAAGGTATTAGCGCTTTATGAAATGCAAACAGCCTCGTCCAGGATTTGAACTGAGATAACCGTGTCCATTTTCTACGATGGTGAACATTACACCGGGAGCTCCTCTTATGCGTTTGTATATAAATATATATATATATTTCTTTAAGAAAAACAAAAATCGGTCACATTAGGATTATAAATCTATTTCCATCCTGTTATAGGTATTGATAAATATCAATAACACAAAAAAAACAGGACTTCTTCAGATTCAATAGATAAATTAAATGACACATCGACACAGGAGAGAAGGGTGGGAGGGCGTGGAAGAGGGCTGAAGAGTTACCTCCCCGTTTACCCACCTCCGGTTTTTATTTTTTTATTACCGGTTGGAATCACAGTAAATTGAATTTTAATTTTTCATTCTGATTATATTTCAACGTAAAATTCCAGAGTTAATAATAATTTAGGGGTGTACGGCATTCCTTAATAACCTTACGTAAGTATCTTCAATTAATTTCAAAATTTGAATATATTTAAAATTTATATTCGAGCCGATTAATTCAATTACCTTTCAATACACATAACAGGATGGAAATAAATTTATAATCCTAATTTGACCGATTTTTGTTATTCTCAAAGAAATTATTGCTCTGTGATATTAGTTACATTGAACTCTTTACCAGTAAAATTTTAAATGTTCATAGTTGAATGAATTTGTCCAGACGGAACTATTCCCGACTCCAGTTCATCTGGACTAAATGATTCATATATATATATATATATATATATATATATGTGAGTGTGTGTGTGCGTATATATATATATATATATATATGTTGCTCGATATATACCCATGTCCGTGCGTGTATATAAGTATTCATATGTGTGCGTGTCTAGATATTTATGTTTCTCTCTTTAGGTTAATATAATTTTACATATATATTCAAGCACGTTTTGTTAAAAAATCTCTTTCCTTGATGTACTTAAAAACTGCACAAATAACAAATTCACTACATCTCCATATAAAAAGCCTACCAACGACAATTCCACCATACTTTATGTTGTGATGCTGGCAAAAAGAAAGACGCGGGGAACACAAAAAAGGGTTGTTAGAAAAACATATATTCAAGTAACAGAAACAAGATACAAGTGAACCTGGTTAAACAGTCGTTAGTTGATAGGAAGCTGAGAGTCCAGTGGGGTAGCGAGTATCCGTCAACTACGCAAATGGTATCACACGTGATTGTGTCACGCTGATTGGTGCACACCATCTGACGCTCTCGTTGATGTGCATTTATATAGGAGGGCGAGTCCATTATGTAGGGAGTACAACGTTTTATTACCACAGTGAATGTTCCCAAAAATATAAAATAGCAATTATAAAAAACTTAATTCATAGAACATTTTACATCTACTCATCTAAGCGAATATTTTACAAAGAACTTACCAACAAAAAACAAACGCTTGTTAATTACAATTTTCCTAATAAACTAGTCGATCAGCAAATAAAACTATATCTTCAAAACATTCACAAAATAATGATACTACCAAGAATAATAACTTTAACAGAATTAATCTATATTACACAAATGCACTATAACCACACATTAGACGAACAAGCAATAACCAACATCATAAAAAGACACATTAAACCTATCAAGAAAAAGAAAACAAATAAAACTTATCGTCTACTACACTAGATTTAAAACAGCAAATCTTATCGTTAAGAATAATACCAACTCCGCTAAAATATACCTAAACCAAACCAGAGTAGTTTATAAATTTATATGTCCTTTCCTGAGGCCTCCCGAAAAATAAAAATATTTCTTACATGGGCAATACAACCACAACGTTGTCTCGTCGACTTACTTATTACCTTTCAGAAAATAGCGTCATAAAACAACATTTAATCATAAAATACATCACTAACACTAACCAACTTACATCTTCCGATGTAAGATTTTCACAGATAATACAATAATTATATATAAAAACAAATAATAAAAACGATTACAAATCCTAGAAGCAATATGCATAAAAAATAAAATAGCATTTAACACATATCAAATATTTCAATATGTAAAAATCACTAAGACTATTAGTAAACCTTTTTTTTCAATCGAACGTTTTAAAACAAAACACTGAAAACGTTCCAACCGACAACGTAAAAACAAAACGCAACAAATTATTAAAACAGTAAAAGTCAACAGCCAACTCAAAACTATACTACATCTGATGACGACCAAAAATATGGTAGAAAGTGTTTGGGCAGAAGATATGGGACAATTCCTTTTCCATCTAGATACCGACATTCGAAAAATAACAAAGTGTCTTTGTTATATAATTACGGAATGATTTTTTTAAATCAATCATTTTTCGTTAATTATATTTTATCATTCGGTTTGGTTGGGCTTTGTTTTATTCGGCTCTTAGTGCAGGTGCACACACATTGAGTACAGTTCACGCTCGCGCGCAGAGGATATGACAATCACAAATGTCGTAATAAAAACCCTAGATGGGAAATGAGACTGGGGTGTGAATGACGTCATGCCAGAAAGCGATGGGCTGAGAATTTGGTGATTTTGAAAAAGACGTTAGTTGAGATCCGACTCTGGGCTGGGCCAGTCCAACTGGGGACTACAGGATGCGCAGAGCGTTTGTTAGGTCAGATAGTACAGTCAGCATAGTAAAAATTGTGTTTCTCTCTCTCCATGTGTCGAAAAACTAAAGTCAAGAAGTTAATAAACGTTTCGTACCTGGACAACGGAGAGTCGTCAATGTTTCGTATTTCCCTACATCAGTATATTTTACATCTTGAAAAAATAAAATTAAAATTAATAAATAGTGTTCCATCGTCTTTACCAAAACAAACTTGAATAACTTGCTATCTAAATATACACTCTACAATATATGTGTATATATATATATATATATATATATATATATGTGTATGTATGTATGTATGTAAGTGTGTGTGTGTGTGTGTGTGTGTGTGAGTCGCTTTCAAAAACCTCTTAGTCTCACCCGAAAAAAAGAGCATAGCTGAACATTTTCTTTTTTTTTTGCTACAACTTTTTTTTACAACTACAAATAAATGAAGAAAAACTAATTCAGATTTTTCTAATTTTAGCGGTAGTGTGTTACCATAACAAAAATGTTCATTTATGGCTCTTCAGTCTGGGTCAGTCTCTGAACCTTTTGAACGAATCTTGACTATATATATATATATATATATATCAAAACATAGACACCGCCGATTTTTACTGCCAGATTCAAAGAGAGCTTGACTCACAAAATAGTATTATAGATTTTTACTGAGATTAAATGAAAAATCTGCTCATGCAAATGTGCGTACCGATAAACGGGAAAAACATATCTGATGAAAAGTGTTTATTTTAACGGCAACTAAGTAAGGCAGACAATTTATGACATAATGTTGTCAGAAACAATTAGGTTTCTGCACGCTTATCGGTATACGTCATATAATCTCAACTATAAAAAAAATCACTTTCATGTTTTTGAGGTTGTTGTGCATAAAGAAAATATCAATATCTGATCAAGCATCATTTGCATAAATGACACTTTCTATATTGTGCCATTCTTCCAGGAGTAACTGTTCAAGTTCTTCAAATGTTTTAACAGAACTCTAGTACTTAACGAACCAAAATGTCCTACAAATGTTCCTTAGGGGTAAGATCAGGTTTCTTGTAATATTATCAATCTTACAGATATTCCCGAATACCGATAATGTCTTCCCCGGAGATGACCTTTGATGTCAATGACTGATTAGTAAAAGGATTCGTTGATTGATTTTAACTGTATGTTAACCTATGTTAGGGTTATTTCATACTTAAATGTTGTTGGATCTCATTTATTGTAGATTCGTACTAACATTTTTACGTCGTTTTTCCTTAAGAGTTTTTGTACTCTGTTATACAATGCACTGTTATATACTAGCTAATATAGATAATTTACACACAGTTGTGCGGTTTCAAGTAATTTATAATAATCCTTAGTAAACGATTTCAGTTTCAAGTAACTTAATACAAATTATTTACAGTTATAGGGCATCAAGTATTCAAGTAACTTAATACAAATAATTTACAGTTATAGGGCATCAAGTATTCTCATTAAATACGAATAATTTACAAATCGGTCTATTTGATCTCGAGACGGAACTCTAACAAGTACTTGCTTCCCTGGTCAGAGTAGACCAGGAAGTTATTACAATAAATTAGTAATCTATATTCTCTAGATCGCCAGTCTCACAACCAGATGCAGTTTAATGTCATATCCAGGGTCAACCTTTTTGTTGGGGCCACAGTCAGCGTTTTATAAGCTTTTCCGATTGGGTGGTCATTAAACGAATCTTATAAAATTTGATATTTTGGGGCGTTGACATTGCCTTTCAGTATCACAAAATAGAGCTTCCTGTTGTATAAGTAACTGCCCTTGAGTATAATTGAGCAACCGTCAAATAAAACAACTTCCAAGATACAGCGATAATATGCGATTCTATATTCGATTTTTTTTGGTTCTATATAATTAATTCTGTATATTCTATATTTGATTTCATTCGTCTCTGTATATTTCATTCGGTTTTCGACTCATTGGCTTCACCAATGGTCTAGGGGACCAGGGTTCAATCTCAGGTCTAGTCATACCAAAGACTTTAAAAATGGTACTTGATACCTCCTTGCTTAATACTTAGCAATATAAGGTACGTATCAAGGGTGAAGTGGAGCAATCCAGGGAAAGGAGTAGCACCCTCCCCTATACCTCAGTGTAGTAGCTATCGAAAAGGGAGTCTTCTGGTTACCCTCGACTAAGGTCGCCAACTTTACTTACTATATTCGATTTCATGCAACAGAAACTGTTTCTAATCGGTCTTATGCAAATTCTTCCAAAAGATTTCCAACCAATTTTATTATTGCACAAGTGTAAATTTCTTTAGGGTTCTTTTAACAGATCTGGAGAATGACCAGAAGTTTATATACCATTAGACTCGAAGAAAGCTACTTGTTGAACTGGGTTCCTTTTTAGCTTGTATCGTAACATTGGATTTCATTACTTTTTTATATCCGTTACGATTCTTTATCCTTCAATTTGTCTGCCAAAAAAACCAGGTCCTTCGTATCCCAATAAGCGAAAAATTTTGACTGGCGTGGTGTTATGTTTAAGACTAAAATAAAAAGAAGTGTTATTTTTCAGGTAGAATCCTACTACAAAATATTTACGTGAGACACAGTTAACTTTTTCATTCATCATTAGTAGATGCGTTAAGAACTCGATCACGTATACACAGAGCAGGACACCTTATCTTTTTTTTTTTTTTTTTTTTTTGTATTTCATTATAGATAGGCAAATAGACCAAAGTTGTTTTTTTTTAATATTTAAAAAAAAATTTCATGTTATGTTGGATGATACTTAACGATTGAGAGTATATACATATATATATATATATACCCAACCCACCCACCCCGCTCAGACAGGATATGACACAAGGTCAATTTTTTAAGCGGAGTTTGACAGGTTTGAATTCAGAGTTTTAATTCTCCTAGACTAGTTGCCTCGTCAAGGCTGAAGAGCACAGTCTGTCCTACTACTTACCCATAGCTGGAGGGAGAATAATTGGATTCATGCCTTTTCCAAGGGTATGTAAAATGCAATCAGTCTCGTCCAGGGTTTGTACTTGTGTCGCCGTGTCCATTTCCTACGACGATAACCATTACACCACGGGCACCTCCATATATATATATATATATATATATACACACCTCAAGCATCACTATCTTAGTGCATAAATTAATGGAAGCTGGCGTCATTTAATGTATATCATTTTACATACGTTCGTTATAATTTTATTTTGTATGTATACATATAATGTATGTGTATGTACATCAGTGTATATATATATATATATATATACATATGAGTATGTACATATGCATGTATGGCTGTATTGTAAGTAAGCTTATATATATATATATATATATATATATATATATGCTTTTACACATGTATGAATACATACATAAGTATGTTTATATAAATATATAAAAAATACTTATGAATGTTTATATATATATATATGTGTGTGTGTGTTTGTTTTTTTATATATATATATATTCATATATATGCTTCATTTCACTTCTTTAGTTTATTTTACTGGCATATCAATCCTCGTGGGTTATTTTAGTGCCAAACTCATCCAAATAGAAGAACTGTAGGGGTACTATATAACTCATTGCTTGGGGAGTGGAAATTCATACTTTTCTCAATAGAGAACATAATAGCGCGACTGAAATTTGAACTCGTATAAGATATGACTGTCCTATAGGTTAGTATGCTATAGGTTCTTACACATTATATATATATATATATATATATATATAGGTATTATCCTAATGTGACCGGTTTTTGTTTTTTCTTAAAGAAAATATATATACAGTGTATCACAAAAGTGAGTACACCCCTCACATTTCTGCAGATATTTAAGTATATCTCTTCTTGGGACAACACTGACAAAATGACACTTTGACACGATGGAAAGTAGTCTGTATGCAGCTTATATGACAGAGTTAATTTATTTTCCCCTCAAAATAACTCAAAATATTGCCATTAAAAGCTAAACCCCTGCCAACAAAAACTAACGTCAGTTCTGTACAAGCATTGAATACGGTCTAGAAGACCTACCAGAAGTAATGATCGATAGGGATGGGTGGTGAGAGAGAATCTACGAACCCTGTGCTGCCTGTGCCACTTGATGATATATATATATATATATATATATATATATATTGGAGGTGCCAAATGTGGAATGGCTATCACCGTAAAAAATGGACACAGCAATTCGAGTTCAAATCCTAGACGAAGCTGCTTGTATTTCATATAGCGCTAATACAATTGAGAAAGGCATGAATCCATCTATTCTCTTTCGGCTATTGTTAAATTTTGGGGTAGACTGGGATCTTTTATCTGCTCGTGCGGCACGATTGGGTAAATAGATATATGTATATATATGTACGAATATATCTGTATAAAGGTATATATATATTTATACATGTGTGTGTGTGTGTGTGTGTGTGTTTGTGTTTGTGTTTATATATATACGTATATATATTTGTATGAGCGTGCCAGAGTTGGCCGACCAGCAATATTTATATATATATATATATATATATATATAGGTATACATGTATATATATATATATATATATATATATATATATATATATATATATATATTTATATATATATGTGTATGTGTTATATATATATATATATACACACTCACACTATGAGGGAAATGCTGTAAGGTATTGATGATATGGAATAATGAAATTGCGTAAGACAGTTTATATTATAAAATTGAAGTTATGGATAAAGGTAACAAAAATAAAACAGTGAAAGTTGAATAAGGTGGAAAACACGTCTGACAACTACTTTCGACACTAGTTGAAAAACTCAAACTCTTTGAAGTATTGCAGTCCAATCTACGGAAAGAAGGCCGATTGTCACGATATGTTCATGACAGATGTTTCAATAGGATCCATCTAAACTACTCAACTAAAATTATTTATAAAATATAAATTCACCTTCTGAACTTATTGTCGTACCTTGGAATATTGAATTAAAAAGAAAGAAAACAAATGTTTGTGTGTAAAAGAGAATGTGGAGAACGATGTACTGTAGTGATGGGAACATTTGTGTGTGTGTATGAGAAAGAGTTCTAAAGTGTATGTATACATTTGCGCATTTAAGTTTTAATAAAAGCTGATTTCTGGATGAGAAAAACAAAATATATAAATAATAGAGATAGTTTGATTGGTTGATTTAATTTAAAAGCATATCAACTTGTCAAAGTTTTTTTTTTACATAGATTCTAGGTAATCGCGTTCATTGTACGGACATTTTTTGGTGTGTGTGTAATTGTTTCTTCAGCGATTTTTTGCACTCGTTTTTATCTAATACAAATAATTTTTAAACTAACCTATTTGACCCAAAGATGGAACATAAACAGGTACTAGCACTCCAGTCAGAGGGGACCTTTGAGTGATGCCAACGAAGGAGTATATCACACTCCCTAGATCTCCAGAACAAAAGCTTTACCATTAGATGTAGTTTAGTGTCCTACTCAGGACTCGCCTTTTTGGAGGTCAGGCCAACCCACACGGGATGCAGTCAGAGTATTCTTAGCCCCACAAGGTATAATCTTAAGGAGAAATGCCAAATTTCTAAGAGAGAAAAAGATTGATCTTATTGATGTTTATGTCGGGGAGAATCAAAGTAGTATAGGGACTACATACTATTACTTTAACTTTTTGAGAAATATCCTTTGGAAAGGAATTAATTCCTTTATTACTATCAATTATGGGCAAAATAGTACCACATCTTTTCTACAAGAATGTGTTTGGAATTAGAAATCCCAAGAAGGTTGATAGGTCATTGAATAAACGAAACAAAAGAAATGTTAATGTTTTCGTGAATCTCTGAGAAAACCAAAATACATACAAGGATACTATTTACCAACCCCTCCGCTCGGGCAGGATATGACACAAGGTCAATTTTTAAGCGGAGTTTGACAGGTTTGAATTCAGAGTTTTCCTTCTCCTAGACTAGTTGCCTAACCAAGGCTGAAGAACCTAGTCTGTCCTACTATTTACCCATAGCTGGAGGGAGAATAATTGGATTCATACCTTTCCCAAGGGTATTAGTGCTATGTGAAATGCAATCAGTCTCGTCCAGGATTTGAACTCGTATCGCCGTGTTCATTTCCTACGGCGATAACGACTACATACAAGGATCATTAAATAAGTTTCCAGACTTTTTTTTATTGATAGTACACACATGGAACTCTAGCTCCCTTCGAAATAATCTTCTCCGACTGCAATGCATTTGTTGTACCGTTCCAACAACTTCTGGAAGGCTCCATTGAAGTCCTCTGGTGTAAGTGTGTCAATGACTTTCGTCACAGCCTCTTTCATCTTCTCAACTGTCTCATAACGACAGCCTCTGGGCTTAGAGGATAACCAAAAGTCACAGGGAGTAAGGTCTGGACTATAGGGAGGGTGAGTAACTGCCTTGATGTCCATCTTGGTCAAATAGACTGTGACAAGGATGGAGTTGTGGACTGGTGCATTGTCCCGGTGGAAATGCCACTGACCCGATTTGAAGAGTGCTGGCCTCTTACCAAGGAATCTCTTCCTGAGCTCCCTTAAAACCTCAACATAGTAACCCTAACCCTAACCCTTTCGCCAATCAACTCTGGTGTATTGACTTCCTTACTCCTCCCACACCTCTCATTATCCCTCACAGACTCCCTGGCTCCCTTGAATCACTTAGACCACTCAAAAACTGATGCTCGATTTATGCAAGATGGTCAAAAAGCAGTCTGAAGCATTCCATACGTTTCTTTGGCATTTTTCCAAGTTTGAAACAGAATTTTATTGCATATCGTTCTTCTAAAGTGTCCTCGCGTCCAGATTGCATTTTTGAAATTCACCAGCTGTGACAATCAGGTTTTAGTATGGTTTATTCCAATTGCTGCTGTAGCTGTTGATTTGAACCTGAAATCATAAAAATTGGTTGGCCATCTCATAAGATGTATAGCAATAAAATACTGAATTTTCAAGAGTCTACGACAATTTTAAATGCCTGTACAAAAAATGTCTGGAAACTTATCGAAGGCACCACATACATTCAAATACTTGCTCATACAACCGATAATTCTTTTCCCTTTCTCTTTCTTCCCCTTTAATTTGTTTTGTTGTTTTTAATGGCATATCATCCTTCTTGGGTTATTTAATGTCAAATCCATCCTTCTACAAGAACAGTACTTGTACTATTTAACCCATAGCTGGGAGGATAAGTGGGGCTCCTACCTTTCTCAAGGTGTTTTTTTTTCCGAAAGGGAACATATTAGCGTGACTGGAGTTCGAACTTGCTTACTACAATTCCGTAGCCCAGCGCTTTAACCATTACACCACGAAGACACCCCTCTTATTCTTTGAGTTGAATGAGTGTGAGAATGAATTAGTACGTATTTAATTTATATTTAATTACTCTTTTTCCTTCGCTTTTTTCCTTCTATTTCTCTTTGATTTGAATGTCTCTTAGATATATATTAAAGATAATTTGTGTATATGTGTTAGTGGTTTTGAGTGTATATGTGTGTGTACGTGTTTGATTTAGGCTTAAATTTAACTAGGATTTTTTTGTGTGTGTGTTTGGAAAAGACATCAGTTTGGTATATTGGCATTATTTTAAATAATCCTTTCCTGCATTCGCAAATGTGATTTGAAACGCAGTTTCTATTTTCTAGTAATATATTGTTATTTTTATCTAAAGAAACCCTATGGATCAGAGGCTGAGTCGATCTTATATATACTTTTTAACAGTGGTAGCATTCCATTATGTATAATATGTTTTCTAATTTTAGGTTAGATGTTTATTTATTATGAATGTTGTTTTGGAGTTTTAGAAGTTTTTAGATGTTGCTTCTATGATTCTATTACATACTCTAAATATTTTATTCTTGTATTTTAAGAGTCCATCCATTGTGTATTTCCAATTGTATGTCTGTTTAAATGTATACGCATATATATACGTATATATGATTGTATACACACACACACACACATATATATATATGTACGTATTCATATATGTATAAATATACGTGGATATACGTATGTGTACATATGTGTAAAATTTGTACAAATATATATATATATATATATATATATATATGTGTGTGTGTGTGTTTGTGTGTGTTAGAGTATTCGACAATGGTCCGGGAGACCTGGGTTCAATCTCAGGTCGAGTCATACCAAAGATTCAAAAAAAGGTAATGGATGCTGCCTTGCGTATTTGGCATTATCAGGTTCGGATCGAGGGTAAGTGGAGCAATCTATGGAAAGTAGTTGTGCCCCCTCCTACACTTAGCGGTAGTATCTATTGAAAAGGGAGGCTTTGGGTCTCCCTTTACTTCAGTCAGCTAATTTACTTATGCATAAATATATATATATATAAATATTAATGTATTTATGTGAATGTATGCACATATGTATGTATACATGTATATAAATATCAATATATGTATATATATATATATATATATATATATATATGGGGGTGTATATATATGTTCGTGTGTGTGTGTATATATATATATATATATATATACATATTTAATATGTGTATATGCGTCAATATCTATCTACATATATGTATGTAAATGTTAATATATTTATACATATGTCTGTATGTAGAGAGCGCGGTGTGATTGAAATATTTTGTATCTATTTTCTCTCTTTTCCTCACATTATCGCTTGCGCATACATGCACACATACACACACACACACTATATATATATATATATATATATATATATATATATATATATACTCATTGTCCTAATGAGTAGAGTGTTCGCAATTGGTCCGGAAGTCTTGCGTTCAATTCCAGGTCACGTCATACCAAAGATTTTTAAAATGGTTCTTGATACCTCCTTGCTTAACACTCAGCAATATAAGGTACGTATCAAGGGTAAAGTGGAGCAATCCAGGGAAAGAAGTAGTGCCCCCCTCTACACCTCGGTGTAATAGCTATTGAAAAGAGAGCCTTCTGGTCGCCCTCGACTAAGGTCGCCAACTTTACTTTACTCTTACTTATATATATACATACTTATGCAATGCATGTTTAAGATAGCCATGATCTATCATCTACTAGGTAATCTAAATATCCATACATTAATATTGATTTTTAACAAAATTCAGGATTTTTTTTAAATGTTCTAATAAAAATGAGAATTCTCATTTAAGATTTATATTGTTTGTTAGTTTCGGTTTCTTTGGTAACTGATCTTTTCATCTTTGTGTTTGACGTTAGGTCAAATCCATCCTTGTAGAAGGACAGTAATAGTTCTAATTTGCTTATGGCCGGGTAATAAGTCAGTTCATATCAAGCGTATTAGTTGGAAAGTGAACGGAATTACGCAACTGGAGTTCGAACTCATTTACAACGATGTCACTGTCCAACTCGTTAGCCACCACTCCCCTGGGACTTTCCTTTTTTTGCTATTGACAAAAGAATTAAGATTAAGTCGATAAATAAAATTTATCCATCTTGCCAATTTTCACTGATCATAAATTCCACAACGAAAGCATTTTATAGAAAAGTGCAGATTGATCATCGATTTATATTATCGACTCAGTAAACCCCCCTGGAAGGTTCCACTGTGTCTGATCGTAATCATTGAACAACTATTACCATACTGGAAAGGCTAATAATAAAAGGAAGAACTAAAAATTTACAAGAGTCTGGTGAAGAGATGCAGAAATTACAAACTGTGCGGATTGACTGTCTTTTCCAATTATAGAACAAGAAACAAGAAACTACCCCTAAGACATTTGAAAAGAAGATGCCAAATCCTGAGATCCTATAGTAAAGATAACAGCAATGTAAAGCCTACGTATCTGGAGTAAATCATATTAGTTTTTGTAAAAGTAATTCTGAGCATTACGAAAATTCGTATTAGTAGATTTTACGTTCTCTTACCAGAAAGCATCACATCTGGGATTTGACGACCATTGCACCAGCCATTTTGATTTTAAAATGGTTACTAAAAACACAACATTTTTTCTTCTAAACCTTATAAAATGTCGATATGATTTTCTTTATCCAATTTTAAGATCACATTAAGAAAGGTTCATATTGTAATTTTTGCCGCTCCCACCACTAATGAACTTGGTGTCCGACTGCATGACTAACAAGACGAGTTAATCATGGGAACTCTTATTCACGCAAGGGTATTTGTCCGAAAGGGAACATAATAGCGCGACTGGAGTTCGATATGTTACTACGATTCAGCAATCCAGCGCTTTAACCATTAGGCCACGAGGACACATTTGAAATGATTACTCTTATTTTTATTTTGTTTTGATAGATTTCGATATAAAATTATACACAAGATGACTTTTGATAAGTTGGAGAATAAAACAATTATACTAAAAATCAATTGCACCCATAAATTATTTATTAAACCCGTTTTTGCTAAACCCAGTACGCAAAATATCCACACCAAATACTAAATAAACGTTTATTTCTTAATGATATATATATATATATATATATATATATATATATATATTTACCAACCCCTCCTCTCGGGCAGGATATGACACAAGGTCAATTTTTAAGCGAAGTTTAACAGGTTTGAATTCAGAGTTTTCCTTCTCCTAGACTAGTTGCCTCGCCAAGGCTGAAGAACTTTGTCTGTCCTACTATTTACCCATAGCTGGAGGGAGAATAATTGGATTCATACCTTTCCAAAGGGTATTAGTGCTATGTGAAATGCAATCAGTCTCGTCCAGGATTTTAACTCGTGTCGCCGTGTCCATTTCCTACGACGATAACCATTACACCGCGAGAACTTCATTTCTTAATGATATATAACCCACATTTGGCTCAGTCAGCTGGGACTGTAGAATACATTGACTGCATCTCTGCAGAAGGGTAAGACTTCCCCAAACGAGTGTCCTGGATATGACACTAAGCAATATGATTGTGAGGCTCCAGTAATGCAGGAGCTTTGAGGAATGCGGAACGCTCCTTCATTGCCATCGCTCCCACCTCCACTCTGGCCCCAAGTGGCAGCACCTGATAAGATCCTATCTATGGATCAAATAGAACTAAACTAATTAATTACGCTAAAGTTAATAGAACAGCAACCTATGCAATTTAGTGTCAAATCTAGGATACCTCTTTTTGGAGGAAGGTCTCTGAAAGGGATACAGTCAACATATTCGAAACTAAACCGACAACGTGAGTGGCTATTATCCGTAAACGTTCAGTAATAGATTTTTATTATTTTTTTACTATATTTCCATGTACTAAGTTTTAAGAAATTTTTCACCTTTAAAATCAGCCATCTAAGGTTCTAGCTTGCTGGGTTCGAACAACGATCTCTAACCCTGGACACCGATCTTTGGCACCGGCTGGAAATAGTCAATTATTTAAAGCAGGCAGCGAGTACCTACTTCCTTGTCTAAGGTGACAGCCCTGCTGTCGTGCTGGGTTCTTGGGCAAGAATATTCACGTTCAATTCAGACATTTTGGCAGATCGTTCCTTAAATCTTGAACACTAACCAAACGTAAAGCTCACAAGTTGTTTTCAGTCATTTTGTTTTGGCAGACTCCCCCCCACAACCGGCCGCTGGCATCAATAGGCGTGTTATGGTGAGGATGCTTGTAGATTTGATAAAATACGTTGTTTCAAGACAATTAAGCGGGAGGTTAGCCAAAGAGAGGCTGATTGAGCGAGGACATACGATGAATGGATTTTAAAAACAACGTGCATGATTGATAAAAAGAGTTAAATGTGGGATAGATTTCTGATGGAGATTGCGTTAAAAGAATGAATAATGTGCGATAAAAAGATTAGATGAAGTTGTTTTGGTAGGAGGACCGAAAATAAATTGATTGGAAAAAAAAGGAGAAAGAACATATATATATATATATATATATATATATATATATATATATATATATATATATATAAATGGTGCATTCAATAAGTTTCCATACGTTTTTGTACAGGCATTTAAAATTATCGTAAGCTCTTGAAAGTTCAGTATGTTATTGCTATACATCGAATGAGATGACTAACCAGTTTTTTATGATTTCAGGTTCAAATCAACAGCTACAGTAGCAATTGGAATACACCCTACTAAAGCCTGATTGTCAATGCAGGTCAATTTCAAAAATGCAATCTGGACGTGAGGACACTTTAGAAGAACGATATGCAATAAAATTCTGTTTTAAACTTGGAAAAAATGCCACAGAAACGTATGGAATGCTTCAGACTTCTTTTAGACCATCTTGCATAAATCGAGCATCAGTTTTTGAGTGGCATATGAGATTCAAGGAAGGCAGGGAGTCTGTGAGGGATGATGAGAGGTGTAGGGGGAGTAAGGAAGTCAATACACCAGAGTTGATTGGCAAAAGGGTTAGGGTTACTATGTTGAGGTTTTAAGGGAGTTCAGGAAGAGATTCCTTGGTAAGGGGCCAGCACTCTTCAAATCGGGTCAGTGGCATTTCCACCGGGACAATGCACCAGTCCACAACTCCATCCTTGTCACAGTCTATTTGACTAAGATGGGCATCAAGACACTTCCTCGCCGTCCGTATAGTCCAGACGGTGCTCCCTGTGACTTTTGGTTATTCCCTAAGCTCACAGGCTGTAGTTATGAGACAATTGAGGAGATCAAAGAGGCTGTGACGAAGGTCATTGACATGCTCATGCAAGAAGACTTCCATGGGGCGTTCCAGAAGTTGTTGGAACGGTACAACAAGTGCATTGCAGCCGGAGGAGATTACTTCGAAGAGGACTAGAGTTTCATGTGTGTACTATCAATAAAGTGCCCATTCGAAAAAAGTCTGGAAACTTATTTAATGATCCTCGTATATATATATATATATATATATATATATATATGGTGTTTCAGAAAAATTCATATCACCTCTCAATCTTGACTGATTCTACTTCAAATGATATCAAATTTTAACATGACTAGAAACAACTTAACATTCTGTTTGATTTTTAAATGTCTTTTCCTTTCCACTAAATGATATTTCTATTCATGAAAAGAAAGAAAAACATTCATCTAAGAATTTGAATAGTTTATGGTTTGGTTTCTTTCTTTAATGGCATATCAACCTGCGGTGGCTATCTAATGCCAAAGCCATCCTTTACAAGAATAGTAGAAGTATTTTTTAATCTAAAGTTGTGGGAATAAATGGGTTCATACTTTTCCCAGGGGCATTAGTCCAAAAGTGAACGTAATACCACGACTAGAGTTCGAACTCACAATCTACAATGTTGCAGTACCACAGGTTAGCCACTATACCACGGGGACCTCGCTCCCATTTTTTTTCTTCTTATCATATTTACCCAACCCCTCCGTTCGGGCAGAATATGACACAAGGTCAATTTTTAAGCGGAGTTTAACAGGTTTGAATTCAGAGTTGTCCTTCTCCTAGACTAGTTGCCTCACCAAGGCTAAAGTAACTAGTCTGTCCTACTATTTAACCATAGCTGGAAGGAGAATAATTGGATTCATACCTTTCCCGAGTGTATTAGTGCTATGTGAAATGCAATGAGTTTCGTCCAGGATTTGAACTCGTGTCGCCGTGTCCATTTCCTGCGACGATAACCATTACACCACTTATATTGTTTAAATTTGAGATCGTATAAACTAGAAATGATGAATTATTTGATTATTTAATTATAACAATTTTTTTGAAACACTATATGTATATCGTGCTTAAGTTTTCATTTGTTTGTCACTCAATCATCCTATTCTTCAGGCTGTAGCCGTAAACATCACTCAGTGAATTTTTTTATAAGCTTTAGTCAAATCGTTATCTACTAAGCTTAGTTTAGATGCAGCTCAAGGCCACCAATATCGAGCGCTCGGTGAGAATCTAACTTACTAACAATGGTTAACTAATATAGCTAACTTAATATTGCACTATCTGAGGTTCCTTCAAATGACATGTTGAACAAATTGAAGAAAAAATATTCAAGGTTTTTTTCTGTCGGATATTCTTGCTAGGTCGAAACTCTATCAAGAACATGAGAAATATATAGCAAAATATATAGAGAGAATAACGGTGTGTGTGTGTAGCGTAGTCACTGATGACTGCTATGATGGTGATGAGTAATTGTCTAATGAGGGAAGAGAATCTTACAAACACAACTTGCCACAAGCGTTAGAACACTTGTTGGTTTATTCTCTCCGTTGTTTCTAAGACCGCAGAAGTAGGGTGGAAATAGATAACTAAGACAAAAAAAGAGGGTAGATTCTACCTTCTAATAGGAACCGACTCTTCCCGTATTTTTGAAAGGTTCACGTGGTCTTTATACTCGCAAACTCTTGTCTTAGAGTACCCTAGATACCAAAATGGACGAATCAAGAAAAACTTATATCGTCTTTTATTTGGGTTCATATGTAGAATATTGGCGGTCGATGTATATGGCTAAATTCCGAGTGAGTTTAACGGCCTCATTCTAATTTCTTCGAAAATGAGGCTGGTTTTGTATTTATATACTTTGGAACAAAGAAGATAATTCTCTCTCATTCTTACATCTCTTATTTTCATTCCTCGCATGCTGGCAAGGCCCTACGAGGAGCAGCCAATTCTTTAAGGCTCGCAATATTATGCAGAATAGTCTGGATAGGGCTCGGCAAATTCTCAATGGCATGCATTATGTGCATACAATCTGGAACAAGGGAGATAATTCCCCTATTTCTGCATCGTATTGATGATATCGACCTGTCAATCCGCGTCACATCTTAGTTGGTCGATTGAGTCTAGTATTATCGACAAGTACTGGTTAAAAACCGTTTTCAATCTGGGGTACTAGATTAAGTATATCTGAACGAGATGAGGTACGTTTTTCATATTATTTTTCTTTCGGCTTTTTTCATAACTTCTGTATTCGCACTCCAGTGCCATCCGCTGGCAATGTTTTTTCAATGATATGGAAGGATTCAAAATGGTCTCCACTTGGGGTGATGCATTTGTGCCTCTTTTAAATCCACTCGGCAAATTTTAACACAATGTATTTCATATTTTGGTAGTTTCAGTAGAAACCAGTTACCTGCTCTTCAAAGTTAAACCTTTTTAGTTTAGATATTTTTTTTATAATTACGGTGTCAAAATATCTTTAGTCTCTATTAATCAATAGACTTTTGAAAACAATTAAATTCATAGAATTCTCACTTAGCAACTCGTCATAGATGTCTTCTTCTTCTTGACCTTTTGCTCACTCTTACCGTTTCTACTATTTTTTTTATCTCTCTCCCACTCTTCTTTCTCTCTATCCTCTTTCTTTTTTCTTCCCACCCATGTTTTTTTTAAATCTCTTCTCTATCTTCTGTTCCCTCTCCTTCTCTTCTATCTTCCTTTCCTCCTTTTTTCCCTCTCCTTCCTTTTAACTTCTTCCTCTCCCTCTTTCCTCTAGTTACCATAACGTCATGTCAGGAATGATATACTTTGTCAAGATACCTGGCGATGGGACAAAGCACAGTCAAATGGTTTTATGAGTATCCCTAATGTCATGTGAATACATTACTTCACGTCGCTTTCCATATCAATAACTGAGTATAATTAGATACGAGGCTGAATTTCTGTTCGGATGGCGTGACATTACTGGTTCCTCCAACAGGAATTGAACTCTCTACACTAGCAATTAGGCTAACGTGTCGAGTATCTATAATTTGCGAGTGTTCTTGGTACGTATATGCATAGCTTTGTACATTAACCAATATCCATTATTCCTACAACAATAAAAATTTTAGTGTTGAAGTTGGTGAAAAAAATCTTATTACCATTGTAGTCTATAGAAAAATTCATAGTTAGCCTAGACCCCACCCCACCTTATCCCTAAACTTCGGCTTAAATAGTACCACTTCTGTTTTTCTATGGCATTACAAAACCAACAAAAGTTGATATGCTATAAAAAAACAACAAATAAACGTTACCATTAGTTAGGAACATTCAAAGCATAAAATGTCCCCATGTATACATCACATATGTACATATCGATTAAAATTTGAATTGAAATTGACTGACCGATAAGCTAAAGACAAAAGTGGTGTTCGATATTAAAAAATATAGCAAATCAAATACGCAAATTGTTAAAAATTACCTAGTTTAAATAAATTTAGCTGCTACTCCGAGTTTCAATTGTGTTTGCGATCACTAGGCGATATATATATATATATATATATATATATATATATATATATATATATATATATATATGTGATAGAATATCATCATCATTATCAAGGCGTGCCAACAGAATGAATTCTTTTGATCCTCACGCGACATCACTTTTGGTAAGGTTCACTAGAAGGCATCCAGCGTCTACACCGAGCTGATAAATTTATTTATATGTGTTGTGTGTGAGTACGTATGTGTGTGTTGTGTGTATACGTATGCGTTTGTCTTGTATGTGTGCGTGTGTGTGCTTGTATGTGCATATGTGTTGAGTGTGTTTGTGTTTATTGAATTATGAAAGAAGTCCGTTACTTTATATCTAATGGGGTGTGCACAATCATCAGAGATGACACTTCAAGTACTGACTTTGTGTTCTTGATTTGATATTTTTCTGGGCTTTATATCTGCTCTGTAGAGTGACATCGAGCACTTGTAAATCTTGCTTTTATATATATATATATATATATATATATAATTTTTAGGAGGTGCCCGAGGTGTAATGGTTATCATCGCAGGAAATGGACACGGCTACACGAGTTCAAATCCTGGACCAGACTGATTGCATTTCACATAGCACTAATACCCTTGGGAAAGGTATGAATCCAATTATTCTCCCTCCAGCTATGGGTGAATAGTAGGGCAGGCTAGGTTCTTCATCCTTGGTTAAACAATTAGTCTAGGAAAAGGAAAACTCTGAATTCAAACCTGTTAAACTCCGCTTGAAAAAATTGACTTTGTGTCAATCTTGCCCGAGCGGAGAGGTTGGGTAAATATGATACATGTATTAATTTTTAAATTTTATCATACAATGTATGAAGGCACGTGGGATACTCTGTCGTCATCAGTCGCTAACGAGCGGGTATATCTCAATTTAGATGGCTAAGGCCGTACTGCCACCACAGGCACCACCAGCAGCTTTTGCCACTGGACAAGGTATAAAGGAAAAAAGAGCAAAAGTTTATCTTTTTAGTCTAAATTCATAAAAGTGTTAAAGTCGTTTGCTTTCAGGTGTTAATGACGTGTTGGTAAAAATCTTTATTTACGATCATTCATATAACGTAGACATTTCACTTGTGCACTTTGGGCCGTGTTGTCGAACGCATTTTATTCTCTTTTCTTCTTTTTTGTCCTCCTTTTCCATTGGTCCAAACCATTCGCAGCAAACGTCATATATCATCATCATGTCGTGCCGCTAGCACGGATATCCCGGACGCTCTCTCGCCACTTTTCCTTATCGTTCATCTCCTCTGGCAGGTCTTTAGGGCTACATCCCGTATCCTCCCATAGCTGCTGTATGTATGTTCTAGCTGGTCGTCTTGCTTTTGCTCGGCCATATGTGGGGGTCCATTGGAGTACATCACTTATGAGCTCGTCTCTGCTTCTCCATCAGTGTCCTGCGTGTCTGGTTCGTCTAATTTGGATAGTTTTCGTGATGGGAGGCAGGTGGCCGTATAGTTGGTGCTTTATGGGGTGTTGCCGCCAGGACTTATTCAATATTACTCGCGACATTCTTGTTTAATTGCCGTCTAGCTTCTTCTCAAGCCGTTTTGTTAGCGTCCAAGTGGTGCATCCATACAGCAGTATCGACACGACCGCTGCCTGGAAGAAACTGCGTTTCATAATTTTACAAAAAGAACTGATCTGCAGTCTAATGGGACCCTTAAGATTGGTTGTAAGTATAAATGGAAGTTTTTTGGTCAAGATTTGTCAAAGTAGCTTTCTGGTTACCTTTGGGCAAACTGGATTCTTAGCTTGCGCAGAATTTCTCCGGGACGCTGTCGCTCGACAATGGAATTCTGAACTCTGTGGGTGTTGTCCAGATTCATAACGTCATCATTCGATTTACCTTCTTCTATAGGAAAATTACGTTGTTTGCACCAGCTGTGGCTTCTGGATACGTAAACCTCACAAACCGCTAAATCTTCTGCCACAATCACCCATTGCAGCCGGATCCAGTTCAAGGTAATTTTCTTTAAAATCACTCAAAGGGGTGATATATTGTCTCTTCCCGCTACAGTCACCTTGAGGTTATTCTATGTATGTTGTACTGTTCATGATTTTATTTAGCTTCTTGTTTTTCCAAGATGTCACTCCAAGTTTATATATATATATATATATATAACATCCATCAAAAGTGACCGGTCTTTTTACACTTGGGATTGGATTTTTGGCTTCTGCATTAGAATAATTTAGTGTTGTAACCGAACAATTGTTACTGAATAAGGAATAACCGAAACGGAGTTTGGAAATGAAATAGAAACCTTTATAACATTAACAAAATACCATACTCACCAACAGCGAAAAGAAGGTACCCACTACTAGTGGTGACTACTTAGTCAGTATAAATCACCCACCTCACAATAGTGTCCAATGTATTTATGAGGAATGGGACACTCACATTACTGTTTACTGGTAGAGGATATAACACTGTGAGGAATGGGATATACCCATTAATGTTCATGGGTAGGGTATATAACACTATGAGGAATGAGACACACCCATTAATGTTCACTGGTTGGGTATATTACATATAGTTTTTGTGCGCTTTACCTCAGAGAAAAGAGTAGATACCCAGTTTTTTTGCCTGCCAAATGTTTATTTGGTATAAGCTCTTTCTTTCTTAATAATTCTAAGTAAATTTCCCCGTTTTTTCTATGCAATTAACGCTGACATGGTGTCTATTTTTGTCGATGTTAGAATTAGAACAGGCTTCACTTGTTCTTTTTTTATCATTTCCTTTTGCGTAAGAAAACATACAAAAATGTCACACCATCCATCAGATATATATATATGTATATATTTGCAATGGTTTTACTATTCAAATAGTTTAACGTCTTGACTTCTCTGTTGAAATTTACCGAATTCAAATCAAAAGTTTAACACAAATACTAACACTCCTTACAATATATTCAAAGATGAAGGAATCAATGAAATGTCTGTTTTCTTTTTGTAGAGAAATACATAAAAAATAACTGGAGCAAATAAATTCTTTTAATTCATTTAGAATTACTTTGAGCAGCTAATTAAGAAAGAAGCAGTAATCAACAATATAGGTTATTTTGTTTATCACATTCAATTAATCAATAACAATAAAAGTATTTCGACTGGTCCCACTTGATTTATCTAATAGTCTAGAAATTAGCACTACTGATGGTAATAGAGCTTGCGAACAATAAATCTCATTGCGATTGTTTTAAAATGAAATAAGACTTTCCTCATTATTATTCTAGTGTTCTCTACTTAATGATCCAACTTTATAGGCTGAAACATGTCTCTCGCCATGGAACAGTGGTTTGCATGCGAGTCAATCTTACAGCAAGGTTAAGATATGCTGAATATATTCCTTAATTCCCTTAAGTGGTTGCATCATTAATCTTTTTTTTTTATGAAAAATATATTACTTGAATAAAATTAGCCAACTTAATTTAAACATTTCAGTGAAGATAGAATGGTTTTGTTTTTATAGCATTGTGAGTGTATGCAATCGTTTGGTATGGAATCTACTGTATTCAAAATACACAACATCTAAGATACAATTTGATACAATGATAAAGCTAAAAAATTAAGTAATCATAAATACCTTCTCTGATATATATAATGTGTGTGTATATGGATATATGGTGTCTATATATAAATACATATATACGTGTGTGTATGTATATGCATATATATTTATGTATGTATATCATACACACACACACACACACACACACACATATATATATATATATATATATATATATATATATAACCATTTATGCACATGCTGCGATCTATTTTTCCATTTCAACTAAAATATAAATACATATATACGTGTATATATATATATATATATATACACATATATGCATATATATATTCACACACACACACACACACACACATATATATAACCATTTAAGCACATGCCGCGATCTATTGGCGGCTGATGAGGCTAGGGTATCGCACGTGCTTTCACACGTTGTATGATGAAAAATATATATATATATATATATATATATATATATATAACCATTTATGCACATGCCGCGATCTATTTTTTCCATTTCAACTAAAATAAATCAAGGTTCGGCGAATACGAGTCTCTATGGTATTATCAAAAGCTCTTTGTACTCTTCAACTTGCTTATTGCTGACAGAAGTATGCCGATCAAAGTACAATCAAGCGTAATTCCTTACTAAGTCTTGGAGAAGGGAAAATGCCAAATTTATCGGCAAATAAGTCGAGTTCTCGATTTACTTAAAGTGAATTATCAACTTTATCCACTAACCACTATGAATTGTGTCTCCGAAGAAATATCATTAAATCAGACAGGTGTCTTCAATTATCCGATAAAGATGCTGGTCCTTTGATCCAATCATTCATGCAGGAAAATTCAGTTCTCTTAGATACGTCGAAAGAATCTTGAACCATTACTAAACACCATCAGTCTTCAGGATATTTATATTGGCAGGAACTGATCCAAGCTTTAGCAACGGTGTTTGTGATGTGTGCCTTTGATTGATTCTATGTTTGTAAGACCAAATGGAATATAGAATTATGTTTTTATAGTCATATTTTGGATTCAGAGCTCAAAAATTATCTGAACTGATATATTCATGGCACATTTAAAAAAGGTGCTTATTTTGAATAGCGCTAAAACTCTTGTGAAATGTATGAATCCAACTATTCTCCCTCCAGCTATGAGTAAATCGTATGTATTTACCCAACCTCTCCGCATCATGTGACTTAAGATCAAGTTTAAGCATGTTTGAATTCAGAGTTTTTCTTCTCCTAGACTGGTTATCTTATCAAGGCTAAAGGGTCTCGTCTTTACCCATAATCTGAGAAAAGATAATAGGATGTATACTTTTCCCAAGGGGATTAGCACTTTGTAAAATCCGAACTCGTCCGATAGGTAAATAGTAGGACAGCCTGGACTCTTTTGTAACGTAATTGGACGGCTCATAGAAAATTGAAATTGAGAAAATGAATGAATAAAAAAAGCAGTCAGTCTCCGAACAGCCTGGCCAAGTTACTTGTAGTTAAAAATGACTAAGAAAACTGCAGGTCCTAAAAAAATTCTTGTACGCATGTGTGACGCCAAGGGAAGACGACACCAGGTAGATGTTTTGGGGAGTTGAAGGGCGAGACGTGATGAGGTAAAGACAGACTGTCGAATTCAGCCACGAAGATTTCAGGGGACGAAAGTTTACGAGCCCGATTTAGGGAGGTGCGTTCCAAAGGGGACATTAGATTAGACGCGACCCAGTGGACAGGCATGTTAGAACCAGGAAAAAGGTCTATATCTGCTCTCTTTTTTCTCACCAGGATATGTTACTTGTCTTCATCTAGCTGACGCATTCGTATCAGTTTCCATACTCTCTTTCTTTCTCCCGACGGCTACCTGCAAGAGGTAGTTGTGAATAAACCTTTTGTGTAGTTATACAGAGTTTCGTGCATTCGTCCACTTTTACCAGGGCAGTGTCACAATGTCACAACAGGGTCCTTGAGGTGCGAATGTCTCTTTGGTTCTGCAACGGTATACAATAACATTATGAAACCGGTGGAACAGAAAACTCTAGATTCAAACCAGTAGTTGTCCTGGAGAGGGAAATATGCTCTGCCAGGCTATTAATCGACAAAACGTACTACATGAGTAGCACCCATGACGAAATCAGGTAGGGGACCAGTGATAATGGCAAATTAATTGAGATATAGTAGTCAGGCAATACCAAACAATTAAAAGTAACTCAGCAGTCTTCAATCACGGTTATTAAAATATTCTGTTCATTGTTTTATTGAAACACTAAGCGTACCAAAAACATTAATTTGTTTTGTTTGACACAAAGAGAGAAATTTTGGGAACTCAGTGATAATCGAACTGACCATACCATACGAGTCGCTTCTTGGCTCACCAAACGTAGGTTTACGTATATTAAATGCTATTACTAAAAGCAATATAGAAGTATAAAAGTGTTTTTGTGATAGACAACTTTAAGCTTAATAAATATGTTGTATGAGGTGCATTCGATACGTTTGCTCACTCTTTTCGTATGGGCACTTTTATTGATAGTACACACATGAAACTCTAGTCCCCTTCCAAGTAATCTCCTCCGGCTGCAATGCACTTGTTGTACCGTTCCAACAACTTCTGGAAGTCCTCTTGTGTGAGCGTGTCAATGACCTTCGTCACAGCCTCTTTGATCTCCTCACTTGTCTCATAACGACAGGAATAACCAAAAGTCACAGGGAGCAAGGTCTGGACTAAAGGGAGGCTGAGGAAGTGTCTTGATGTCCATCTTGGTCAAATAGTCTGTGAAAAGGATGGAGTTGTGGGCTGGTGTATTGTTCGGGTGGAAATGCCACTGACCCGATTTGAAGAGTGATGGCCTCTTCCCAAGGAATCTCTTCCTGAACTCCCTTAAAACCTCAACATAGTAACCCTATCCTAACCCTTTGGCCAATCAACTCTGGTGTATTGACTTCCTTACTCCTTCCACACCTCTCATCATCCCTCACAGACTCCCTGCCTTCCTTGAATCTCTTATACCCCTCAAAAACTGATGCTCGATTCATGCAAGATGGTCAAAAAGCAGTCTGAAGCATTTCATAGGTTTCTCTGGTATTTTTCCAAGTATAAAACAGAATTTTATTGCATATCGTTCTTCTAAAGTGTCAGATTGCATTTTTGAAATTGACCAGCTGTGACAATCAGGCTTTAGTAGGATGTGTTCCAATTGCTGCTGTAGCTTTTCATTTGAACCTAAAATCATAAAAATTGGTTAGTCATCTCATTAGATGTATAGCAATAACATACTGATTTGGCAAGAGTCTACAACTAATTTAAAGGCCCATACAAAAAAAGTCTGGAAACTTATCGTATGCCCCTCGTATATTGGTTTTAACAGAAAATAGAAGTACAGGTTCAGCTATTCTTGGTAAATTGGAATTAACGTTTCTATGGAACGGAAGAACCATTCCAACCATGATTGACTTATTCTGATAAAAAGATAGAAGTGTTTACATTGCCAACACAGTTTTAACAAGAACCAATTTTTTTGTTTGATGTTGTTTAATGGCATATCACCCTTATTGTAGAAAAACAATAATACATACCTCCGTAAAGCGTCCAGCTGGCAGACAAAAATAAAGCAGGTCGCAGCTCAGTGCAGTCCTTCTCACAATGCTAAACTGAAGCTTGTTTATATAATGAAATACCTTCACTCACTTACCAGCAGCCAATCACGGCCATGCAATGGACTCGCCAACGTGTGCACGATGGGATGCCCCAAGGTACCATAAATAGCTCCCGTTCCTCAGTCGCGACAATTTAACTTCCTGCCTTCACGATTGATTCCTCTTAGCTAACGCGATTAATTACTCTCGGGTATCGGAACTAATTGTCCTACGCCACCTAACAAATCCTACACTTATGGGGTTATTTAATGTCAAATCCATCCTTCTAGGAGGACAGTAAAGCTACTATTTAACCCATTGCTGGAAGGATAAGGAGGGTCATGCCTTTTCCAAGGATATTTCTCTGAATGTGAACGTAATAGCGTGACTGAAGTTCGAACTCGCTAACAATAATTCCGCAGTCCAGCGTTTTAACGATTACACAACGAGGACACCCCCACTGGAACCAATGTTGTTATTTATTCATGGATAGTCACTAAAGCAACAATATCTATAACCGATTTACTCTTAACTAGAAATATTAAACACTTGCACACTTAATGAATTTAACAAACGGTAGAAAGAGTGAGTGTCCATTGGAAAATGAATGCTAAACTAAAAATGTGATTTACCAAATCAAATTTATATTAACAAACAGGATATGGTCAACATAGAATCAACAGAACGACCACGGAAGGAAAGATACTATGATCACAAAGCTTTCTTAAAAAATGAGCGATACACCAGCAGTGTATGGTTTCGCCCGCCGTATCCTCCGTAGTATTTGACCGTTTAAGTATATCTGGAACTATAAAGAAAATATGATGAAGCTCTGATCTCTTTTAAAAAGAACGTTTGTAATGAGGGTAGAAACACTGTCAATTGTGCTTCGAGGGAAAATATGAGGTAAGTTTTCCGGATTTTACCCGTCTAAAGAATTAAAAATCAAAATTCACATCGAAATGTCGCCGTAAAGGTAAATATTTACTTTACGAATTGGCACCAGATTTGGTACCATGACTATGTAAGTTAGCCACATAATTGTCACGTGACTTAAATATTGCATTGAGACTAGATATCTATTTTGTTGAATTCAAAAAATTTCATTCTTGTTCGTAGAACACCATGTTTTATTGATTCAGGCGTAATAATTTCAGACAGTCTCTACCTATTCACCATTTTGTCAATACATATTTGGAATATTCTACGAGTTATTTAAAAGATGCTAACGCATCTATGGGAGTACCTTAATTAGTAAAGCACAATTGACATTATAGAGATTACCTTGGGAAGATTCTGGTTATTATCAGAGATGGCAAACAAGCAAAATCTTTTAGGTAATCCCAGATAAATGTTTATATTTTCAATCATTTTTTATATACAACTTGATAGTTAAATGAAAACTAACGTCACTGTTACTGCGATGTTATTTGGTTGTCACATTGAAAGAAAACTCGATTAGGTTAGTCAAATGAATCATTAGACCGTATGCTCAAAATCATCTGCTGTGTTTTATTTTTTGAATATATACAATGTCACACATTGATTTGTACACCCTACTCGTTTTTATTAAATTTAATTGTACACTCCTACCAGTTTTTATTAAATTTAATTGTACACCCCTACCAGTTTTTATTAAATTCAGTTTTCTTCTTAATCAAACATACCGGGATTTATTATCTTATTATAAAATCAAGATTAATATTATTAGGTTTTGCTATTTCAAAACTCTCCTGTATTCTAACTCTGTACAAAAAATTACATTTCATCTTCTCTGTAATGATAGAATAGACTTATTTAGATATATATTAAAAGTTTTACTTATTCATATTTTTAGCTACAGAGTTTTACTGCTTTAGTATTTGGTAATGAAAATACCTAATAATATCTGTTCTGATTGTATAATGTTCCACTTAAAATAAGGAATTGTCTCTTAAAGCCCAGAAGTGGACGATCAACAGTATTCGATTATAATACTCTAAATGTAAAATAAAGGAGAACGCTCTTCAAACAAGTTAGATTTATCGAAAGATCTATGTAGAGTATTTCATAAGCTAAAAAAATATACTGCTGATTCAAAAGAAACAAAAAGATATTCTACTTACCCTTATATTAATTTACTTTTTTGTTTAAGAGTATTGAGTTTGCTCGGAAAAGTTATGTAGCAACTTCCATAGAAAGTTTCTATTCAACTTGTTCAAAATGGTCTTTTGGATTATGTTATTTAAAACTTTTCAATTCCTGGCGAATACGCCTTAATTCAAACCAATCAATGCTACTTTTTCCGATGAAGTGATATTTAGAAGAATAGAAATTCAATTAGTTCAGACTTGTAGGAATATTAATGTCACTCACTTTACTGTTTTAATTAGAAGAACGGTTGCAAAAATACATGACCCGCGATTGTAATAATGAAAATGAAAAGAAAAGTGTCATGTGACGCCTAATCAGAGAATATAAATTGATTATATTAGTTCTATACTCTTGTCTGGGTGGCCTCCTACATTGCATTCTATTTAAATGTTAGTTATGAATATTTCCCCCGAAATCCGAAAGTTTCTACGACAAAATTTCATCAGCTAAAATGGCGGAAAACTGAGAAACAATTGCCATTAATTTATATGAGAATTTTTTAGTGTCTCCCAATCTCCCAAAATAGCTGCATGAAATTGTCACAACGATTAAAAATGTTAAAATGATTGTAAAAAAAAAAGTAACCACTTCATTTTGAAAGGAAATATAGATTCAGGTCGCAGAAAGACTTGAGTGCCAAAAAAAAAAAAGCATACGATAAAACTTTATGGGTTCAACAACCAGTTATATTTCAAGCCTTCTACATCAGCTGATAACATTGACCAATGAAATTAAAGAGAGCAGAAATAGGAAGGGGGTTATTTTATTTATCATTCTTTTTTTCCATGGAAAATAATGTTAATTACTTCTTTAATTCATTTGAAATTTAACTTTATTCTCAAAGAAACATTCAGACTAACAGCGGAGCTTAGTATCCGCTGTCTCCTGCAAGGAAGTAAGCTCTCCCTAAAATAGGGGGTGCACTAACACTAAACTGGAGTTCTGGAGAGTGTTAAGTAGCCCTTCGCTGCCATTATTCCTAAGTTCACTCTGATTCAGGGTGATTATACATCTTAGGGTTCAACTTATTTAAAAAGTGTTCGTATTCGATAGGACCGAGTGCAGAAAGAATTTAAGGAAACAACACAAAAATATGTAAATATAAACTATGAACGTGATTCCCGAACAATCTAGGCATAAAATAATCAGAGACGGTTTGAAATGCCATTAAAATCACCCAGTCAATCTGAGATATATATGCTTACGTAGGTCTTTTGTAAAAATTGTGGTAAAGCAAATTTCCAAGAAGTAGGCTATTATTTATTTTGCAGGGAAATTATGTTCATTATTAAAAATTCACAATTGTTTATTTTTAACGTTATAACTTGTTTTGGATTAAATCTAGAAATCATGAAAAAAATCTTTCTATTCTATTTAAAATGAGTCAGTGTTCAGGTAAATCAACTATGTACTGCAGAATACATAATGAATGCAATGTATATGTTTAATTGGCTGGTTTTTCAGTGATTCAATCTACCTTGGATTATTTTATGCTGAAGTCAGTCCTTTTTTATTAGCCATCAATAATACATTTTCACTTAACTACTAACTATGATTTAAAGACAATTATTGATTCAGTGTTTTTGATACAAATACTTCACATACAGTTGTATGGTATCAAGTATTCCTATCTAATGCAAATAATTCTCACACAGTTGTATGGTTTCAAGTATTCCTATCTAAAACAAATAATTCTCACCCAGTTGTATGGTTTCAAGTATTCCTATCTAATGCAAATAATTCTCACACAGTTGTATGGTTTCAAGTATTCCTATCTAATGCAAATAATTCTCACACAGTTGTATGGTTTCAAGTATTCCTATATAATGCAAATAATTCCCACTCAGTTGTATGGTTTCAAGTATTCCTATCTAATGCAAATAATTCTCACACTGTTGTATGGTTTCAAGTATTCTTATATAATGCAAATAATTCTCACTCAGTTGTATGGTTTCGAGTATTCCTATCTAAAACAAATAATTCTCACACAGTTGTATGGTTTCAAGTATTCCTATCTAATGCAAATAATTCTCACACAGTTGTATGGTTTCAAGTATTCCTATATAATGCAAATAATTCTCACACAGTTGTATGGTTTCAAGTATTCCTATATAATGCAAATAATTCTCACTCAGTTGTATGGTTTCAAGTATTCCTATCTAATACAAATAATTCTCACACAGTTGTATGGTTTCGAGTATTCCTATCTAAAACAAATAATTCTCACTCAGTTGTATGGTTTTACGTATTCCTAATACAAATAATTCTCTTACAGTCGTATGGTTTTAAGGATTCCTATCTAATGCAAATAATTTACACACAGCTGTATGGTTTCAAGTTTTTCCTATCTAATACAAATAATTTGTACACAGCTGAATGGTTGCAAGTATTCCTGTCAATTAAAAATAATTTACACACAGCTGTATGGTTTCAAGTATTCCTATCTAATACAAATAATTTTCACATAGTTGTATGGTTTCAAGTATTCCTCTTTGATACGAATAATTTCCAAGTAATTACATAGTTTCTGTTAAATATTCTTATTTGATAACAATAACAATACTACTACTACTACTACTACTACTAATAATAATAATAATAATAATAATAATAATAATAATAATTCTTTTTACACGGTTATATGGTTTTAAGTTTTACTATCTTCAACTAATAATTTTCAAACAGACCTATTTTACTCATAGATGATCCCAAACAGAATTTCAATTCGAGTCACCGATTCTATTTCCAAAGACGATAACCGTTACGCTTAGCTCGCCTCCATCCAGTTAGTATCATTTATTAATCACCTGTTAAGAGATAGATTCAGTTTTGTTTTAAAGAAGTTCTCTGAACGTTTTTCACGCCAGAAAAGCGTACGTAGAAAGAGAGAAGCATATCAAATTCATATATTTTCGTTCTAGAAAATCCTAAAAAATGAAAACAGTCGCTGACTTAACTGGAAAATCAGTTCTCATGTCACACAATAGGTAAATAAAAACTAGAATGCATTTTTTTCTTTGTTATTCCCTAGCCATTTCATTTACCGAAGAGCGAGTTGCAATTCAAAGAAAAGAAAATATTTCCACATGATGAACGAGGTGTCTGTGATATCATTTAATATTAATTTTTGAGTGTGGGTACAGGTTATGCTAAGAGACATGTGCAAAATTGGAAGAACAGCATTTTTAGCTCTACATGGTTTCCTTCGTATTTCTGATAGACTGAAATCGAAGAGTGCGAACTGAGGTTCAAAACCGTGTGAATTTTTAAGTGACAGCTTCTGGTGGTTGTTTATTTTGAATCGGTGATTTTATTTAAAACTTTATTTCTTGTTATCAATAAGCAACTCTAAACTTCATACGAGTAAAATACTTCGTAACCGTCAATAGAATTCAATAAACTATTTCTATTTAATAACAATCCTTTATTCGCGCACATTTATATGATTTCAAGTATTCTTATCAAACAATAATAATTTACAAGGAAATATATTGTTTTAAGTAATTGATAGTATTATTCAGGTTTCAACTCTTCCTACCATTATTAATTCAATTCAATAATAATGATTTGTTCATATATAGTTATATGGTTTTAAGTATTCCTATCAAATACTAATGATTTGCATACAGTTATATATATATTTTTCTCTAAATAGTTTTTTTATCTTGCATAAATTAGATTAGTTAGTTTGGTGATGATGTTCGTTGGGATATCTTTTAATGAATTATTCATCTTTTTGGTTTCCGTAAAGATGGAATATATATATATATATATATATATATATGAGTTGACAGCTCATATAAGAGAAATTGTTGTTCAAAGTTAAATTACTTTGCATATTTTAAGTTACTTATTTGTGTGCTCACTTTTGTATTAACTTTCATTATGGTCGTGCTTATGCATCACACATCTATTTGTTTTAAAACGACCATTTGTCTCGGAAAAAGATATATAGAAATAGCGACATACTGTAACACGCACACACACACACACACATAAATATATATATATATATATATATATATATATATAACACAAATACACAAACACACATATATATAACCCGGATATTAGAGAAACTCGGATATAAGAGAAACCCGGATATAAGGTTTCTTTGTTTAATGGCATATCAACCTATGTAGGCTATTTAATGCCAAAGCTATTCTCCAAGAAGAACAGTAATGGTACTATTTAACCCATAGCTTGGAGGATAAGAGGGGGTTCATACCTTTCCCAAAGGTATTTGCCCGGAAGTGAATGTAATAGTGCGACTGGAGTACGAACTCGCGTACTACGATTCCGCAGTCCATCGCCTTAACCACGAGGACATCCCGCTACTTGTTTTGAGAATAGTTACTAGAAGCTCTAATTGTTTACTAAAGATTTACTATTTATTATTAGTTACTTACAACCTAATAAGTATTAGAAATATTATTATTAGAAATAACTACTTAAAACAATATTGTGCATCTAATAGAATTAAATAGGAATACTTGAAACAATACAACTAAGAACGAAAAAAAAACAACATAAGAGGTCACCCCTTCCGGATATAAGAGATTTTCTCAGGTCCCAATTTAGAGCCTGTGTTACAAAAACAAAATAGACCAAACCCGGATATAAGATATTTATTATCCGGTCCCGACAATTCTCTTATATCCGGGCTACACTGTATGCCTAAAAATCGTCTCACAACAAGAAATGCTATTCTTCGTAGAGTATGTTAATAGATAAGACAGCTGTGTAGTTTGATATTGAACAGTTTTACTTATAGAATTCTGCTGGCTAGTTTTATTTTATCCTTGATTGACTGTATTATATGTATATATATGTGTGTGTGTCTGTGTTTATATAAACATATGCTTGTGTGTGTGTGTGTGTGTGTGTGTGTGTGTGTGTGTGTGTGTGTGTGTGTGTGTGTGTGTGTGTGTGTGTGTGTGAATTAAATGAAAGTAAATTAATCTTGACTTCCTTGAAATTAGAATTTAACTTGGTTATTTGATAGAAGTCGTTTCTATTATAACCATCCGATTTTTTTATATGTTGTTGTATCACAGCAAAAATGGCACATCGTAACGAGGTTTTTGTTCGAGCAAGAATGCTATATTACTCTTAGAAAATAAATTCCGATCTAATTTACGGCTTAAGAATTTGAGATTTGTGATCGCGCTCTCTACTTTGGGAATAACATTTCAAGGGAGATAATTACAGCGTAATTACAATGCAGTCATAAAGCTTAACTGAAACCATAAATTATCATCATCAGGTTAGCATAAACCAAATCGCTTTCTTTTTGTTTAATCGACTTGTAATAGACTTACCATTCAAAATGTTTTCGCTAGAAACCAAAGCTATATAACCTTTATTTCCATGTTTTATTCTGGTAATTGGAAAACCAAGACTTAAAAATACCCCATGGTTGTCTTAAAGTATGAGCAATAAGTAGCGAATAAACTAATGTTTATCATAAAATCATCAGTCATCATAAAATTATACTTAGTTCCTGGTTTGTTGATTTTATTTTCGATTGACTGTTTTGTTACAAACTACAGTGAATTTAGGATGTGTCTAGGGATTGACTTGGTACCCCGCAGTCATAACACAAAAATAAGACGTACGTAAAATAGTCAAATAAAACAGAGGTTTGGAAATGTTAACCTAAATTTATTTACGGGGAATGTACAGGGGACGAGGAGGCATATAAAGGTAAAAACAAAAAATTGTAACACGTGGGCAGAAGAGTTGAAAGTAAAAACATAGGCTACAACCAACATTAAATGCATTTTGGATTAAAGTTTAGAAGATTATTCAAAATCAGGCCAGCGAAAACAAACACAACAAAGCCCAAATCATCATCATCATGTCGCGCCACCTGCGCGGATATCCCTGACCGTCTCTCGCCATTTCTCCCTATCATTCATCGCCTCCGGCAGGTCTTCAGGGTTACATCCCGTGTCCTCACATAGCTGCTGTATGTAAGTTCGTGCTGGTCGTCCCACTCTTGCACATCCATGTGTGGGGGTCCACAGGAGTACATCGCTTATGAGCTCGTCCTTGCTTCTCCAGCAGTGTCCTGCGTGTCTGGTTCGTCGAACTTGTATAGTTTTTGTGATGGGGGGCAAGTGTCCGTATAGTTGGAGTCTCGTGGGGTGTTGTCGCCAGGACTTGTTTAATACTGCTCTCAACATTCTTGTATAATTTCCGTCCAGCCTCCTCTCCAGCCGCTTCGTAAGCGTCCATGTGGTGCATCCATATAGCAGTATCGACACAACTGCTGCCTGGAAGAAACTGCGTTTCATTTTATCAGTTAGGTCCGACTTCCATATGATCGAGAGCCTATCGATAGCAGTCCATGCCTTCGTCAGTCGAGTGTCGATGTCTTTCTCGGTTGATGAGACGCTGCTTCCTAGGTAGGTGAATTTGTCGACTAGTTTCAGAGAGGCTCCGTCTAGTGTGGCAATGTTGCCCGTTTGGTTGTAACACATATATTCGGTTTTGTTTGCATTGACATGGAGGCCAATGCCAGCTGCGGCTCGTTCCAGACTATGCAGTAGTGTCTCTGCTTGATTAGGCGTATTCGCTAGTAACGCCAAGTCATCAGCGTAGTCGGCGTCCGTGATTGTTTTTGCGGGGTACCTTTTGCTTCTTCTCTTAGTCAGCTGGAAGCCATTTTCTCTGATTTTGTCGATCGAAGTCCTAAGCACATAGTCTAGACAGATGATAAAGAGGTACGGGGCTAGTGTGTCTCTTTGTAGTACTCCTGCAAGTATGTCGAAGTATTCCGTGTCTCCCTCTGGTGAACGTACTTTCACTTTGGTGTTTCTGTAGAGAATCATTATCGCTGCTACGGTTTCTTTTGGTAGGCCGTATGCTTGTAGGATTTGCTCCATCTTCCCTCTGTGTATGGAATCGAATGCCTTGGTAAAGTCGACAAATAGTAATGTCGCCTGTAAGTTTTTTGCCCGAACGCCTTCCAGGATTCTACGGATGGTCAGTATTTGTGAGGTTGTGGATCTATTTCTCCGGAAGCCATTTTGGTTTTTCCTAAGGATGTTGTCTATTTTGGGTTCTATGCGGTTTCGTAGTAGGGCATTGTAGATTTTGGCTGCTATGGATGTAAGCGTTATCCCTCGGTAGTTCTTGGCTAGTCCGAGGTCGCCTTTTTTAGGGAATGGAAGGATGCATCCCTTCGTCCATTGTTCTATCCTATTTTGACTATAGACTGCGTTGCATTGCCGGAGCAGTATATCGTCGAATTGTCTCGTCTTCCACACTTCTGGGGGGATCTCGTCTAGCCCCGCCGCTTTCCTATTTTTAATTCTTCTGAGAACCGAGTCGAGTTCTTCTTTGGTGAAAGGACCTAGTTTTACGTCTAATTGCTTACTAATAATTCTGGTGATCGGTTCATCCGTTATTTCCGGTGGGTTTCCTAGTAGATTTTTGAAATGCTGTTCCCACAGTTTTACTCTTTCTTGTTGGCTTGCAGCTTTCAATTTTGCTTTGGCTGTGCTCTTCCTTCCACTTACTTCGTTTATTGTTTGCCAGGCTATCCTGGATTGCCTATCTTCCACCGAGTCTCTAATCTTATCTATCTGATTTTGTACGTATTCTGCCTGTTCTTTTAGGTATATTCCTGTTAATTGATGTTGTGCCTTTTCTAGTTTTCGTGCATTTGTGTTTGTTGGGTTCTTTCGATAGCTTTTGGAGGCAGTCTTCACAAGTGCACGTTTTTCTCTAGCCGCTAGCGTTTCCCAAGGGACTCTATATTTAGTTCTAGGCTTTGTTGGAATACACTTTTCTGCCGCCTCCAGGTGTGCTTCTACAAAATTTTCATATTCGTCATTTGGGGTGCCTATTTCTGCCTTCTCTTGTAGTGCTTCGAATCTGTTTCTTAATTCTAATGCATACTTATCTCTAATATCTCTGTTGTTGAGTAGGGCCCAATCATAGTGCTTGGTCGTCGCTTTACGTGTGGCGTTTTTTCTTAGGCTTAGTCGTACTTTGGCCGTAACTATTCGATGATCGGAGGACACACCCTCGAAAGAGGAGTATGCCTCGCAATTCATCGCACTGTTTTTCCATTTCCTGTTTATAAGGACGTAGTCTATCTGTGCTTTACTCTTATTCGCGTATGTGTAGGTCCATAATTTCCCCTCCCTTTTTTGAAAGTTTGTATTGAGGCATGTTAATCTATTTTCTATCATGAAATCTATTAAATGCTGTCCATTCCTGTTAGACGCGCAGTGTAGGCTTTATTTGTTGTGTCTGTTTTTCCCGATTTGTGCATTCATATCTCCGCCAATGACTAGCAGGTTGTGTTTCGGAATGCTACGTACTAGGGAGGATACATCTTCGTAGAAGGTGGCTATTTCGTTTTCTTCGCTAACATTGGTAGGGCTGTAGCAGGAGATAATTGTTGCTTTGGGGTTGCCATTAAACGTTGCGGCCATCATCCTAGGTTGTACTCTCTCAATGCTGTTCAGTGTTTTTAACGCTCTTGGTCCTAGAAGTATTCCCACCCCTCCTACCGATGCATTGACAGAGTTTTTCCATGCCGATACAGTCACCAGCATCCATCCATTACCAGTTTCGTGATACTTGATATCTTCGGTGTGCGTGTATGTTCTACGGCTGATGCAGTTAGCTCTGATAGTTGACCTATTCTATTTAGGGTTCTCACGTTAAATGTCGCTATCTGTATTGTTTGTTTGCATTTTAGTAGTTTTTGTTTGAGTTTGAGCTCTGTAGCTGATTTTTCGAACACTGAGGCCAGGGCTCCAACCTCAGCAGGACGCACCCCTTTTTTACCCGCGCGAAGAGCGATGCGGTTTATGGATCTGGTTTGAGTACGAGTCATGGTTATCTTTCGATGGCTGTTTTTGTTCTCATCTATAGAAGCCACTCTTATAGATGAGCAGCAGTAGTTCCCCGATCGAACTGACAATCTTGAGCGTTAAGCCGCAAGACTCACACGTACATCATGCTGCTTCCCATGTGTACGCGGTAGTAAAAAAAAAAAAAAAAAAAATTTATCTTTTTTTGTCTTAAGTTTTAACTTAGTTAAAGTCCAGGACTGCTGGATGTTAAAATTCAAAGAAATTTTGGGGTATATTACATGGTCATCTAGTGGTGGACAGAGAGAGAAAGAAAGAGAGAGGAGGAGTCAACTCTTTTATGGCTTTCGTCTTTAGCACGTGTTAGACTACATTTGAGGTGTTTTGGATTTTTTTTTCTTCTTTTTCCTTTCTTTTCAGGGGGGGGCAATTTTGGGGGTTTTCTTTAGCAAATTTAGAAGTTCGTCTTCCAAAAGTAAAGTTTTTCCTGAAAATTAAGTCGCATAAGTCTTCATTCTTCATTTAAACAACACATAATACAGCCGAGATTCAAGACATTACTATTTTAAATCAAATGTGCATTTTTAAATGAATAGTTTAGTAGAATAAATTTACTGACCTCTGTGAAAAATCTTCTGGAAACGGAATCACTTCCAAACGTACGCATACTATTTCAACAAATGAAGGATTAAATTATTACTAATTTTAATAGTATTTATATTAAAGGTTCCACTCCTATATCATGGTCATCTAGTGGTGGACAGAGAGAGAGAGAGAGAGACACACAGAGAGAGAGAGAGAGAGAAAGAAAGAGAGAGGAGGAGTCAACTCTTTTATGGCTTTCGTCTTTAGCACGTGTTAGACTACATTTGAGGTGTTACAGCAAGTAAAAAGGTTACCGGTTAGTTCCTTTGTCCCGGGAGAAAATTCTGACACGTCTTACTCTGTTGGCGGCCAGATTCATTCTGACTAACTAGCAGCAACACTAGGGTCACCTGACCAAAATCAGCAGTAGTCTCAACCCAAACCACAAGGCGAAAGGGGGACGGGGAGAACAACAACAATGAGCCGTGCAAGATAGTATTCAAAAGGAACCAGATCAAAAGGCAAGGAAAAGTTCACTCCTAGTTCACAGAAGAGACATGAAGTCTGCTCCCAAAGCCAAGTTGAAAAGGGGGCCATAGGAGGTAACAGTATGTATATGTATATATATATATGTGTGTGTGTGTGTGTGTATTCTTCGGCATTAACACTTTAGAACAGACACATAATGTACGTTTTTTGGCAAGTATTATAAAAACAACGACCACTAAATATCTTATATGGTCAACGTACCAGCTCAAGAAAATACTCCATTTAAACTGGTTCAACATTTGATTTAGTGACGTTTAATTTAAACCTAACCTTTAATGAGATTACAAGATACTCGTTTCTGAATGTCATTTAATTAAATGAAGAATACGGGCAGAATTATTTACGGAAAGCAAATATTTATGCATATTAAATTGTGCCAGTTTGAGATGTTGTCGTAAACACTATCTGAAATTTCTTAGGTTCAGGAAGAGAGGTTATCTTCACGTTTCCATAACTGGTTTGTTTGTAAAATAAATAATGATAAAAAAAAGTCTACTTTTGTATAAAGGGTATTACATAAATTACACACTTCGTGATATTATATTAGTCACGTGATAACTTTCTACAACGATTAATTAATTGATTGAATATCAATTTTCTAGGAATTATATTCTGCCCTGGGATTAGTGAATTACGTTCATAGTACTTCTATATTTGCATTTTTTGTGGAGTTTTATTTAGAGAATTTGTACAGGGTGAAACGATAAAATTGTCGTCCTAAAGAAAACAACACTACAGCTTTATTTTAAAACTTTTATTGAAAAAATCAATTCAGGTAACTTGATTATGTAGTAGAGCTGACATCTATTCAATGTAGCCGCCTTCAGCCTCAATCACCGCTTCGGTACGGATCCGGAACTGGGAGCATGCCTTTTCCACAAGCGTCGGCAGGAGCTCAGCGAATACTCGGCGGATGGCGGCGATCGGGCTGGCTTTGATGTTGTGGGAGGTCATGTTGGTGATTTTATCGATGTATGACCAAACGAAGTAGTCCAGCGGGTTCAGGGCGGGAGAGGAGGGGGGTCTGAGAGAAGGCTACAGAGTCGTATCACTCCTTCTGAAGCCAATTCTGGGTCTCTTTGGACTTGTGGGCCGGCGCCGAGTCCTGCTGCCACACCCAGGGTTTGCCACCGGCCACCTGATTGCACCAAGGGATCACCATACTCTTCAGCACATCCAGGTACATTTTGGTGTTGACTTTCAAGCCGACTTCGAAGATATGAGGTGGCATGATGTGGCCCTCACTTGAAACCACACCAAAGACCATAACCGTAGCCGAAAACTTTGTTTTCATCAACCTGGGCACGTCCCTGTTATTCGTGGCAATCCAGATTTGCATTTTGAGGGTGCTGGCAATGGTCCTGTTGTCATAACTTGGATCGGTAGAGAATATGAGTTGTACAGTGGCGCATCTCCGATCTCACTCGTTGAACATTGTGTCACTTTCAGACATGATAGAAGGCTCCTATCCCTCTTGGGATTTGTACATAACTGGCCAACTAGTTGATGGTCTGCAACAAAAAAAGAAAACCGGTTTTCATTAAACGGAAATGGAATCATGTCGTCTTTTATAGGGTGACAATTTTATCGTTCCACCCTGTACAGGGTTATATGATATCAAGTATTCATATCAAATACGAATGACTTTTAAACAGAATTATTAGATAGGACCCTAACCGGTACAATCTCCCCGAGTTAAAATAGATCTGGGAGTAATGGCAATGAAGGCATACTCCACCCTCCCCCAGAACTTCAGAACATGAGTCTCACCATCAGATGCAGTTTAGTTTCATACTCAGGACACAACTTTTTGGTGGGTTTTATTGTTATACAGTGGATACGATTGGTTTATTATAAGTTCCACCGAGAGAGCGTTTTGTACTGCAAGATAACAACAGTATAGAATACGTGAAATGATTGGGCCAAGTGCTTGCCTGGTTCAATCATTCATTGGATTGTGTTATGTATATATTTACTTGACCTCCTCTCCCGCAGGAAGAATAGAACAGTGTTTGTTTTTTTGGGTTTTTTTAAGGGGTAAAATAGATTTAAATTCAGACTTTTGCTTCTCTTAGACTGTCTTCCTACTTGATGTTAAAAAGCAGTCTGCCCTACTATTTACCTATAGCTAAGAAAAAAGATGGATTTATGCCTTATTTAATGGCATTAACGCTAAGTGAAATGCAAAAAAACCTCGTCCAGGATTTAAACTCGAGTCCCCGATTCCATTTCCTACGATGAGAATTGTTACTCGTTACGCGTCTCTCTTTTATATATTGTTTTGTTTTTGTTCTTCAAAGATGAACGTATTTCCATCATCGAAACATGTTTCACTTATAAATCCTACGAACTGATTGGTTTGGTTTGGTTTGTAGGGTTTCATGGTATATCAACCATTGTAGGTTATATAACGCCAAATCCATTTTTATGTAAATAATCTGTTCTATTTAAAACAATTCAGTTTAGTATAAGTACACAGTTTAATTGTCAAAAACATTTCCATTTCAAACTATTCAATCAGTTATATGTAATAACTCAGTTAAGTGTAAATACAGTTTTAATGTCGAAAAACAGTTCTATTTCAAATAATTCAGTTAAGCATAAGCACGCAGTTTAAATGTAAGTACGGTTTAATAGTCAAAAACATTTCTATTTCAAGCTATTCAGTTTACTCAAACAATTCAGTTCTATTTAACAATTTAGTTCTATTTAACCCATAGATAGGGCCCTATCAGGTGCTACCACTCCGGGCCAGAGTGGACCTAGGAGCCATGGCAATGAAGAGGTACTCTGCATTACCCGGAGCTTTAGCACTGCTGGAACCTCACCATCAGATCGTTTAGTGTCATATCCAGGACACTCGTTAGCCCCAGCTGACTGGGCAATACGATCTGAGAGACGGTTAAACTGTTTGATTTACCCATCTCTTCCTCTACGAATATTCCATACAGAAAGGTAAGATCACCCCCTAAAAAATGGGTGTCTTGCGTATTAAATTAAACTGTACCTACACTTTTGGAGCTTTGAGACGTATGGAGTATTCCTTCATTGCCATTACTCTCAGGTTCACTCTGAGCCAGAATGAAAGTTTCTTTTAGGGTAGCATTTATTGGCCAAATAGATATGTTTAAGAATTATTCGTATTCGATCTGAGCGTGCGCAAAAAAAATAACTAAATATGAACATAAAATGAACACAATTCTCTAACCCCTCGGCCTACTATAATCCTTGATTGATATGCCATTAAAATTAATCAATGACCTCCACCAAAAGCAGGATTCGACACAAGATCAATTTTTAAGAATACAGAGTTTTTTCTTTCTTGATTGCTATACAAAGGATTAAAGAGCCTAGTCTGCCCTACTATTTATTATTCAGGACCTGAATGCAAAGCTACCAAATTTGATTCCTATACTTATCTGACTCAGAAGATTTCAAGCTAATTTTTCGTAAGTTTTCAAAAAGACTGCGTCATCCTTTTTTTTTTTTTTTTAAATAAGCTGAACTCTTTAGACTTGAATTTCTGCCATGTTGATGTTAACGCTTTATAAACAGCAATTCTTATGTTAAAAAATGATACTGAAATTTTTGCTATATTATTCATTATAATGTATATCTTATGATGAGGGTTGTATTTATTTTCCTCGGGTCTGTAAAGGTCGAGACTGGAGATAGCTTTAATGATATTACTGATAAAATCACTGTCCGAAGCAAACAACATACCAGTATTGGTATTCAGATGTCTAATGTAAATTGCAAAATTCACTGAAGCATTTATAGTCTCATTGTGGAACGCTGACCGCCCGGCTGAGTTTTGACCAAGGAAATCTAGCCAAATGTATCACCGGAATTTCTCTAATTGGACATGACAGAAGCATTGACAGGTGAGAGATTGGTTAGCATTCAAAGACGAAGAATTAAGTAGCAGTAGTGAGAAGGAAGCAAAAGAAAAACATGGAAAAGAAAAGCTGCCAAAGGAGAAAGAAAAGAAAGAAACGAGAAAGACTAGAAAAGAAAATGTAGGAAAAGTTTGGAAAGGGAAAAAAAACGAGGAAGAAAAATATTTTTTTTTTAAATTAATGAGAAGAATATGTAAAGTATGTGAGTTTTAAAAGAAAAACAAATTAGATCTTATAAATTAAATAGGTTTAGCCCCAACTGACGGGGCAATACGATCTGAGAGACGGTTAAACTGTTTGTTTTATCCAACACTTCCTCTATGAATATTCCATACAGAAAGGTAAGATCACCCCCTAAAAATCGTGTGTCTTGATTATAAAATTCAACTGTACCTACACTTTTGGAGTTTTGAGACGTATGGAGTACTCCTTCATTGCCATTACTCTCAGGTTCACTCTGACCCAGAATGAAAGTTTCTTTTAGGGTAGCATTTATTGGCCAAATAGATATGTTTAAGAATTATTCGTATTCGATCTGAGCGTGCGCAAAAAAATAACTAAATAGGAACATACAATGAACACAATTCTCTAACCCCTCGGCCTACCTTAATCCTAAATGAATGAAAGTTTCTTTTAGGGTAGCATTTATTGGCCAAATAGATTGGATTTAGGTGGGAGTTTCTCAACCCGACAATGTTTTTTATTGCAGGAGGTTAGGGAATCGCGGTCATTGTACATATATATTTACATCTTTTATGTAGATATTTCTTGTACACAATATATTATCAAGTATTACTGATACTAATTTTTTTAACAGATATGTTTTATTTATAGATAGGACCAACACAGGACCTATCACTCCGGGACAGAATGGAGCTGGCAGTAATGGCCATGAAGGGGTAGTTATCGCTGGAGTCACACTGTCAGATGCAGTTTAGAGTCATACTCGGTACACGGGGTAGGGTTTAAAAAGTTAGTAATACGTAAGCAAAGTAGATTTTAATTAAGTAGAGATCAGAAAAAAGAAAATTCCTTTGAATCTTAGTTGTCTAAATTTCTAAGACGAAGTTTGTTGATTTTTATCATTAAAGATTTTCGGACTATTGTCTTCATCTTTATTGTCATTTCCACACGTTTCGGATATGGCGGACCATATATGGAAGGAAAAGGGAAACCCTCTGTCCTTATGGGATAAAGTTGAAATAATCCTTTGAATCTTATTTCTATTGATAAATTCTAGTCGTCTGTCAAGGGAGCCCCGGGTGGTGTAATGGTTAGCAAACTAGACTAGCAAACCTTCACGAGTGAGTTCGAGTCCCATTGGATGCCCAATTCATACGGCCTTGCGCCGCATCTAAGCAAAAAGCTTAGTAAATTTCTACTTGTCGAGGGCAAGAGAAAGGCATTTTTCAATAACTTTGTAGAAAGATTAAGGCGTTGAAATGCTTTTATTTAGCATCTACTAAATTTGAACCTGAATGATTAATTTTAACGGCTGGTCAACCTGTCTTGGATTATTTATGTCTTGAGGTTAAGGAATTGCGTTTAATTTACACTTATACTGGTATATTTTGTTTAGTTGTTTCTTAAGAAATTTTTTAACAGCAATATGCCGTTGTTGTTGCATGAAGTTAGCGTGTATCTGTATTTTCTGAATATGTATTTAAATATCTGATCATATGGATCAGTATTCAGAATCATACATGCTTAAAGATTTTACAAGAACGAGGCTGCCTCTCAAGGAATTTTTTTCCTCTTGAATTAATTGTTTGTAACTTTTAAGCTGTTAATTGAATGAGATTCGTTTGTTTAGAACTTGCCAAAAAGGAAAATCGATTGCCTATGAGTGAAAAAGTAACTTTTTTTTCTATATCGACAAGACAAAATCTTTAATTAGTTCAAAGCCCACAATTCCAAAATGGTATGAATATATAGTGACTGATTCAATATATAAACTATCTTGTTTTGTTGTTCGTTGTTTTTTGTTTTTGTTTTTGAGAATCTGTAGAAAATTGAGAGTAAATTAGTCTTTCCAATTAACTAATTAAACAAATTATATATAAGGAAGAGCATATTTTCCTTTAATTCTTATTGTCCGTAAATTCTCCTCGAATGAGGATGAAGTAACTGTGCATATTTCATATCATCCAAATGTATCCCCAGACATTTCTACCCAGGATCAAAGGCAGGGAAAATGTAACTGAATTTTTACAGAAAACAAAATAATCATTCCTGTATTTGTATTTGGGTATTTTTTGAGGAAGTGTTAAGTGTTATACTCCAAAAGAATACCATTTTCATCTACATTTTATAGAGTGTAGTTTTGTAATAAATGTAGGATATATAAACAATTGATTAATTAATTATGACGGCTTGTCAACCTGTCTAGCGTTATTTTATGCCTAGAAGTTTAAAAATTACGTTCGTTGTCCATTTATATTAACGTTTTTTATGTAATTGTTTCTTTAGAGTTTTTGATTCATTTGCTTTCAAGTGTTCCCGTTGAATACGATTGTTTTTTATGCGACCCATAGATGGAACCCTAACAAGTAATACCACGCCGGAGCAGAGTGGACCTGGGAGTGATGGCTATGAAGAGGCACTCCACACTCCCTAGATTCCCAAGACTGGAACATCATCATATGTTGTTTACTTTCATAACCACCACCCATTTTTTGAGAGAGAAGAATTTAACCCTTCCTCAGAGGATACAATAAGCGTATTCTAATACCTACTAACAGGGTTACTCACAGGTGATGTTCATGCCATAAACTTTAGGATTATTTGAATACTCCCTTTTAAGGAATGGATTAAGGTTAGCTTTTATTTTTATGGTTTATATAGTTTATAATTTGAAAATTTGCTATATCTGTATGCACTCCAAGTTCTATATATAATGTAAGCTATGAGGTGCATAGGATAAGTTTCCAGACTTTTTTTGTACGGGCACTTGAAATTGTTGTAGACTCTTGAAAATTCAGTATCTTATTGTTATACATCTTATGAGATGACTGACCAATTTTTATGATTTCAGATTCAATTGAACAGCTACAGCAGAATTTGGAATACACCCTACTAAAGCCTGATTGTCACAGCTGGTCAATTTCAAAAATGCAATCTGACACTTTAGATGAACGATATGCAATAAAATTCTGTTTTAAACTTTGAAAAAATACCACAGAAACGTATGGAATGCTTCAGACTGCTTTTGGAGCTTCTTGCATAAATCGAGCATCAGTTTTTGAGTGGCATACGAGATTCAAGGAAGGCAGGGAGTCTGTGAGGGATGATGAGAGGTGTGGGAGGAGTAAGAAAGTCAATACACCAGAGTCGATTGGCCAAAGGGTTAGGGTTACTATGTTGAGGTTTTAAGGGAGTTCAGGAAGAGATTCTGTCAGAAGAGGCCAGCACTCTTCAAATCGGGTCAGTGGCGTTTCCATCCGGACAATACACCAATCCATAACTCCATCCTTGTCACAGACTATTTGACCAAGATGGGCTTCAAGACAGTTCCTCACCCTCTCTATAGTCCAGACCTTGCTCCCTGTGACTTTTGGTTATTCTCTAAGCTCACATGCTGTTGTTATGAGACAATTGAGGATATGAAAGAGGCTGTGACGAAGGTCATTGACACGCTTACACAAGAGGACTTAATGGGGCTTTCCAGAATTTGTTGGAACGGTACAACAAGTGCATTGCAGCCGGAGGAGATTACTTCGAAGGGGACTTGTATTTCCACTTGATTATAGTCAGAATCATTCCTAAGTATACATGTCTAATTCCGCCAGTCCCTAGCCAATAATTTGTTACTAGAGAGTCTTCATTGTACTGGGTTCCCGAAAATTCACTGCCCTACATAAGTAATCGTTCATTTACGACCAAGTCTTGCTTTCCCACGTTGACACTTGCAACCTAAAGCTTCACATCTTGAGTTTCTAGATGAAAATAAAAAAATGTTGTTATCTATTACCCAAGCCAACAATAAAACAAAAAGAAATACTGTATATCTGGTGAAATCAAAGTGCTCATAAAAATGTTCTGAAGCTGTCCATTTCATTATTCCTTCTGGATCATATTATGAAATGGAGGGTCATTGTCGGGAAGTTAGAATAAAAACAATCATGGTAGGCAAGTTCTTCTGTTTCTGCCATTATTTGATGATTCATTGTGTTCTGTGGGATTTGATATTTTTGAGTGCTTTAATGATATTAGACATATGAATTTGAGTTTTGCCGTCACTTTTTTCGCTGTATGACAATGCTGTACATTTTATTTCAGCCTTTCGATGGGAAAATCACTTTAAAATTCAGTACGTGGTTCATTAAAATTCGGAAATTTGTTTAAAACTTTTCTGAAACTTTTATCATTTTTCTCCTATTTCAATTTTGTTGCCTCTGATATTTCTGAGATATTGAGACTTATTTGAATTTTTTCAAAACATTTCTTAGAATATTTAAATTTCTTTAGGTTATTGAATTGAGTTTATTGAATGAATAATGTGTGGTTATGCCTAGTCAAGTTTTCTTCTCATGTGTGTCGTAACGAAATCTCCGAACCGAATAAGATCAAATAGAATGACATTTTTACATAGTAAATAAGTTTAAACTTTGTAGTTTTCGTTAATTTTATCCCTAATTTTTTTTTTTTAATTATTACTTTTTTATGACATTGTAATTTGTAATCATTTAAACAGATTCAATCTGAGTTTCTTTCTGTGGCCTAAATAACATTTTTTTAATATATGCGACTCTCGGTAGCAAAATATTCAGACGGGCTGGGCAAAAATAAATGTTTTTGTTTTTTATCAAGGTCTCGAAATTATAGGAAAAAAATTAAAATGTCTCATCAGACAAGAGTTGTTTTTTTTTATGTTGGCTAATGTTATTTAAAATACTGACTGTTACAAGACAAATAACGACTACCTAGTAACAGCTGGTATTGTAAGTACTCTGAGGCCTGGGTGCCTTACTAGCAAAGCTTAGTTATTACTAATTACAAAAATTAGTAACTGCAATCATTCTAGTGCCTGAAAAAGATAAATATATACTTGTTGTATAGTAGCTCATACCACGTTACTTCCGGTATCACGGAAGTATAAAAGACACTGTGTCTCTTAAGTTAAGGTGAGATAGAAGCAGAAAGAAAAGTAGAGACAGAAGAGCTCTGAAGGACGTCGGTCAGTAGAAGACCAACTTCGAACGTAACACCTACAGCGAGAGACTTATAATACTAGTCGGACTGTACCACTAGAGTTAATATATAATTAACTTTGTTTCACTCTGTATCGATTCCTTACCACGATACAACAATACTAAATCCTAATCACAGTCAAACGAGCAGTGAACTTTCGCAGAATTAACAAGAGACACTTCCATCATCGAAAGACCGCAAAGTTACTACACTCTGATCCTTTCAGAAGAGATATTCTATGCATGGATTATATCTTAATTTTCAACAAGTCCTATAATCTATATAAATTTCGTTTAGTTTCTTTGTTTTATGACATATCAACCTTCGTGGGTTATTTAATGTCATCTTTGTAGAAGAACAATAGTGGTACAATTTAACGCACAGCTAGGGAGATAAGGGGTTTTACACCTTTACAAAGAATATTACACAGTGAACGCAATAGTGATACTGGGGTTTGAACTCGCTTACTACGATTTTGCAGTCCAGCACATGAGCCACTAAGCCACGGTTACTTCCCTATTTCTATACTGAGAACCGTGATACTATTTACCCAAGCCCTCCGCTCGGGCAGGATATGACACAAGGTCAATTTTTAAGCGGATTTTAACAGGTTTGAATTCAGAGTTTTCCTTCTCCTAGACTATTTGCCTAACCAAGGCTGAAGAACCTAGTCTGTCCTACTATTTACCCATAGCTGGAGGGAGAATAATTGGATTCATACCTTTCCGAAGGGTATTAGTGCTATGTGAAATGTAATCAGTCTCGTCCAGGATTTGAACTCGTATTGCCGTGTCCATTATCACGGTTCTCGGGAGGTGCCCGTGGTGTAGTCGTTATTGTCGTAGGACGACAATAACGACTACACCACGGGCACCTCCTGAGAACCGTGATAGAATATAATACTAGACGTGTTTACAAAATTTTAGCTTGCTTGTTTTGAAATGTTTGTTGGCCTGATTCAGAATATTTCCGTTTAGCCTCTGTCGTTTTCTGTTACATTGCAACACTGGACGTTGTCCAAGACTTGAAACATCTTCTTCTTTTTCTTCTCTCCCACTTTCTCCTTTTCTTTCCCCCTTGCTTACAAAGCTGTTCACAAGTCATGTAAGATAGGTCCCACACATTTCCTCTCTCATCTTATCAAATGCTTCATCTTATGAGACGCACTTTGATTGTTGCGACTTGGCTCTGGGCTAAAAGTTGTTGACTTGTAAGATATCATCGTTTCTTGGTATAAACTGCGGTACGGTGCTGTAAAAAAATAAAACGAGCTTGTTCCTTAAGGAATTGTGAACCTCATTCAGGTTCCATGTAACGGAAATGTTCCTTCCATTGATTCTAAGTTTACACAACGTAAACCATTTAAGATTGACTTCCTGGTTTAAATCTGATTGTTCTTGATTGAAATATCTCTTATATAAGGACATTGAAAAGAGAATAATGCTCAGAATCTTGTCACACTACATTTATCTCTCTCTGTCTCTATCTGTTTATCTCTTCTCATATATCTCCATCTATCTCTCCCAAAAAGTCTTTTTACATCTCTCCTCAACTTACCTCTCTATCTCCCCGTCTCTCTGCATCTGCATGTCTTTCTCAACTTCCCTTATTCTCTCTATGTATATCATCCTCAGACTCTCTTTCTCTATTTCTCCCTAGACCTTTCTTTCTTTCTTTCTTTCTCTCTCTCTCTCTCTCTCTCTCCTATTCATTTCTATGCCTCTCTCTCACCATCTTTTGATCTATCTCTCTATCCTTCTCCATCTTTTTGTTTCTATGTTTTTCTCAAAAGTTTATTTTCATACATAATAGTGTCGAAAAAATTCGAACAAATGACTGTATGAATATCAAAAAGCATCGATAGATTGAAACAGTTTCAAATTAATAAAGTATTTATTTTTATTTATTTACCCAACCTCTCCACCATGGGCAAGGTATGGCACAATGGCAATATCTAAGCGGAATAAAGCTGTTTTAAGTTCAATTTTTCATTCTCCTAGACTGGTTTTCTTACCCAGACTAATGAATTTTCTATCATCATTTACAGTGCGAAAATGACATTTATAAATACCAAATTACAAGTCGACGTAAGATCAGATCACACTAAAGCCATTAATTCCAGAAAAATAATTGAAATTAAGCCGTGATGAACCGGCACAATACTTAAAAGGGGGGCCATTTAATAACATCACAAACGATAAGCAATCTGCTGTCGCTATATCAGATTAAGCAATTCTTAGTAAATAATAACCTGCTCTTTGTGTAGCGTACTGGTTAGTTAGCAGATTAATGAGTTGGGTTCTCACTGGGTATCCCCTTCCGCTTGTGCATAACCAGGCTCAACACCAAAGTACCAGACTTATTAATCAGTTTTCATATTATTGTGCCTTCCTGAATCGTCTTTATTCAGTTGTTTAAAACATTCTTTCAAAACTTTAAACCTTTTCTTATATATGTTTCCAGCTTGTGTGTTATTATCATTAAGTTCACTTAGATGTTGTCTTGCTTTCAGTGCATTAATCACAATGTATACTGAGTTGAATATGCAGTTTACATTCAGCCATGAGTTCCATCAGAATAATATATAATCATTTTTTGCTTATAATTCTTAGAATATGCAGAATACGATAATGCTTTGTATTATAAATAATTTCCGTTTTTCAAGCAAGTTGTAACAACGAATTCCAAATTTCTAATGTTTTAAATGTAACTAGAAGTTGCCTAATTAAAGATTGGCTTCATCGGTCCTTTTTATTTCTCTAGTGAAAGAGTGTGCATCTTAATTCAGTCTACGATCTCACGCCTCTAAAATGGAAAAATTGAAAGAGAATATTTGACGTAATATTGTGGAAGTTTAAGAATAACAAAAACGCTAGAGAAACAGCAATGAAAACTATGAAAATTTGTCGTTTTAATGGTCCAGATATCATTACTGATCGGCAGGTTTGAAACTGGTTTTCAAAGATTCATTCAAGCAATATATCATTGAAAGTTGAAGCCAGACCAAGACTCTCATCAGGCCTTACTTGATCAAGATACTTTAAGAGAATTAGTGGAACTGAAAACACCCAAAAGTACTCGAGTATTAGCACTTGACCTCAACACATCAACAATCTGCTGTTGGAAAAAGATAGGAATAGGGTGCAAGCTGGGCATTTCGGGTCTTCATAATCTTAATGAGAAGAATAAAGAAAATCGCATATCCACAGCGACAATCTTCTTCTAGGACAGAGAAATAAACCTTTTCTTAAGAATATCAGTAAAGATAACGAAGAATGAATTTTTTATGATAATTTTCAACGGATTGAGAAGGATGAATCTCCGGAACTTACCGCAAACGCATAGAATCATGAAAAGAAGTCAGGCTGTGTGAATGACGGAATTCATCGCAGTATTCTTTATTTTGAGTTTTAAAATCGCAGACACTCAATGCAGACTTACACACACAACAGCTGCAACGTGAATATGAAAATCTCTTTAGAAAACGTCCTGCACTTATCAATTAGAAAAAAAAAACTTTGTGCTTATCAATGTGTTGGGTATCACCTACCTTTTCAGCATAATGAGCTGTTCCATCTGCCATATATGGCAGTAGCGGAGATCAGTCTGGGGAGGAATAAGCCTACAAGTCAGACCAGAAGAGCCGTTCCTATTGTTGAAGTATATCATTACTCTATCACTAATCCTATGTCCATATTACTTACAGTCTCTCTCTTGTAAATACTCTTTCCTGTAAATATAACTATTTTCCTCACATATCGTGGTTTGTCTTATTATTACTACTACTTGTGTTCATTAACCAGAACACAACACAATGATAAAGGAAAGCCACATTCAGCAACAATCACTCAGAAAAAAAAAACAATGGATTTAATCTGGTCTTTTCAACCCTATCCACAATATTTACCAGATCTTCCGGTCGGTGATTTCAAAATGTTTCTTTTTGTTTTCTATAAAATGATGAGGACAAAAAAATTCTCAAGATCAAGTAAAAAAGTTTGTAGGAAACTTCCTGAGCTGAATTTTACATAAAGGAATCAACAAGCTACTTGATAAATACCAAAAAGTGATTTACAGTAAAATCGCGAATATACAACGGATTGATATTAATTCATTCGTGAATGAATTATATTTTACCTAAACAAAAAGTATCTGTGATTAAACCCAAAGTAAATAGACGAATAAATATAAAAAATACTCGTCAAATATTCCCCGAATATTGAGCAAATATAGTGATATCGGCCTGTCAGTAAGGTTGAATGTATCCCCTGCAAAGTGGTAAGACTCTCACTCCCAAAATAAACGAATGTCCATGTATAACAATAAACTGCACCTAGTGGTGAGACTTCTGTCCTGGAACTCTGAAGAATGTCAAGTATCCCTTCATAATCTTTAATCCCAGGTCCACCCTTATCTTGAGTGGTAGTATGAGTTAGGTTCCTTTCAATAGATCCAATAGATCAGTTTAAAAATTATTCCTATTCAAAACTTGGTTTCCATTTAACTGTAAATTATTTGTATTCAATAAGAACACTTGATTTACATACAACTAAATTATTTCTATTGACGATTGTTACTTGAAACTGTAATTTATAGCTCAAGTATTTTATTTCTTACTTAAAACCATATAATTGTTTGCAGACAAATGATTATTATCAAATAGAAATAAATACTAGTGTAATAACACCCCTCGCCGGCTGACCCCACTATATCAGCTTCCTTAAACCACTTATAGCCATTAGATCAGATCGTCTTGTGGTTTTTTCTCATTTCCGACCAGGAGCATTACACATTCCTTTATAGATACGCAAAGCACAACCGAGAGGGTGAGAGAAAAGAACAAACGAACAACATGGACTTGGGTCAGCTCCAAACGCAAGAAAGGGGGAGTCTGTGACACCGAGCATTCTGTGAGCTAACATTAGCGTCTACTCGAACGAAATTCTCACAAGCCACCAGCAATGCTGACATCTTCTCGTGTTGGTTAACCCGGCCTCTGTAGGTCAACAGGTCTTAGCAGTCATCTTTCTGACGTCTGTTGACTCTCTTCTCTGCCCTTTTTCCATCTTCTCGCTGTGTCCTTCTCTGGACTGCTATCTCAAGCCGACTGTTCTCTTCTGCCCTCCTTTGTCAACTGACTCTCTCTGTCTTCCCTGGGACCTTCCTCCCCTCCTCCACCTCCGGTCTCGCTAGCGACCTTGCCCTCGGGCCCTTTGTGTGGGTTTCGCTGACCGGCGCCAACACAAACGGAAATGAAAGCTACCTATTGTGTCACACTAGAAACTCTATAATTATTAATATTATATAGGAATATTTGAAATCATACAACTGTGTGTAAATTATTTGTATTTGATAGGAATTTTTGATATCATATAACTATATAAATATGTTCAAAAACTCATAAAGAAAAACTGGACAAAATTTCCTAACCACTCGACCTAAATAACCCCTGACTAGCTGATTTGCCGTTAAAATCAATCAATATTATTGGGCAATTTTCTATGCAAACTATCCGCAGATGTACCTTTAATTTCCAACAATGTTAACGTTAATCAGATAAAAATCATAAGTAGATGTGTACACATCCCGCCATAAATTAAGGGATTATTTAAGTATGGAATAACGCTTTTAATTTCCTCTAGATCGATAAATCGGGCTGGTGTGTTAAAGATTAATTAGCATCGATAGACTGAAAGAACTTCAAATCAACTGAGTTTATACTTTTATTCATCTACCCACCCCTTGGGTCACGGACAGGATGTGAAATAAGGAGAGTTTTTAAGCAAAGTAAAGCTATAAGGCTTTTTCCTTCTCCTAGGTTGTTTTCCTAAGTAAGACGAAAGAATCCAGTCTGCGTTACTACTCATAACTTGAAGGAGAAAGATTGATTCATGGTCTTCCCAAGGGCATTGGCATGAAGGAAAATGCAATCAGCTTTGACGAAATAAAATTTGGTCACCAGATTCTGTTTCCTTCGACGGTAACCGTTAAGCTCAGCACACACAAACACACACTCACACACACATATATATATATATATATATATATATATATATCGAAGGTTGTAATCGTACAAAATGGACACGGCGACACACGAGTTCAGATCCTGGACGAAGCTATTTGCATTTCCTATAGGGACTATACCCTTGGAAAAAGTAGACATCCAACTATTCTCCCGCCAACTATGAGTAAATAGTAGGACAGTCCTTGGTATGGCAACCAGTCTAGGAGAAGGAAAACACTGAATACAAACACGTTAAACTTCACTTAAAATATTAATCTTGTATCATATCCTGTTCCTACGGAGGGAATGGTCTATATATATATATATATATAATCTTATATGAAATTGGTATTTTTCTTTCCCGCGTTCTAAATAACATGACAATGAAAGTGATTTTAAAATGTTATATAGTTCAAAACAATTTTTTTTTCTTCTGTTTTGATGAGAGAAAATATATCAGGTAAATTTCAGTCACAGAAAGAAAGAAAAAGAAAAAAAACGCAAAAAACGAAACAGTTTCTCTAAACTCATTTATTTTGTCATTGGCTTCCCTGTTGGCTAAACAAAGTTAAATCTGGATCATCAGACAAAATAGAATTAGACTAAAAAGGCTGATGGTGAGTTTAAAACTAAATTTACTGACATTTGATCTCATTGCCACTAACGTCTTTCGGTAGATATGTACCTGTGTGCGTATCTGGATGTAGATATAAACTTGTGTTATGAAGATTCAAAAGAGAATAGACTGGTTTTGTTTATTATTCTTACTTTTTTTTTTTTCTGACTAAATCTGTTCATTCCGTTTCTTAGAGGCAAAAGTCGGTTACTATTTTTGTTCAGGTAAAAATAAGACAAAAAGAATCGATGTATTATTTTAACTACGCAAAGACCAAAAGCTTTTACGGGGAGCTACGTGTGGGTCATTAGATTTATTAGCAAAAAAGGTGAATAAAAGATGTTTCCACTTACCATTGAATACGTTAGTTTTTTCTTTTCTTTTTTTTTTCTGCCAAAGATGGTTTTCCTGCAATTTTTATGACTCTCAGAATGTTTTTAAAAAATGTGTTTAGTACATAAACATCTTCATGGCTGAATATTGTTTTGTTAAGATTTGATTGATGAATGATTCATTTTAGCGGCATGCCAAGCCGTGTAGGGATGTTTTATGCCTAGAGGTTAGAGAATCGCGTTACTACTTGCTTTTTCGTGTAGTTAACTAACAGCTTTTTTGTACACAGTTATGACATCAAACCAAAGACTTGAAAGTTAGAATCATTGATTTTAATGGGATGTCAACCCATACAGGGTTATTTCATGTCGAGACATTAGAGAATTGCTTAAATTTCATGTTTTTATATATATATATATATATTGACGTAATTGTTTCAAAAGAGTTTTTTTTATTGTTTTATCATATCAATTGTTCTTCTCTAATAATTATTTTGGACAAAATTGTATGGTTTCAGGTACTCCTATCTAATACTAACAATTCGCAGACAGACTTCTCAAACCCATAAACTAGAACTTTTTGGAGGTGCCCGTGGTGTAATGGTTATCGTCGTAGGAAATGGACACGGTGACACGAGTTCAAATCCTGAACGAGACTGATTGCATTTCATATCGCACTTATACCCTTGGGAAAGGTATGAATCCAATTATTCTCCCTCCAGCTATAGGTAAATAGTAGGGCAGACTGGGTTCTTCAACCTTGGTTAGGCAACTAGTCTAGGAGAAGGAAAACTCTGAATTCAAACCTGTTAAACTCCGCTTAAAAACTGACCTTGTGTCATATCCTGCCCGAGCGGAGTGGTTGGTAAATAGGATAAACTAAAACTTAATAGGCACTACTGCTCCCGGTTAGAGATAACCTGGGAGAAATCGCTATATAGTGATACTCTACTCTCCCCAGATCTCCAGAATTGATGCCTATCTCCTGGTGTAGTTAAGTGTCATTCCCAGGCCAGCCCTTTTTTTCGGACTCTTACTCCTCCGTAGAAGATACAATCGGTGTATTCCAAACCGAACAAACAGTGCTGTCATTTGATCTGAGCAATATAAAGTGATTTGAAAAGTAATGTTAAAGGTTTCCAGATGAAATAAAAGTCCTTTCAAATGTATCATTAAATGAAACTGTCAATAACTGTTGTGTCCTTTATATACTACGAATTCTTCAGATTAATGAAGCCCATTCGACTGGGGCCGTAGAATACGCCGACTGCAGGTCTACAATGGTGTAAAACCCCTCCCAGTAAGTGTCAGAGATATGACAAGAAACCTTTTGATGGTGTGGCTCCAATCCAGAAGCTTTGGGGAATTTGGAAGAAGCCTTCATTGCAATTCCTCCAAGGTCTACTCTAACCCGGAGTGGCAGTACCTGTTAGAGACCTATCTGTTCGTCTAATAGAAATATTTGATCCTTTTCTATACTTGAAACCATTGACTGTGTGCAAACAAATGACTTATGTTAATTTCTTTTTGTTTGTTTGTTTTGGTTAGGTCTTATGGCATAACAACCAATATAAGTTATATCATACTAAGTCCTGTTTATACATACATTAAATATATGATTTGTTAACACATTTTTGTTATTAACATTTAAGAACTAGCCTGACCTCATTTTTGGGAGGTGGGGCGGAATGGGCATACTGTTAAATTGTTTTCAAGTATTATTATATCACAGTCACAATTTTACATCAGTCATTTGTTTTCACACATAATTCGTAGGTAATTTCATTTTTAAATGAGTTACGGCAAATTTGTTGGTTGGTTTTGTTTTATAACATATCAATCATTCTAGGTTATATAATGGCAAATCCTTTTTATACATATATAGCAAATATATGATTTCTAAAGACATTTTGTAGATAACATTTCAAGCGAGTCTGAGCTCATTTTTTTACACACAGTTAAAAGGTTTCGCTTATTTATCTCTCATAAGAAAAATTCTATTAACTATTATGAGTAGAAGGAAGAGTAGTGCTAGAGCTAAATTGAAAGCTGCCAGCCGTCAAAAACGAATATACTTGTGGAAACAACATTTCGAGAAATTACTCTGAAAACCGCCGAAAGTTACAGACGAACCAATCACAAAAATTATTAGTAATCAACTAGACATCAAACGTGAACAGTTTACGCAAAAAGAAATCGACTCAGTACTAAGAAAAATTAAAAATAGGAAAGCAGCAGAGCTTGACGAAATACCCCCAGAAGTATGGAAGACCAGAGAATTCAATGACATAGTGTTACGATACTGTAACGCCGTATATAACCATAACAGGATAAGCAGATGGACAAAGGCATGCATCCTCCCTTTCTTCAAGAAGGATGACCTTGAATTAGCCTAGAACTACCCTTACATCCATAGCGGCGAAGATCTACAATGCTCTAATACGCAACTACATAGAACCCAAAATTGAGAAAATGCTGAGGAAGAACCAAAATGGCTTTCGGAGGAATCGAGCCATGACATCCCGAATTTTGACAATCCGTCGAATTCTAGAAAGTGTTCGGGCAAAAAACCTCGAAGTAACACTATTATTCGTCGACTTCTGCAAGGCATTTGACTCCATACACAGAGGGAAAATGGAGGAAATACTTCTTGCCTACGACCTCCTCAAAGAAATTGTTGCAGCCATAATGATGCTATATAAAAGCATGAAAGTGAAAGTCCGCTCACCGCATGGAGACACAGACTACTTCGACATTGTAGCAGCTGGGCTACTAGGAGATGCATTTGCCTCATACAAATTTATTATCTGTGTAGACTGCGTGCTTAGAACGTCTATAGATTTAATGAAAGAAAACGGTTTTAAGCTGGCAAAGGAAAGGAGCAGAAGATACCCCGAACAAACTATTTTGGATGCAGACTACACCGATGACATAGCGCTCCCTAGCTGAATCCCTGCTACATAGCTTGGAACGAGCGGCAGGTGGCATAGGCCTCCGTGTCAACGAGGACAAAACAGAATACATGTGCTTTAATTAAGAGGTGACATCTCCAGACGAAAGAGCTGTCCTCTAAAACTATCTCGGAAGCAGCGTCTCATCAACCGAGAATAGCAAAGGTATGGACAGCCAACGAGAGACTATCGGTCATGTGGAAGTCAGACATGACTGATAAAATAAAACGCAGTTTTTTCGATACTGCTATATAGACGTACCACATGGACATTTACTAAATGTATAGAGAAAAAGCTTGACGGTAATAACACAAGAATGCTGCGAGCCATATCGAACAAGTCCTGGGGGCAGCACCCCACAAAACAGATGCTATACAGTTGCCTACCACCCATCATGAAAACTATCCAAATTAGATGAACCAGACTCGTGAATGGGCCATGATGTTAAGTTGAATTATTTGTATTTCACAGCAATACTTGAAACCACTTAACTTTTTTTTTTCAAATGAATGAGCAGTGGTGAATAGAATTATTGAAATCACTTCACTGTATGCAAAGAAATGATTAAGTTCAAATTTATTTATTTGCATTAGATATCAATAGACGATTTAACTGTGTACTAATAAATAATCACTCATTTTAAAATAAAAATACCTGCAAACTATTTACTTACAAATCATACATATATATATAAGCAGAATTTGGCATAAAATAACCCTCAAGGGTTTATATGACATTAAATCATATAACTTAATCACAATCAGACAAATGAATTTCTAAATATTCTTAGTATTATGAAAACCACATTTCAACTGATCAGATCTTCAGCCTTCGCACTTGTGTAAATCAGAAAAAATCAAATGGGGCTCCTATAAAATACTGCAATTTCGAATTGACTGAGTATTTTTTAGGTAGTGTTGTTGAAAAAGGATTATTTTTGTTATCTGTCTTTTTAGTTTTTTTATATAAAGAATTTTTATTTTTATTTTTCACTTGGAATACATCCTTGAAAGAGCAAAAAGATAAATCAGGTGTATCGTTGTGTTAAGAAGATTACGAAGAATTGGTTCGATTTTCGAAATATGAAATGCCACGTGACTTCAACATATTTACCGGTCACTCAAATTGGTCTCATCACAGAGCCACAAGAAATCCATTATTATGGTAATATGAGGGGTTAACGTTTTGCATGTCTATATTTATCGAAACACACATAAAGAACTTTTGATTTTTCTGGTTCATTTATTTAACTGCATATCAAACTTAATACCAAAGCCCTCCTTGTAGAAGAACAGTAGTGGTTCTGTTTAATCCATAACTTTCTGCATACCTTTTCCAGGTGTACTACTCCGAAAGTTAACGTAACAGCATCACTGTGAAGGGTATTCCACCATCGCTGCTGAGTTCTTCAGGGGCGCCATATCTTTGAAAAATGTCACGGCATATCGAGATGAGTCTTGACGCATTGGCTTGTTCTTGAAGAACTCAGCAGCGATGATGGATCACCCTTCACATCCCCACTATGGTGGTTGGGGAGTGTTTCGACAACTTGACCTGTTGTGTCCCATCGGCGGGTTCGCAGCGCCATGTAGAATTGGTCAGGTTGCGTACGGCAATTAGTTACGATAACCGAGAGTAATTAATTGCGTTAGCAAAGAGCGATCAGTCGTGAATCCATTTAGGAGTGCCTTCAAGTGGGTTGCGAGAAACATCATCATTCGGGGCAAGCGACAATGTAGCGCTCATTTCACCAGACGCTATCCTTGCAGCAAGACACAAAGAACTGCAATACAAAAAATTAATAGAAACCATACCTCCGTAAAGCGTCCACTTGGCAGACAAAATAAAGCAGGTAGGTGTTATTGTTATTCTACAATGACTAGAATTCGAACTCCCTTCTTGCGAGGTCGCAGTTTGTCATTGTGCCATGGGGACTATCCCAGAGCTTTTGACGTGTATGATTTCTATACTTCTTTCTTGAGTCGTTTAAACGGTCGTTCAGCGACCATCTAATCATTTAATCTGTTGACCGCTATCATTGTTTTTATCTACCGTCTTCTTCATATTCCTTTTTGTTTGCTCTTATTCATTGGTGAAACCCCAACATTCTTTATTTTCGTTGCAGCGACAATAAATAAAGTGCACATCTTATTTTGCTATAACTACAATTATTTTCTCACCTTTCACGGCCTTATAGGGATTTTGTGAGCATAGGAGGAATAGTCAACTGCTCCATTCTGACGTTAACTTATTCTTAACTTTCAACTTTTCAGATTTATGTGAGCTTATGACCAATGAAATCCGTGCTTTCATTTATTTTCGAGGTTATCACCCATCACTCAAATCCACGCCGTTCATTGTTTAGGGTCTATTCAAATTCTACACATGTCAATTATAGCTTTCATCAGTTAACTATGAAACATGAAATCATGAGTTTATTGTAGCTGTCCCTCCCGCAGCAAGTTTATTCATTGTAATTTTATATATTTTATCATTTGAGATTATTTTAACGAAATGATACTGATTTTTCTGGAATACGTTGTATTTTCACCTTTACTTCATGTAATTTCTTTGTATTATAGTTGTCAATACAATCAGATTATGTATGCCTTACTTTGCTAAATAAAATCGCTTTTTTCCATTATGTGTGGAAACAACTCAAAATTCTGTTAAATGTTTAAACACGTTTTCTATTCCAGTGAATGAAATTTTTATACCCGAATAGAAAAATAAGTAAAAATAGAATCTTAGATTCTTTGTACACGTACTGTTAAAATCTGAGATGATTTGAACAAGAATTGATCAATTTATTAAATTATGGAATTGATTTTTCTGCAACATCCTGTATATAATTGGGATGCGACAGATTTTCCCGCCGTCTGAGTTTGAGATTCAGCTTCCGTTAAAACTGATTTTCTTCCCTGACACATTTTAGTATTATCTAATCGTCTAAAAAGAAATTTAAGAGGGCGTTATATTAGAGTTTAACCCATCGTAATTCTTTGGGGGCATATCGCTAATTAAATCAACTGTCCCCTTAAAAATTGCTTTAAGGCAGGCAAACGGGTATTTCAACATATGCTTGATATACAAGATTTGGAAACATAATCTGTCTAGCCAGTGAAAAAAATCATGGCGGGATAGAATAATTTATATCTACTCTTTTAATGTCGACATACTGGGAAAAAGACTCGACCGTGGGAACCGCCTTTGGAGAGAATTGTTTGGTATTTTTCTTTCAAATAATCGTAGAAAGTATACTGTGGAATAATACTCGTCTTGTATTCCACTCATGAAGAGAACGCAGCACTGCTGGCTAAACAAATTCTTTGATGTGCTTGCAAGGCAGAATACTGATCAGACATGAACTGTCAACAGAGTACGATGCTCTACGGACCGACGTTTGTTACTAGTGTTTGCTATCCGCTGGGCTTATTTTTCCTGCCTGATAAGATGAATAAAATAGAACAAAAGAAACAAAACAGGAAGAAATATATATATATATATATATATATATATATATACACATATTTGTGAGTGAGGCTACACATACATGTAATATTTACTTACATAGAATGTATAGTAACAAACGTGGTATATATATATGTGTGTGTGTGTATGTGTGCGTAAAAAAAGAAAATAGTAAATATATATATATGTAAAAGTACAACATATATATATATATATATATATATAATATTCTAAAAGGCTATTCTATATATATATATATACATATATATAGTGTGTGTGTGTGAGAGAGAGAGAGAGAGAGAGAGAGAGAGAAAGAAAGAGAGAGAGAGAGAGAGAGTTAGTAAATTAATAAATCCGTGCCAGAACGATTAAAAAGGATATATCTTACCCGTCCATAATTAAATTTTTTATATTTTTTGTAAATGCACTTAATTCAGTAAGGAATATTAATCAGACCGATTGAACGATATAAAATTGAAATTCAAAATTAATATTTAGTCATTTATTTGTCTGGCAACAAATTTATTGATCCTTCCCCGTACATATATATATATATATATATGTGTGTGTGTGTGTGTGTGTGTGTGTGTGCATATATATATATATATAATATGTGTGTGTGTGTGTATTCAAAATCTTAGAATTTATAAAAGAAAAAATACCGAGAGATGAAAGACGAGGAATGAAAAAATTAACATAAAATATGAAAGACAAAAGCAGATGAAAAGAAAAAAAAGCATAAATTATGAAGGAAAAAAGACGATGAATAAAAAAAACAATAAACAAAATCTGAAAGAAGAAAGAGAGGAGAAAAAAGGAAAGGAAAATGGATGGCAGACAAAAAGTAAATATATAAAATCAAAAAGAAGTACCAGATATTAAATGTCCCAAATTTATTAAAAACAAAAAAAACAAAAAAAACTATGTTTCGAATTCCATTCATGATTTTCTTTGTCCCGTGGAATTATTTGGATTTTCAAGTTTTTAGGAAAATCGGATCGAGTTGAAAATTGCATAGAAACGAACGGGCCGAGTGAAAAAAAGAATTTGGATGGTAAAAAAAATCAACAAATGCTGTGAATTTGAATGTGTGAATAAATTTGGACGCAGAATATGCAAGAAGGAAGAAGTGAAAAATACATTTGGAATTCTGATGGAAATTCAGTGTAATTGATGTGTGAATGTCTTTCGTTGTATTTACAATTGAATTAGATGCACATGGCACTTTCAACTCAAACGGCCGATAAATATCAATTACAGATAATACAAGTATTTGTAGATCCCAAATGCACAGAGCTATGCATTCTACACAGGTGTGTTGATGTTAACCTATACAGACAAAGACATTCTATCGTATTTTGCATGTCTACGCCATTGCCTACAAATAAAACTTTTACAGTATCGATTAACTATTCTCTTTATTTATTTATTCATTTTATCCCATCCCTCAAGCACACACACACACACACACACACAGATAAGAAAATAGAATTGACGCATACGTAAATGTAAGGCTACAATATTAGTTAGGTAGAAACATTTTCCAGTGTCAAAAGAATTGAGTACTTGAAATATTTGCATCCATTCTCTTCTATAAGCTATAGTATTTTCCATATAAATAACACTCTACTCATTGGCCTAATGAGTATAATGTACGCTAATGGTCCGGGAGACCGGGATTCAATTCCAGGTTGAGTCATATCAAAGACTCAAAAAATGGTTCTTGATGCCGCCTTGCTTAACACTCAGTATTATAAGGTAAGGATCAAGGGTCAAGTGAAGCTATCCAGGTAATGGAGTGGCGCCCTCCCCTACACCTCAGTGTAGTAGCTATTAAAAAGGGAGTCTTCGGGTCACCCTCGACTAAGGTCGCCAACTTACTTATTTTCCATGTAGAATTGTGCGTTCATTGAGAATTTTTGCACAAACTAACATGTCCATGCACCCGCATAGACGTTAATGGGTTAAAATCTTTTTAATCTGACTTCTATTTAATAAATTTCCCTCGTATAATAAACAGAAAAAAACATTTAGTTATGATTTAGTTATGTTGAAACAAAAATATATTTTTTGAGAAACAGAGTAAAACACAACTGAGATTTTTATCATTGCCGTTAAAAATATTTCTTAAGAAACAACTAGACAAAATATACCAGTATAAGTGTAAATTAAACGCAATTCCTTAACCTCAAGACATAAATAATCCAAGACAGGTTGACCAGCCGTTAAAATTAATCATTCAGGTTCAAATTTAGTAGATGCTAAATAAAAGCATTTCAACGCCTTAATCTTTCTACAAAGTTATTGAAAAATGCCTTTCTCTTGCCCTCGACAAGTAGAAATTTACTAAGCTTTTTGTTTAGATGCGGCGCAAGGCCGTATGAATTGGGCATCCAATGAGACTCGAACTCACTCGTGAAGGTTTGCTAGTCTAGTTTGCTAACCATTACACCACCCGGGGCTCCCTTGACAGACGACTAGAATTTGTCAATAGAAATAAGATTCAAAGGATTTTCGGACTATTGTCTTCATCTCTATCGTTATTTCCACAACGTTTCGGCCGATATGTCCTCCGACCTTCTTCAGGTGTTTGTCGAACTCGGTAACCTTTACGGAACTTCGAACTAAATCCTTTATTGACTCCAAGGAGTTGCCTATTCTGATTCCGTTAGCCATACCCGGGTACAAGTGTTACATATTCCTGTATTGTTACTCGCCGGCAGTCAGGATTGAACCTGCAACCTCCCGATAATTATCTCCTTAGAAGCTTCGCGTAACGGTTATAAGCGTTAGTTCCCTATGTGTCCTGCTGGACAAAACTGAGATTTTTAAAGATTATTTTTGTCTGAGTCATATTATTAGAAGTATTTTGTATGTGTTTTTCTACCTTATTTTCATGGAACCGAAATAACAAGTCACGTATTTTTTCTTTACATAACTAAAAACATTGCCAGAAAAATTATGTCAGTCAGTATTTTAAGGCATTGAAATAAAAGAAAGTTACAAAATTCATTGTGTTAAAATAATTATCAATGAGGGTTCGAGTCAGGCCGTTGACTCAAACAAAAGTCAAGGAAAAATTACTTGTTCGGTGAGAATTTGTATCGCGTCGAAATAAATAGTGGCATATTGTCCTGGTGGAAATACCACTAATCCGATTTGAAGAGTGCTAGCCTCTTCCCAAGGAATCTCTTCCTGAACTCCCTTAAAATCTCAACATAGTAACCCTAACCCTAACCCTTTGGTCAATCGACTCTGGTGCATTGACTTCCTTACTCCTCCTACACCTCTCATCATCACTCACAGTCTCCCTGGCTTCCTTGAATCTCTTATGCCACTCAAAAACTGATGCTCGATTAATGCAAGATGCTCCAAAAGCAGTTTGACACATTCCATACGTTTCTGTTGCATTTTTTCCAAGTGTAAAACAGAATTTGACTGCATATTGTCTTCTAAAGTGTCCTCACGTCCAGATTGCATTTTCGAAATTGACCAGCTGTAACAATCAGGCTTTAGTAGGGTGTATTCCAATTGCTGCTGTAGCTGTTCATTTGAACCTGAAATCATAAAAATTGGTCTGTCATCTCATAGATGTATAGTAATAACATAGTGAATTTTCAAGAGTCTACGACAATTTTAAATGTCTACTCAAAAAAGTCTGGAAACTTATTAATATATCTGATTCAATACAACAAGTTACCCTGCCACAATCACGTTGGTAGGAGTTTTAAAACTAGGTTTTCTTTTTTTCCTAGACTGGTTTGCTTTTTGTTTCATTCCTATTCCCGGTTTATGTTACATGTCTAATTGCAACTTCTCTTTTGTCAATAAATAAATTTGTTGTATACTGGGTTTATTGTCGTTCTTATCCTTTACTTCTATCTCGATGTCTCACACCCCTCTCCTTCCTACATTCTTTTGTTATGCAGCTGTTTTCGTCATTCTCGTCCCCCATATTCTCATCTTCCTCGTGTCGCGTCTCATAAGTTGTCTTCGTGAATCCACCTGTTCTCAGTTCTTTTGTGTTGGGAAGAAAAACAACTCAGACATATTTTTATGTGCACATATTTATTTCTTTGCGATAACGTTTATCTTGCCGACCAGTTGCTAGTCGGAAGTCAGAGATGAAATTCTCAACTGATCATATTGGTGATTCTGAAGTGACTGATTAAAGTTTCTGTATAGTGTTATCTGATCACGTTACGTTCGTCCCATGAAACCACATTCTTAAACGAAATCTGAGTCATCTTACCCCCATCAAACTAGATGACATCCAACAGTATTTTAAACACCGTTTTAAAGAATTCTATAGTATCTGCAAAATAATAAATTACGCTAATCTATTATGTAACACCTGCATAAGAGCTTGAGCCCTGCCTACCCTACTATGTATCAAAGATGGAGGAAGAAGATTTGGATTCATATCAAAGCATTGACGCGAAGTGAAACGCAAAGAGGGTTTGAACTCTTGTCACTGAGTCCATTTCAACTTTTGTTCCAATTGAAACTCTTAATTCGAAAAGAAGAATTGAAAATATTAGCAAGAGGATAGATATGTGCTCTATGCAAAGGATCAGAATATTTTTTTCGGAATTTTTATCTACAATCAAAATGTTGTATCTGTGTTCTCTGCGAAGAATCCACGTGGTATATTTGACCTTTCTGGAAATATTTTTAAAGTTGGCGACCTTTAGTCGAGGGCGACCTTTTCAATAGCTACTATACCGAGGTATAGGGGAAGGCGCTACTTCTTTCCCTAGATTGCTCCACTTTACCCTCGATACGTACCTAATATTGCTGAGTGTTAAGCAAGGAGGTATCAAGTACAATTTTTTTAGTCTTTGGTATGACGCGACCTGGGATTGAACCCCGGTCTCCCGGACCATTGGCGAACACTCTACCCCAATACTTAAAAAATATGAATAAGTTAATTATAAAGATAAAACAGTTAATTTTTCTAAAAGTATAAAATTAAAGGCTTCCAATTTTTTAAGAGAAAAAAGAAACAGATGTATGAATATAGTGACAAGTGCTTTATTTGTTTTAATATTTTATGTTCATTACAATTTTTAATTTACTTTAACCAATATAAATAGTGATTAAGCTCTTGATTAATTTTTTTTCTAATAGATAATACAGAAGACATTATTTTTATTTTGAAGCAGAAATAAGTTCACAATGAAACATAAGTTGCAAATGAATCGACATACTCTTAAGGATCAGAGTGTATTATCTGTACATTATGATATGCATCCTATTCTGGATTTCTGCCCCGAATCAGAATGTATCTGTTCACTTGGCTAAAGATATAAGTGTCTTACCACTTTGCCAGGAATCAGAAGTTTTTTTTTTATTAGCACGCTATGACAAATATAAGATGGTTTCGTTAGATTTCTTTGTTTATTGGTATCTTAATCTTCGTTGATTATTTAATGCCAAATCCATCCGTTTAAAAGAACCGCATTGGTAATATCTCACCCACAGTTGATGGTGATAAGGGAGGTTATACATTTCCCTAGTGAACGTAATAGAGAAAGTGGTCATTATAGAGTGACTGGAATTCGAACTTGTTCACTACGATATCACAATTCAGCACGTTAGCCACTACCACAAGGAGGACTCCCCTGGCTATTAGAGTATCATTCATTGGTATTTCTAACTAGTATCAAAGTAAAACGTTATACTGGAAATACCATGAATAATTAAACAATATAAAAGGCAAATTCAATGTACAGACAGTCAAACAGAGACAGACTGAAATAAAACAGACATGATTTCCAAAAGTATAAAATTCAATATTTCCCCCCAAATAAATATGAAACAAAAAAATAGTAAACGGACGTATAAATATACTGATGATTATAAAGAGACAATCCTTGTTTCCTTTGGTTTATTGGGGTGTATCCATTAGACATGTGACAATTCCATAACCCTTCTCGTTTCTTTTTGTCCATATTCTTTGAACAGTAAAGACGGGTTTTCTTTCTCAGTTCTTTGAACAGACGAGAGACTTTGTTTTCAACTCCAACGATGGACTTTATCTTGCATCGCAAGAGAAACGTAAGGCAAACATAGCTAAACAATCGAAGACAAGAAGAATCTCACCGTTTTGTACCCCTTTGATATGCTACTTGTTCATAGAACAATATTTGAGCAATTTCTTTGTTTGGATACATTTAGGTATTTTCCTAATTCTTCTTTATGCATTTAATATATGCATGGTTCCTTTGTAGGTGAATAAGATTATTTCGTCTTTCCTTCCGTTTATTCTGTGTTGATGTAGCAATGTATATAATTTATCCATGGATATACTAATGCTAATATTAGAGCTTGAGGAGTGAGGAAGCTGTTAAATATCCTCCCTAGCACCAAAAATCCTATTATTGTTTTGTTTGATTTTTTTTTTTTTTTGTACATTATTTTACCAAACTGATATAACTTCAAATGACTAAAAAGAAGTGAATTAAAGATTACTTTGGTTCTATAAATAGCAGCACTCGCTAAATACATTTAAGTACATTAGTACTGGATTCAAAATTAATTTATTGAGGTTAGGATTTAAAAAAAATAAACGTTACAACATAACACCAGTATAAACAATTAAACTCTTAAAAAGTTGTAATGAACTTTCAAAGGTTTTGCAATATACACACCCTCTGATGATGGTCCAAGATGGGCCAAGAGTAACTGGGAACCAATTAATTACGGAAGGTTTATTAGCTAATTCTGGCCAGATATCATAGCATCCATACAGCAACTTGAAAGGATCAAAACAAAAATATATAGACAAAAAATGTCTATACTGTTTAATCAAATGTCTTAACGAGGAATTGCTGCCCAATCACACCCACACACGCATATATATATATATATATATATATATATAATTTGATTGATTTGGATTAACATTAAAAGGTCAGCCGAATACATTCCTACCGCTCTTCTCTATTTGCTAGATGAATAGCTTCGGCTAAAATCAACTAAAACACTGTCCACGAGGCATAGGATATGCTTACTGTAAAGTTGGTGACTGTAGTCGAGGGCAACCCGAAGGCTCCCTTTTCATAGCTACTACACCGAAGTGTAGGGAAGAGTGCTACTTCTTTCTCTGGATTGCACCACTTTAGCCTTGATACGTACCTTATAATGCTGAGTGTTAAGCAAAGATGTATTAGGTACCATTTTTAAAGTCTTTGGTATAATTCGACCTGGGATTGAACCCCTGTCTCCCAGGCTATTGTTGAACACTAAGACCCCCCAAGAAAATTGCTGTCCTTCGTATGACACTCAACTGCATCTGATGTTGAGGTAACAATTCTAAAGATCTGGTGAGTATGGAGTACCCTTTCATTCCATTACACCCAGTTCCACTCTGACCCGTACTGGTAGTACCTGGTAAGGTTTCATCTATCAGTCATGTAGATATATACCAAAAATTGTTCGTATTCGATAAAACCGTGTGCAAAAAAGAAATCTCTCAAGAAGCAAAAAATGTAAATATGAATGTACAATGAACGCGATTCCCTAACCTCTGGACATAAAATACTCCTAGATTGATTGACATGCCATTAAAGTCAATTAATCAATCAATCATGTGGTCGGCTTTAATTTAATTTCCATTTCTATGAATCTGGAATTCATAGCAACGTAAAACATTGAGGCTTCTCGATGTTGAAATAAATGATCGAGGTTATGTGACTATAGCAAGGAACACAATTTTGATCGACTAACGTAGCTGGATAACGTATGAATTCCGTTATGAATACTGAGTTGAAGGTATTAGGAATCATTGATCGTCCGCTGGGCTTTGCTGTCAAAATTATCAATCCTCGCGGCCAAAGTCGTCAGAAAAGGCTAAATTTCATTTCCATACTGAAATACAGAAAGGAATATCTCGGTATACATTTAGAATTTCGAGTAGTTTGGTTTCTTCTAGACGGTTTCGTAACAGAAACGATTCTCCAAGACGACATATCTGTAGAAAAGTATTTCAAAAATTTAACTTTACAGTAACATTGGATGTTAAAAATGAAAATTTCAAGAACACTAATATCTTTTAGAAGAAAAACAATAAATTTAAAATCCGTTAAACTCTACTTTAAAAAAATTGACCTTGCATCGCATCATGCTTGTGCAGAAATGTTGGAGATATATATTGTGACTAGATGAAAATAAAGGATCGTTTAAAAATGTCTGATAAATAAAAAAACCGTTTTACTCTTTAACGGAAGACGAGTCATAAGATGGGGTCATGGCTTTCCTAAAAGCATTATCGTGAAAGGATATATAAAGAGTCACGTCTAACATTCGAATTCTGAATGTCAAGTCTATTCATTATAACCATAACCACACTTGTATATATATATGTGTGTGTGTGTGTGTGTGTGTGTTTATATATATAATGAATAGTGGAAGCTAATAAAATCTAATCCTACATATTATTTCAATATGCGCACGAAATGGTGATGTTTCCAATTTGGTTTAGTTATGACATAAGGCCAATAATATTGGTTTGATTTGGTTTGATGGCATTGTTGGTTATCAAATGCTAAATCCATTTTGAAACATAAAAGCAGTTCTATTTCAAACTATTCAGTTCGGCATAAGTACAAACTTTAAATGTCAAAAGCAGTTCTATTTTAAGCTATTCAGTTTAGTCAAAAAAGTTCAATGGTTCCAAATATTGCTATGTACCACCAAAAGTTCAATTAAGCATCAGTCATTTATTTATACACTGTTCAATAACAAAAACAGTTCTATTTCAAGCAATTCAGTTTAGCATAAGCACAGAGTTTAGTTCTATTTGACCCTATCAGGTGCTACCTCTCTGGACCAAATTGAACATGGGATCAATGGCAATGAAGGAGTACTCTGCGTTCTCCAAAGCTCCAGCATTACTGGAGCCTCACCGTTAGATTGTTTAGTGTCATATCAAGAACAAATGTTGGGGGAGTCTTACCTCGCTCCAGAGAATCAGTCAGAGTATTCTACAGCCTTAGCCAACTGGTTCGAATAATATTGGTCACTAGTGATAATTGAACTTCGTTGTAATTGTCCGATTGCCCCTCCCGCTAACAACTGCACTACGCTCGGTGCATCCATGATATAAAAATCAGGTACAAAAGCCTGTAAACACTGAAATGATTTTGTTACATTCCTCTAATGATAATCCTATTTACCAACCCCTCCGCTCGGGCAGGATATGACACAAGGTCAATTTTTAAGCGGAGTTAACAGGTTTGAATTCAGAGTTTTCCTTCTCCTAGACTAGTTAGTCACCAAGGCTGAAGAAACCAGTCTGTCCTACTATATACCCATAGCTTGAAGGAGAATAATTGGATTCATAACTTTCCCAAGGGTATTAGTGCTATGTGAAATGCAATCAATCTCGTCCAGGATTTGAACCTCTAATGATACTAATATCATGAACTCATGCGCATTTTGGGGTCTTCACATGATTATAAGCTATCAGTAGGCTATCGGTCATACGGAAGTCAGACTTGACCGATAAAATGAAACGCAGTTACTTCCAAGCAGCGGTCGCTTCGATACTGCTATATGGATGCACTACATGGACGCTAACTAAGCGTATGGAGAGAAAGCTTGATGACAACTACACAAGAATGCCGCGAGCAATATTGAACAAGTCCTGGAGGCAGCACCCCACAAAGCAGCAGGTATACGGCCACCTACCACCAATCACGAAAAGTATCAAAATTAGACGAACCAGATATGCGAGACACTGCTGGAGAAGTTGGGACGAGCTCATAAGTGATGTACTCCCGTGAAACCCTTCATATGGCCGAGCACAGGCAGGACGACCTACATACAGCAGCTCTGTGTAGATACGGGATGTTGCCCTGAAGACCTGCCGGAAGCAATGGACGATAGGGAGAGGTGGCGAGTGAGGATCAGGAATATAATGGCACGACATCATGATGATGATGATTATCATATTACTCCTTACGAGTTTTTCCCACAAGCATTAGTTGATATTCTTTCATAGGAGTCTAAATGACCGCAAGTCTCTAGGACTCTTCTCAGTATTCTAGACGATCTTAAAAATGCTGTAGTTTGAATGGCCTGCACTTGTTCTCCGATTTCAAACTCTTTCAGCCCCTTCGTCAAACCATTAGGTATCGTTCCGTGTGCACTAATTACAATTGGTATCACCGCCACTTTCTTGTTCTGTGGCTTTTTAGTTCTCTGTCACGGTCTAAGTTGGCGACCGTAGTCGAGCGCAACCAGAAGGCTCCCTTTTCAATAGCTACTACACACCGAGGTGTAGGGGAGGGTGCAACTCTTTTCCTAGAGTTGCTCCACTTTACCCTTGATACGTACCTTATATTGCTGAGTGTTAAGCAAGGAGGTATCAAGTGCCATTTTTAAAGTCTTTGGTATGACTCGACCTGGGATTGAACCCAGGTCGCCCGGACCATTGGCGAACACTTTTTCACTTTTTTCTCTTTTTTTATTTTTCCTTTGTGGTCCGCTACTATGACAAAGTCCACTATTCGGCATGTTTTGTTTTTGTCTTTTTTGTTTTTGTTTTGTTTTTATAAACTATCACTAGTCGTCTGGCCGAGATTAGGTGATCTGTTTGTATCTCAAAATCCCATTGAATTTTGTGCGTCTCATACTCAAGGACGGATTCTGGTTTGTGTATATACCATTTGATGGTATAATTAAATTTCAATTTCCAGTACAATTCACATGGGATCACCTTCCCCGTTTAGTTGTATCTAGTCTTATACTCTTTTTGAGCTAGTTTTCTACGTTCGCTTTTCATATGATTGCTCGTTTCGTTTTACTCATTTGCTATTCTGTCGTCTATTACCGATTTTCGCTTTAATATAATTGGTCCTTATGGCGTTGTTTTGTGCTGCTATTAGAAGAGCTTTAGTTTCTCTCTTAACGTTTTCTTTTTTTTCTAGCACCCAATCTAGTCTAGTTATAAACTGTGTCTTTGCAAATCACTAGTAACAAGAACCGCCTACAGGCATTAGGAATTTTTATCTTCGAAGAATTCTTTTATTACTTTTATTATCTCATAATAACTTTTTTGCTTACTCAGATATTGTGAACAGAAAAGAATACAGCTATTTCAAACCCACTCCATGACCCCTGAAAGCTTTTTAAACCCGAGAAAGTAATGAAAAGATCTCGGGTCTACCTAAAAAAATATGAAATCTTTAGCAACCTAGTTTAACAGGCCATTGTTATGGAGTTCGTTTCTCACTGTTTACCCCCCCCCACACACACACACACAAACTCGTGGCTTTGTGCTACAATAAAGCTAAACTTAATAAATAAAAAAACAAGACGCTAATTACCGAGAGGGAGAAACATGTGGCAGTGTCGCCAAGGCTTAGGATACATTGACTGTATCCCATGCACGTGGTAAAACCCCATAAAAAAAACGTATCTAGTATACGATTCTAAACTGCATCTAATGATGAGGCTCCAATTCAGGAAATTTAGTTAGCGTGGAATACTCCTTCATTGCTATTTTTCCCAATTCTATGCTGACCAAGAGTAGTAGAGCCTCTTAGAGTTGCATCTAGGAATCAAATAGACCTGTTTACAACTTATTTGTATTCGAGTGGACCGTGTTCAAAAGAAAAAAATATCTTAAAAACAAGTATATAAAAATATGAATATGGCTGTACAGTAAATACAATTCCCTAACTTCTAGTCATAGACGAGTTGACATGCCATTAAAATCAATTCACCATGAAGTATACATGCTATTTCACATAATTACCCTCCAGTTCACCTCATTAAACAAATAGTCTATAATTTTTCCTTAAATATTTATTTAATCATTCTTAGCTTGGTTGGTCCAAGAATCTTTTAGTTTTCGCAGTTTAGATTCATCTTCGTATACAAGAAAACTTCTTGCATTTGCAGGTATCATTTTTAATTAGATTGAAATATCAAAACCAGAGAAAATAGTCTTGCAACACTTTTATTTACAAACATATACATTGATATCAACAGCAATTTCTAAATATTCACCTTTCAAAACTCACGATACCCATTGTGCGTTCGTATGTGTGTTTGTTAGAAAAAGAATAATGTTCAATCGTTGCCAAACTGAAAACCCAACCGATATTTAATCTTGCTGGGTCAACAAACAAAATTTTAAAAATATTATTAATGTTGCCAATGAGTGAGATTTTAATAGATAAATAAGGTCCCTATTGAATTCAAGGAAAGAAATCTTTAAAATCAGGAGCATAAAAACAGGATTATTTAACCTACTTTACAATCTTCTAGACTGAAAAACGTCATTTCAAATTAATAAGAGCTTCCACCACTCACCCCTTCTCTCTCTCTCTCTCTCTCTCTCTCTCTCTCTCTCTCACACACACACACACACTTTCTATCTCTTTCTTTTTCTTCTTTCTTTCTCTCTCTTTGTTTTTTGTTGTTTTTTTGCTCAATGGCATATAAACCTCCGTGGGTTATTTAATGTTAAAGCCATTCTTGTTGAAAAATAGCAACGATGCTATTTATAGCCAAAACTGGAGGCATAAAGTGGGTTCATAGTTTTTCTTCAAATATCAGAAGGAAACTGAACGTAATAGCGTGACTGGAGTTCGAACTCGCTGTCCCCGAGGCCGCAGTTCCTGTCTCCCTCTCATATGTTCCTTTAAAGCATAGAATGTCATGGTTCTACACAAGGAATTTCATCCATAAAATCCCCAGTACGACGTTTATTCTTGAGAATATTTTACGATAGTCTTCACAATATTTTATTATTATTACTATTGTTACTTCAATCTTTTTGAGTTCTTCGCGTCAGCGCTAGCTGGTGGTATTTCAGTGGAGTCTGACAGGGCACCTCTGGTGGTGTAATGGTTAGCAAGCTAGACTAGCAAACCTACACGAGTGAGTTCGAGTCTCATTGGGTGCCCCATTCATTCGGCCTTGTGCCACATCGAAGCTAAGAGCTTCGTAAATTACTTGGGCACCTCTGGTGGTATAACGGTTAGCAAGCTAGACTAGCAAACCTACACGAGTGAGTTCGAGTCTCATTGGGTGCCCCATTTATTTTGCCTTTTGCCACATCGAAGCAACAGCTTCGTAAATTACAATTTCAATGGAGTCTGAGGGACAGCATATCTCCTTAAGTCTCCAGGACTCTACTCAGTATTCTAGTCGATCTTAACAATGCTGTAGTCTGGATAGTCTCGGTTCGTCCTCCGATTTTCAATTCTACTTCCCCTTCCAATCCTTTAGAGACAGTTCTGTGTGTGCCAATCACAGATAGGATCACCCTCACCCTTATGATTCACAGCTTTCTCAGTTGTCTGACAAGATCCAAGTACTTTTTTCTCTTTCTTTTTTTACTATGTGGTCCGCTCAATTGGCAAAATGCACTATGCAAGTTCTGGTTTAGGACAGATTCTGGTTTATGCATGTACAATTTGGTAATACGGTCAAATTTCAATTTCTTTCCCAATTTTCAATAGATCATCTTCCCCACCCACTCGTGTCTAGTCTTAAACCTCTTTTCGCGCTAGTTTAATACATTCACGTTTAATGCGATTAACTGTTTCATTTTTGTCACCACATAATCTACACTTGCTATTATGATGCGTTTTATCGATATTCACTTTAATTGATTCTTATGGCGTTTTTTTGTGCTGTTCTTCCAAGAGCTTCAGTTTTTCTATTAAGGCTTCCCTTTCGTTGCTATGTCTAGGTCTTCACTGAAATATCCATACAGCTGTCTTTCTTTTCATTTCTGTCGCTAGTTTTTGTTATGCTGTTTTACCATTAGCCGTTTTGCAATCAATCCATACCATAGCTACATTCCTTGAGTATGTATTGCTTAGTATCAAAAAAAGTTACCTGTCCCTCTTGTTCCCTAGTGATACTCTTTCTATTCTTCGAGAAACAGTCCACGGCATACAAGCTGATAATAAATCCCCCCGCTAATCTGTGCGGTTAGTATTCTCTACATAAAAAGTAGAAAGATGATTGGTCAATAATTGTGTTGGAGGCCTTCCGAAATCTTTCTGGATCAAGGTTGTTCTTCCCGTTGTCATTTATCGGCAATTCTTGCTTTTGTAAGGTATCTCCGCAATTTAAGAGCCAGTCATGGATGGACGTGAATTTTTTAAACAAGAACCTGTGTCCCATCATGACATGGCGTTTTCCAAATCGCTACTTTCTTGAGTATTGCTCCGAACGATTCGAGATTTGTGTCTGCCTTACAGCCCTCTTCAAGTTCTTGCAATTCTTTTTCCATGTTATCATATTTACCATCCCCTCCGCTCGAGCAGGATATGGCACAAGGTTAATTTTTAAGCGGAGTTTAACAGGTTTGAATTCAGAGTATTCCTTCTCCTAGACTAGTTGAAGAAGCCAGTCTGCCCTATTATTTACCCATAGCTGGAGGGAGAATAATTGGATTCATACCTTTCCCAAGAGTATTAGTGCTATATGAAATACAATCAGTCTCGTTCAGGACTTGAACTCGTGTCGCCGAGTCCATTTCCTACGACGATAACCATTACACCACGGGCACCTCCACCTTTGTCCATGTTATTTATCCATTCTACCTTTCTGTTATATTCGTTCTATTTTCATATTTTAAACCAAAATTGTTTTACTTCTTTTGCATAAGGCTGTTGGCTTGTCCTTGTGCATTGTCCACCCACTTGTTGATGGAATTTTCTTTTCTTCTTTTTTCTTTTCGTTGAATAGTTCTGATTTATTTGTATTGCCTTCTTTTGCTTGCTGTAGAATACACTGACTGCTTCTCTGCACAGGGGCAAGACATTCCCAACGAGTGTCCTAGATATGACACTAAACAATCTAATGGTGAGGTTCCGGTGATACCGGAGCTTTGGGGAATGCGGAGTACCCCTTTATTGCCATTGCTCCCCGGTCCTCTCTGGCCCGGCGTGGTAGCACCTGATAGGGCCCTATCTATGGGTTAAATAGAACTAACAGCATACTTATGCGAGACTGAATTGTTTGATTAAATTGAATAGCTTGAAATAGAAATGTTTGACAACTAAACCGTGCTTACATTTAAACTGCGTGCTTATGCTAAACTTAATTATTTCAAATAGAACTGTTTTTTTTTTACATTGAAACTGTATTTACACTAAACTGAATTGTTTAACCGAACTGTTCTGAAATGTAACTGTGTGTAAACAAAATCTGTACTTATACTAAACTTAATAGCTCAAAATAGAAATGTTTTTTTTACAATTAAACTGCACTTACATTTAAACTGTGTACTTATGCTAAACTGAATTGTTTTAAATAGAACTTATTTACATAAAAATTGATTTGGCGTTAAATAACCTACAAAGGTTGATATGCCATAAAACCCAACAAACCTTCTTTTGCCCAGCTAATCCTCTCTTGGCTAACGGTGTTGGGGTACGCAGTTTGGTCGAATGCGGTTTCGGCTTGGTGGTTTGAAGTCGGTCGAAAATGCTTGATGGGGTTGCCCAGGAATAACATCTCACGAGCAAGACCAATAATTCCTTGAATCTCTGGAGGCCGTCCTCCAGGCTCTAACGTACTTCGGTGAGTCTAGGTTTATCACCTAGCACCCGAGACCCTTTTTTGGCGTATGCGAGGCGCAAGACCAATAGCTCTTTCGTCAGTAACTTTTGATTTATTTCTTCAAGTCGATCAATCAAATTTGTTCTTTTAGTTTGTTTTTTTTTTATCCCTGCGTGTGTTTCCTTCCTTAGCTCATTGGCTTCTTGTTACAGTTTCTTTATTTGTCCTTCAAGTCAAATTTCCCCTCTAAGTTTTGCATTTTTGTTCGGGTTCCCTTGGAAGATACTGATTTTATCACAAACTAATTTCGCTCTTGCATAATTTACTTCATTTAGGTCAGTGATATTGCGTGTTGGGGTATTTTGTAATAATTTGTTTACCTTTTTATTTATTCCTTCTCTTTTTTCCAGTTTTGATTTTTAACATATTTATCATATTTGCCCAACCCCTCCGTACCTGGCAGGATATGACACAAGATCAATTTTTAAGCGGAGTTTAACAGGTTTGAATTCCGAGTTTTCCTTCTCCTAGACTAGTTTCCTCACCAAGGCTGAAGAAACTAGTCTGTCCTACTATTTACCCATAGCTGGAGGGAGAATAATTGGATTTATACCTTTCCCAAGGGTATTAGTGCAATGTGAAATGCAATCAGTCTCGTCCAGAATATGAACTCGTGTCGCCGTGTCCATTTCCAACGACGATAACCATTACAGCACGGGCTCCTCCCATTTTTGATTTTTATGGATGGTGATGTAGGCTTCTTTTCAGTCATGAATTTCTTTGTTAACTCTGCGTCTATTTTGCAGTAGAATACACCGACTGCTTCTCTGCAGAAGGGTAAGACCCACGCCCACGAACGAGTGTCCTGGATATGACACTAAACAATCTAAACATGCAAATTGCCTACTTATGCTAAACTGAATTGCTCGAAATAGAACTGTTTTGACTTCTAAATTGGATACTTATGCTAAGCTGAATACATTGACTGCTTCTTTGCAGAGGAGTAAAAAACCCTAACGAGTGTCCTGGATATGACACTTAACAATCTGATAGTGAGGTTACAGTAATGCTGGAGCTTTGGGGAATGTAGAACACCCCTTCATTGTCGTCGCTTGCAGGTCCACTCTGGCCCTGAATGGGAGCACCTGATAGGGTCCTATCTATGGGTTAAATAGAACTAAACTGTGTGCTTATGCTTGACTGAATTGTTTGAATTAGATCTGTTTGACTAAACCGAATAGCTTTAAATAGAAATGTTTTTGACAATGTATACTCAAGCTAAACTGAATTGTTTGAGATAGAACTGATTATTTACATAAAAATGGATTTGGCATTAACTAACCTACAATGATTGACATGCCATAAAACCCAAATAACTCAACAACTAAACTCTACATTTATTCTGTCGTCTAGCGTTAACATTTTTTTGTGTTGCTGAGTTCTTTGACATGACAGTCATCAGAAATTTGCGTCGTAATTAAATGTGGGCTTCTTGTTTTTTGGCAAGGTTCAATTATTTGGGTATCTTTTCACTTTCTTATATTTTGGCAAAATTCACCAGATGCAAGTTCTCTTTTTGAGAGGTGTTTTTTTTTAATCAGCACAGGCCGGGATTAGATAATGTGTTTTAATCTTGAAATTCCAGATGATTTTCTACGTCTCATTTTCTATTTCGGATTCTGTGTTGTGCATATACAATTTGGTTGTATTGTCTAATTTCAGTTTCTTGCACAATTCCCATGGATCATCTTTCCCATCCAGTTGTGCTAAGTCTTATTCTCTCTTTGGGCTTTCTTGCTACATTCGCTTATTATATGATTAATAGTTTCATCTCTATCACCACATAACTTACACTTGTTATTCTGTCGTGTATCCTTAATTTCCGCTTCAATATAATTTTTATGGAATTACTTTATGCTACTATTAGAAGCGTTTCAGTCTCTTTCTTGAGGTTTCCCTTTCGAAGACATGTCCAGATTTTCTCGTGTGCAATTTACTATCATTATTACTCCTTGACAGTTTTTCACATCAACGATAGCCGATGGTCTTTCACTGAAGTCTGAGTGACAGCAAGTCCCCTCAACTCTCCAGGACTCTTCTCAGTATTCTGGCCGATCTCAATAATGCAGTAGTTTGGATGGTCTCCTCTCGTCCTTTAATATCCAAGTCCTCCAGTCTCTTTATTATTTTTTGGTGACTGTACCAAAAGCACTCATTATAATTAGTATAAACATCCCTTTCATGCTCCACAGTTTTTTTCAGTTCCCTAGTAAGGTCGAGGCGTTTATCCTTCTTTTCACTTTCTTTTAATTTTACACTGCAATCAACAATTTTTTAAGTTCTCTTTTTTTTGTTATTATTATTATTTCTGGTTATCAGGCTAATGATTCTTGGACCCAATCTTTCTTTTGGTAGGTTTTCATTTTACTCCTTATGGGTTACCAAACTGACCGAAACTTTATTTCTGCACGTTGATTCCTCTTTCCACACCCACAACTCTAAAGCTCTCTTTCACCTTTTTGAAGAATTTTTCTTGTCTCCAGAATCTTGTATAAAATTTTCGATTTGAAAATATTCTTACTGTCTGTATTTGTCAGCACGTACAGGTTATTTAAGAAATAGATTCAATTCTAGGTCACGTCATACCAAAGACTTTAAAAATGGTACTTGATACCTCCTTGCTTAACACTCAACAATATAAGGTACGTATCAAGGGTAAAGTGGAGCAATCCAGGGAAGGAGTAGTTCCCTCCCCTACACCTCAGTGTAGTAGCTATTGAAAAGGGAGCCTTCTGGTCGCCCTCGACTAAAGGGAGACAACTTACTTTTTCCATTCTAATAATTTACCAAGCGTACTAAATTAAAATTGCAGTTACGTGTGTTTATATAACTGTTTTATAAATAATTAGAAATAGCGTAAGTCCTATTTTCATTGCACTCTCTATGAGAACTTCCATTTCAACTTTTGCTTTTTGACGTACCAGGATAATAGTGAAGAGAGTGTGCGGGTTATCCCCCAGGCATTTTATTCGACCACAGTCATGTTAGGTTTCTCGACTCGGTAATGTTTCTTATCGTCATCTGTTTAGGATTAAGAATGGTAGTTTCATTCAAAAGTTCTTGCTCTAGAAAAAAAACCTTCGAGCGTCGCCTAAAGCTTGAATTACTATAAATGTAAATGACTATATATGTAGATCCCTTGATCTTGAGAGAATAATTTAATTATAGTTACATTTAAAGCTAAGAGTTTCGACTGAGTGAGAAAACAGTGTAAAAGAGTAGAAACAGAAGGTCATGCTATGTGACAATCAATATCATGCAAGGTTTGTCACGATTTTAAAACATCGAAGATTTGTTCATACAAGATTATTTTATCGCTTCTTGAGTAATTTTAAGTTATTAAAGGCTAGGGTACTGTGTCGGCACACAACACCTCCCTTGTCCTCATAAGGTTATTTTTTAGTCAGAATGATATTCTTTAAAGATGGCCCAGTCGGCTGGGGCTTTAAGATATACGGACTGCATCTCTGTAGAGGGTTAAGACTACCCCAATGAATATCCTCGATCTGACACTAAACAATCTAATGATGAGGTTCCAGTAATATTGGAGATTTGGGGAATGCTGTGTACCCCTTTATTGCCATTGTTCCCAGGACCACTCATACCTGGAGTGGTAGCACCAAATAGGGTCTTATCTATGGTTCAAATAGAACTGTTTGACATTTAATGCGTGTACTTTATGCTAGACTAAATTGTTTGAAATAGAATTCTTTTTACATTAAACTGTGTACAAACAAAAAACTGTACTTATGCTAAACTGACTTTTTTTAAATAGAACTGTTTGATCATTTAACTGTATGTAAACAAATGGTTGATTTTTAGTTAAATTGTTAGTAATACATAGCAATACTTAAAAGCATTGAACTGTGTGCAAACAAATTATTAAAAGTAAATAGAATTATTTGTATCAGAAATAAGTGAAACCATTTAACTATGTGAAAAAATTAGCTCAGGTGTTTAAAAATGTTATCTACAAAATATGTTTAGAAATTATATATTCAATATATGTGTGGGGGGGTTGGTTGGTTAAGTTTTATGGCATATCAACCTTTGTAGGTTATTTAATGTCAAATCCTTTTTTATGCAAATAGTTCTATTTCCAAAAGTTCAGTTTAACATGAGTTCACAGTTTAATTGTCAGAAACATTTCTATTTCAAGCTATTAAGTTCATTCAAACAGTTCAAATTCAGCTAATTCAGTTTAGTGTAAGTAGACATTTTCTTTACACAGTTAAATATCAAGACAGTTCTATATCAAACAATTTAGTTAAGTGTAAGTACAGTTTCAATGTCAAAAACAGTTCCATTTCAAACAATTCTGTTTAGTCAAAGAGTTCTAATTCAAACAATTCAGTTTCGCATAAGTATGCAGTTGTATTTAACCCATAGATAGGACCCTATCAGGTGCTACCATTCCGGGCCAGAGTGGACCTGGGAGCAATAGCAATGATCGAGAACTACACTTTACCCAAAGCTCCAGCATCACTGGAACCTCACCATCAGATTGTTTAGGGTCATATCCAGGACACTCAGTGTATTCTCCTGCCGCAGCCGGCTGGGCAATATATATATATATATATATATATATATATATATATATATATATATATATATGTGTGTGTGTGTGTGTGTGTGTGTGTGTGTATTAAAGGGATTTAGCATTAAATAACCTGCAATCGTTGATATGCCATAAAACCAAACCAAACCAATTATTTCAAGAGAAATGCCTTTTGAAGATAAATAGCCCTAAGTTACTATTTAACTATACTAAGAGAGAAATCGTCTCTTGCCTTTCCGAATGGTATTTGTAGACAGAGAAAACAAATAGCTTCAGCCGAAACTTGAACCTTCTTCACCGATGGTGTATAAGTTGTTTGTATCGGATAGGAATTCTCAAAAGCCTACAACTGTGTGTAAATTATTTGTATTAGATAGAAATGATTGATATCATATAACTGTGTGCAAAAAGTATTAAGAAATAACAACAAAAAATATAAATATGAACAGAAACTTAACGAAAGGCATAAAATTAACTTAAAATGAATGAATCAATCAATCAGTTACAGCTACTTTGCCAAAACCCCGTAAATCACCAGTCTTATAAAATCAGGCGGCCAAATACTATGTGAATAATTTTATGGGACCGTTACATACTCATTTATGAACTCTTCCAAATTCTATATCAATCGAGAGCTAAGTACTCTCGAAAATATTGGAAACTCTACAAGGCACCTCTGGTGGTGTAACGGTTAGCAAGCTAGACTAGCAAACCGACACGAGTGATTTCGAGTCTCATTGGGCGCCCCATTCATTCGGCCTTGTGCCACATCGAAGCAAAGAGCTTTGTAAATTACTATTGGAAACTCTACAAGGCACCTTTGGTGGTGTAACGGTTAGCAAGCTTGACTAGCAAACCTACACGAGTGTGTTCGAGTCTTATTGGGTGCACCATTCATTCGGCCTTGTGCCACATGGAAACAAAGATCTTCGTAAATTACTACTGGAAACTCTACCGTTATTTGGCTGATAAGTAAGCCTATCTTATGCCATGACTTTTCTCTGTATCTTGTTACTTCAAAATATCTTTAAACTTATACCGTGTTGTCTTTCCGTGGTCTCAACCTGGGTCCACATCAGTTAATTTATTTGGAAATTTAGAGTAAGAGATTTCATATTGAATTAATCTTTTCTGTATATATATATATATATATATAGATAGATAGAGAGAGAGAGAGAGAGAAGGAATAGAGACAAAAGAAAATCAATGTATCAAGAAATAATGAGGATAAAAGCAGATATTGATAGAAAAGTATTTCAATTTTGTTGCATTAAAAATCCATATTGAGAGATAGAGCTAAGGAAAGATTAAAGAAAGAATAGGTATTTAATCAGACTCTCTCTCTCTCTCTCTCTCTCTCTCTCTCTCACACACACACACACACAGGCTGGATGAGATACAAGATCATTTTTTCTAAAACAATAATAAGTATGCTGCGAACCTCTTTTTGAGAATTTGTTTCTTAAGAATTTTTTTTATTGTTGTTGCTTCTGTTGTTTTTGTTTGTTGTTTTCTTTTTTTTTCGTTCTTAGTTGTATTGTTTCAAGTATTCCTATTTAATTCTATTAGATACACAATATTGTTTTAAGTAGTTATTTCTATTTAATGATAATAATTTGCTAGCAAATACTTATAAGGTTGTTAGTAACTAATAATAAATAGTAAATCTTTAGTAAACAATTAGAGATTCTAGTAACTATTCTCAAAACAAGTAGCGGGATGTCCTCGTGGTTAAGGCGATGGATTGCGGAATCGTAGTAACCAAGTTCGTACTCCAGTCGCGCTATTACGTTCACTTTCGGGCAAATACCCTTGGGAAAGGTATCAACCCCCTTATCCTCCCAGCTTTGGGTTAAATAGTACCACTATTGTTCTTCTAGGAGAATAGCTTTGGCATTAAATAACCTACAAAGGTTGATATGCCATTAAACAAAGAAACCAAAACAAAACAAATAATTTGCAGTTATATAGTATCAAGTATTCCTATCTAATACAAATAACTTTCAGACAGATATATACGACACAAACATAGAACTACCATTCCAATCAGAGTGGACTTGAGAGTAATGACAAGGAAGAAGTGACTCCATACCCCTCAGAGCTCAAGAAACTGAGCCTCATCTTTTGATACTATTCTGTGTGATATCTAGGACACCCTATTTAGGAGGGGTCTTACCCCCTCTGCAAAGGATACAATCAGCGTATTCTTAGCCTCACCGACAAGGCATTCAGTGAGACCGAGATTACAAAAATGCATAGTCTTTTATATTTACGTTGATTATTCCATAATGTGCACTGTGAATTGTAATTTACCGACAATGTTTAGAGTTTTGTTGATAAGTTGGTGTTGCCGCTGCTCCCGAACAAAAATTCACTGAGAAGACAGATTGGCTACTGAGGGTCTGGATGAAATAGACAGCGCGTCTAATTTAATACTCTGGCTCCAACAACAACACTAAATCAATGTCAGGGTTAGTCAACGAGGCCACGGTAGCGCTGACCTTGTAACTTGGCAGTCGGGACCCTCCAACAGTTCTGACTGTGTACGCAAATCGTTTGTGGTAAGCAAACAGTCCACAACGCTTCCTAATTTGCCAAATGCGTCCGAGTTTGTGTTTGCAGCACTTTTCCAAAATTGTTTACTTGGAGAAATATTTTGGCCAAGTAAATTTATCAAAGATATATTGGAAAAATATTCAAACAAATTATTCTGCTTGGCCTCTCTTTATACATTTGTTTTTAGTTATTTTTATTTATTCAGCTTGATTTACTCAAGTCCAAAGCCACAAATAATGGGTCACAATGAATATCAAACAGACTTGATGATCATCATCATCGTCATTAAGGCGTGCTGACAGCATGGAATCCTTTGATTCTTTTTAACCTTCCGTTGCTACAGGCAATTTCCCATGGCAAGTCCTCTAGACGACACCTAGTCCCCGCCTCGAGTTGATGAAAGTACATTTTTGCTGGTTGGCAAAACTTGGTGTGTCCTTATGTAGGAGTCCATAGGAGAGTGTTGCTTATGACATCGTACATACATCAACAGTATCCATACTATGACATGATTTCTAGAATTGGTTCAAAACTGATAGCCATATGACCCCTTCATTGCCATCTCAAATTTCAGGGCGAAATTGATTGGGGAACGGCTGAAGTATTTTAACGGGTCATACAAAATTATTATGTTTATAGGTTATAATGCAACTATACATTAATATTTTGAGTGATCTTCTTTCTTAATTGATAATTTTATTTGTATAGGAAGATGATTTTTTATTGATTGAATTTAAGGGCATGTCAACACGTGTAGATTTATTTTGTGCGTAGAGGTTAGGGAATTGTGTACATCGTACACTTATATTTACTTTTTTAAGGTTGTTCTTTGCACATAGTTATATGATATCAAGAATTCCAATTTAATTCAAATAGTTCATAAGCAAATTTGTTTGACCAGTAGATGAAACCCGAATAAGTTCGGTTCAAAATGGACCTGGAACTACTGGTAATAAAAACTCCAGAAACGATACTTCATCACCAGATGCAGTTTAATGTCATACTCAGGGTATTCATTTTGGGGGTGACCTCACTCTTCTGCAAGGGCTACAGTTAGCGTGTTCTATGCCTCACCGACAAGGCAGAATCATTTTCGTAAGTCCCACCAAGCATTCGCTTCAGATAATAAGCTGCGATTCGCGTGTATTTTAAAATATATATACATATGAATAAAATATTCTAATAACGGCTATGAATGGTCACGGACGTAAATTACAAATCAAAAAGAAGACCAGCAACATAAGAAGATTGAGAAGATAAATAAATTATTTTTTAATTAAACTATTCATATACCTACATTAGGTCATACCACTATATATATATATATATATAGGTATTATTCGGTCCAGTTAAACCAGAGTTGGGAGTCCTGTTATATTTTTCTTCGTGTTTTTGGTTCCCACCAGAAACTGAAAAACAGGATGGAAATAAATTTATAATCCTAAATTAACCGGTCTTTGGTTTTTTCTTTAAAGATATATATATATATATATATATATATATATATATATATATATGCTGTTGTAGCCTATTAGAGTCCAGAAAGAAGACACGGAAGAAGAGAAAGTATGTTGAACAAGTGAACATGTATCCAAAATACGAGTGTTAGTACAGCAGATAGAAGTGTCCGTTTGAACTATCAGGTTTGACCGCTGGGAGAAAGTCGGTATTTGTCGTTCGTCCTACCGACCGGACGAGTATGTCTCAAGGCCTTTTTAGGTGTGTTCGGGCTCAGGACTGTAGCCCACACACGTCCAACGGCTTTGGGTCCCATCGGCATTCCCCTAAAAAGGGGCGATAAACTTAGCCCTTCCAAGGAGGGTTAGAACCTTGGGGACGGCCCCCTGAGACTCGAGGATGCCGGTTTTTGCGCGCCTGACATGAATGCCGGCTTACCGGAATCCATGTCAGGTGGCTTCGACCGACTCCCTGTAGAGCCAGAACACACCCGACCAGATCCGACACGGCCGACCGAAGTGTGTCCCAGCCTAGACCTGGAAGAAAAGTCGTTATTTGTCATACGTCCCACCAACCGGACCAGTGTGGCACAAGGCCTTTTTAGCTGGGTCTGGGTGCAGAGCCGTAGCCCAGACACACCTGGTGGCTCCAAAAATGCCTCAGGCCCCGTCGACATTCTCCTAAAAAAGGGCGCCTCAGGTATAAGGATAAACCTAGCCTCTCCAAGGAGGGTTAGATCCTGGGGGGACAGCCCTCTGAGCCACGAGTATGCCGATCAAGGTGCACTTCGACCGACTGCTACTGGAACCAGGACATACCCGACCAGGTTAGTGTAATGCAGCCGACCGAAGGGTTAAGAGAGTAGTGCATATGCTCCACTCTGCTTGGAGGAAGCACAGACCGACTTTTTCGTTGTATCACAACTCTTCAGTGGGGCTAGACACGTAGAATGCTTGAAGCTGGGATCGAAACCCGCCCAACTTTACGTTAAACTTAGTATCAGACCGCTCGGCTAACAAGCGTACCACGTTTGTCTTGGGATATATATATATATATATATATATATAAAACCTCTACTGATACAAGGTGACAGTGAAGGATTAAAACAGTTATAGCTTTTTGAATTAACAAGCAAACTACTCGGTTAGGCGCGTTTCCTAAAATGTTTATCATAAAAGTTTTCAACTTATCAATTTTAAATATACGTGGCGCAATATCTTAAAGAGAGATTATATATATATATATATATATATATATTGTTTTATTTACATGTATTAAAATGAGACTGATGCTACGATATATTTCTGAGTCCGCCATTAAAGACGAAATTTATGAGCCGGACAACTCAACTTACAAGAGAAATAGAAATAGACGCTCTCAAATTTGTAAAATTATAAATCATTCCGCCAGCCACGAAGGTTTAGTTGGCGTGCTAGTCTCGTAAATCTCTGTTAGTATTTTGTTTTTGATTCTAACTAGATGTCTCACTGTTCTTGGCCTTGTGCCACGTTAATGTTTAGCAAATTCAAACATGGATTTGCTTAGCAAACTAATGGAGGATTCATCTGACCATCCACCTGGCCAAGTTAGACACAAGGTCAATTTTAGTAGAGAGACACACACAAATCAAGACTTATGCGTAACGATCACAAAATGCTTGGCTTCCTCAGCATTCCCCTTTTAGGGTACCTCAGGCCCCAATCAGGTAATCATAGGCAAGATGAAGGCCTTGTAGGACCAGCTGATCAGGTTTAACCCACCCTGCCTGAACGGTACGGAGTTCAATATTCATTGTATGTGCCACTGACTAAATCTCGTACATATATTTACCAAACCCCTCTGCACAAGCTGGAAGCGGAATTTAACAGGTTTGAATTCAGAGTTTTCCTCTCCTAGACAAGTTACTCTAATAAAGTTTAAGAGACAGTCTGCCCTACTATTTACCCATAGATGAATGGAGAATAGTTGGAGGCATAAAAAAGTAAAGTTGGTGACCTTAGTCAAGGATGACGCAAAGGCTCCCTTTTCAGTAGGTACTCCACAAAAGTGTGGGGAAGGATACAACTCCTTACCCTGGATTGCTCCACTTAACCCTTGATCCTTATCTAATAATGCTGAGTGTTAAGCAAAAGAGCATCAAGTACCATTTTTTGAGTTTTTGGTATGACTCGACCTGAGATTGAACCCCGGTCTCCCGGACCATTGACAAACACTATTTTCCCAAGAGTATTAGCGTAATGTGAAAAGCCAACAGCCACATCCAGGATTTGAACTCGGATCACCGTGTCCATTTTCTTTTTAAGCCTCGTATATATCTTTTATAGAGTGGGTACTTGATATAGAATAAGGGCTAACGAGTTAACACCCACAAACCATTGTTAACCCCAGATCTTTTACGTCACCCACGATTTAATAGATATATCCATGCATTTAGTGTTTGCTGGAATAGCGCATTTGATTGATTGGAGAGTTCGATTCTCACAGTGCGTCGAATTTTGTTCATTTTCTAGAATAAATATATTTTGTATATTAGGTACTATTTACCAACCCCTCCGCTCGGGCAGGATATGACACAAGGTCAATTTTTAAGTTGAGTTTAACAGGTTTGAATTCAGAGTTTTCCTTCTCCTAGACTAGTTGCCTCACCAAGGCTGAAGAACCTAGTCCGTCCTACTATTTACCCATAGCTGGAGGGAGAATAAGGGGGTTCATACCTTTCCCAAGGGTATTTGCCCGAAAGTGAACGTAATAGCGCGACTGGAGTACGAACTCGCGTACTACGATTCCGCAGAATATTAGGTTAACATTAACATTAGGTTAATCTCAGATTATTACTAATCTCAGATTATCACTTGAAACCATATAATTGCTTGCAAATGATTGCAGTTACATAGTAATACTTGAAAACCTATAACTGTGGATAAACAAATAATTATTATCGAAAAGAAATTATTACTTTTAAACCATATCATCATCATCATCATCATGTCGTGCTCGAAGCACGGATATCCCTGGCCCTCTCTCGCCACTCCTCCCTATCGTTCATCGCCTCTGGCAAGTCTTCTGGACTACATCCCGTATCCTCACATAGTTGCTGAAAGTATGTTCGTGCTAGTCGTCCTGCTTTTGCTCGGCCATGTGTGGTGGTCCATAATAGTACATCACTTATGAGTTCGTCCCTGCTTCTCTAGCAGTGTTCTGCATGTCTGGTTCGTCTAACTTGAATAGTTTTCGTGATAGGAGGCAGGTGGCCGTACAGTTGGTATCTTGTGGGGTGTTGCCGCCAGGACTTGTTCAAGATTGCTAGCTGCATTCTTATGTAATTGCCGTCTAGCTTCTTCTCCAGCCGTTTTGTTAGAGTCCATGTAGTGCATTCATATAGCAGTATCGATGCGACCGCTGCCTGGAAGAAACTGCTGTGTATTTAATAGGAATACCCTTCATCATATAACTGTGCAACAAATAGTTATAGAAAAACAGAAAATGTTATGTAACATTGTAAATATAGTTATATTGTAATTAAACATAGATAACGTTCGGTACTTGAGTGTAGTTCCCGTGTTGAATTACGCGTGAAAGTGAATAATCACTTGAGCATCAAGAAGGGAAAATTATATGCGCATCGGGGCATTCCACAATGCTCAGGTGGTCTCGTCCATTCTTGGTAGGTTGATTGGCTGTGAGCCCAGGAGTGGCTATGCTAGCGTGCATATATCCTGGCCCACTCATTGGCATTTGTCTGTTAGCCGACGCAAGCCGGGCCGCTGAGCCACCAATTATTGTTTATTTTTTCCTGTGCGTTAGGGCAGTAGCTTCTTCAGATTTTAGTCAAATTTCGACCTTGAGTAACCCGCAAGGATTTTATATGCCGTTGAACTTATCAATTAAACCAAACCAAAAATTGATAGCTTTTTAAGTTTTGTTCCGTCTGCCTCACGATTATCTCGCAGACCATTGATAGTATTTTGAAATTGATTATCACTGTCTCTCACTCTAGTTCTATTTTCTGGGTCAATCAACTTTCAGATTATTGACATTGATTTATTCTCCCTGCTTGTCTCAGTAGACCATTGACATTGACAGTGTTTTGAATTCGATTTTTCAAAGACAACTCGCAGTCCATTGATAGTTTTATAATTCAGCCTTCACTATTTGTTCTACAACATACCCTTTGTGTGACAGACTTATGTTGTAGGAAATTATTCATAGCCATCCCTATCGGTAATCGCTCGAGGAAAGTCATCTAGATAGTATTCAGTGTCCCCACAGAGCTGATGAATGAACTTTTGCTGGCTGAGCAACACTGGTGGGCTTTTTTTAAGAGAGTATCCCTCATGAGTAAGTCCGTACTTCTTGCTTTTCTTGGATAATTTTTGAGATGGGAGGTAAGTGGCCGTACAGGGGCTGTTTTGTAGAGTGCTGCTTCAAAACAACGCGTAACATCCTAAAGTAATTCTCATCCAGTTTTTTCCTCAAGCACTTGGTTAAAGTTTAGGTAGTAATGGCACTGTCTTGATTAAAACTTATGAACTCAGTTTTATCTAAGCTTACGTAGAGACCAATGTCTCTTTCTGCCTGTTTCAGATATTCAGCAGAAATTCGGCTTGAGTAGGTGCATTTACAAGAAGTGTTCAATCATCTGCGTAGTCAGCATCAGTAATAGTTTCAGTAGGATATCGTCGTTATTTTAGTGTGAAATTATTTTCTTTCGTTTGATTTATTGACATTCAGGGTACATAATCAAGGCTGATTAAAACTATATTTCGATTATTTTGTATTCGTCAGTTAACAAAGGGTCTCTCTCTCTCTCTCTCTCTCTCTCTCTCTCTCATCATCATCAACCTGAAAATGATAAGATTGTTCGATCATTCACTCTGAAATTTGTAATAGCAATATTTTGACAATGTTTCTTAAAAAGGATTTTTTCTTTCATTTCTTTTTTCTTTGTCTTTTTTTAATAGAAAATCCAGTGAAAAGTTTTGCCTCTAGAATTTTTCTTGGATACGTTTGAGCTGGAAAAATTTAATGAAATGTTTTTCTTTTTTTATTTTGTCTTTTCGCCATGCTTTGAAATTGCGATTCTCCCCAAATCTTTTTCACCAACTCTTCCCCACCTCTAAAAGGCTATGCAAAATCTCTCTGCATTTATTAAACAAGACATGTTAGATTGAGCCAGAGAAGCTACAGTCATCGTTAAAAAATGTCATAAACTGGAAGCCGATTTTTATTCATAAAAATTGTGGATTGATTTTAACGGCACGTCAAGCCGTCTTGGTTTATTTTATGATACGTTATGTTACGTTGGAGAACCGGGTTTTTGTAAGTTTTTATTTACATTCACGCGTAGTTTCGTAACGATTGAAAGTTTTTTCACATGTTTATAAAATATCAAGGACTTCTACCAAATACAAATGATTTGAACAGAAATCTCTTTGACCGGATTCCAACAGTTACTGCAATTCCGGATCAGATTTAAGCTGGGAGTAATGGCAATGAGGAGATACTCCTCCCTTATCAGAACTCCGTAAATGGAGCCTCAACATCAGATACTGTTTAGTGCCAGACACTTTTTTTTATACAAGGATGTTTTTGACATTAAATAACCCACGAAAGAAACAAAACAAATCCTAAGATGAAAATGCAGCTCTATAGCACCTCTATTCAGGATCAAATCATAGTATTTGCACGTGTCGAAATCTCACGGTTATTTTAAATACTTGCAACCCTGACAAAAACTATGGAATTATCCTATTTACCAACCCCTCCGCTCAGGCAGGATATGACACAAGGTCAGTTTTTAAGTGGAGTTTAACAGGTTTGAATTCCGAGTTTTCCTTCTCCTAGACTAGTTGCCTCACCAAGGCTGAGGAACCCAGTCTGTCCTACTATTTGCCCATAGCTGGAGGGAGAATAATTGGATTCATACCTTTCCCAAGGGTATTAGTGCTATGTGAAATGCAATCAGTCTCGTCCAGGATTTGAACTCGTGTCACCGTGTCCCTTTCCTACGACGATAACCATTACACTACAGGCATCTCTAACTATTGAATTATTACATTCACTTTGGGGGGTTTTTTGCTAGTTTTTTTTTGCGAGGGGGGGGGCTTTTTTCTTTTTTCTTGGCACAAAATGAACTAATAACAGATAAGATACAGAACATTTTTATTTAATAGGAAACAAACTGAGCATCCCGAGATCAATTCATGTATGAAGCTGCTCGTGTTTCTCTTCAAACTAATACTCTTTTGAAGATGTCCGTGGTGTAATGGTTATGGTTGTAGGAAATGGACACGGCGACACGAGTTCAAATTCTGGCCGAGACTAATTGCATTTCACATAGCACTAATACCCATAGGAAAGGTACGAATCCAATTATTCTCTCCCCAGCTATCGGTAAATAGTAGGGCAGACTAGTTCTTGAGCCTTGGTGAGGCAACTAGTCTAGGAGAAAGAAAACTCTGATATCAAACCTGTTAAAATTCACTTAAAAATTGTCCTTGTGTCATATCCTGCCCGAGCAGAGGGGTTGTGTAAATATGAATACTCTTGGAAAAGTAATGAATTCCGCAGTTATGATACATGGTAGAGCAGAGTGGGTTAGCTTTAGTTAGGCAACCAATCTTGGAGAAATAAAAATCTGAATTTATGCACGTTATTCCGCATCAACACATATGATACACGGTTTCTAAACTGGTTTTAACTCTTTTTAAAAATCAGCATTTTTTAACTACGTATGTTATTTGTTGAACCGAAACCATTTTTGGACCTCATCGCATTAACTAATGTTCCCAGAAGGATTCCCTATCTACATACGGATAAGCTTAACTTTATCATACGTGAGTCACTGCTTTCATCGTAACTTGAACGTGCATACAATTTCTTGACTCTTCTGCTATGTAACTGGTAATTTTCCAGATTTGTATTGGAAGGTAGATACGTTTGGTTCTCTATCATCAATGCACACCCTTGTGTTTGTTTGCCTGTGGGGTTGACCTCAAATTGCTTTTAGCGAAACAGCACGGAACTATGTCAATTGATGCGCATGCGTGTCGACTATATTAGGTGCTTGGCTTTGTCATGGCAGCCAACGTAACAACAATAGCGTCAAATCGACGAGCAATTGATTGTTGTTAACTTTCTCTTAAACATGGCCAACTCTGCTCAGTCGATTTCGTTCATGGTTATTTCTCCTGCTGCATTCCATGGGCCAACTACCTGTTGAAAATAAAGGTTTTACAGTATTGTGGAACGCGTTGTGCAATTTATTTCTGCTTCACGTAACGATCGTGTTTGTAGCAGAGAAATCCTTCAACACAATCGATGCACTTACTGCAGGGCAATCAAAGTTAGAGTTCCTACAAGTTTTATTACTTTTTAAGATTCTAACATAGTACCCATCAAAATAATGGGATAAGTTATAAATGGATGGACACTTTTGCTTAAAATACTTTACTCAACAAACTAAATGGGAATCTCTCTATCTATCTATCTATCTCACACACACGTACACACACACACACACACACACGCATAGATATTTGTCCAGCCTGATTATTCATTACCCTGAGCACCAGCCGCTAAGAACGGAAAATTATTAGTTTATATAGCGGTTTCTCTCTTCCAGATCGTGACGGCTCAAGTCAAACTTCCATAATTTCCTCTGGTAAAGGTTCCCTATCTATTAACTTAACGCTGACCCCAAAATAAAATTAGCTATTTCTTTGGTCTGCCAATTAAAAATTTCGATTCGCAAATAGAGTTTGAAGTCTGGTTTTATGGCAGATCAACCTTTGTAGGTTAATGCCAAATCGTGTTTATACATGTTTAACATATAATTTGTAAACATTTTCTTCATAAAATTTGATTGAGCTCATTTGTTTGCTCATAGTTAAATGGTTTCAAGTATTGCAATTATAAAAGTAATAATTTAACATCAGTCATTTGCTTTCGCACATTTAAATATATATACATGATATGTAAGAGATTATTTTATCAGTAATTTCATTTTTGAATGAGTTAGAACTATTTTTTTCGCACTAGTATTGCTATTGGTTCTACACAGTTAAATGGTTTCAATAATTGCTCTCTAAAACTTATTATTCTATTCAATATTACTCATTTGTTTGCACACAGTTAAATTGTTCCAAGTATTGCTACATAAAACTAACATTTCAAATAAACATCAGTATTTAGTTTATACAAAATTAAATAATCAAACAGTTCTATTTGTGACAATACAATTAAACAGAAGTCATTTGTTTGGACTCAGTTTAAAATTCAAACAGTTCTATTTGACCCATAGATATCATCCTATCAGGTGATACCACTCTGGGTCAGAGTGGATCTGGGAGCAATGGCAATGACGGTGTACTCCGCATTCCCCAAAGCTCCAGCATTGCTCGAGCTTCGCCATCAGATTGTTTAATGTCGTATCCAAGAAACTCGATCGAGGCAGTTTAACCCTCTGCTGAGATGCAGTCGGTGTATTCTACAACCCCAGTCGACTGAACAAGATTGACAAAGGAGAAATGAACCCATCCATCGTGTTTAATTCCCCACCTATCTTCTTTATCTTACTTTTTTCATCATAACATTATTTCCTTTCATATCTTGGCCTTATGAGAAGACCATGGTTCAATCCCAGGTCGAGTCATAACAAAGACTCAAAAAGGTACTTGATATCGCCTTGCTTAACACTCATCATTATAAGGCAAGGATAAGGGTAAAATGGTGCAATCCAGGGAAAGGAATAGCGCCCTCCTTTACACCTCGGTGTAGTAACTAATAAAAAGTAGAGCCCTCGGGTCACCCTCGACTAAGGTCGACTATATCTCGAAACCTAAATTCTCTCTGTTTTGTGTTCGCTTTTTCAAATATGTCATATAAAAATAAAAATTTCCTGTGCTGTACTGGCGACATATTTATCTTATCACTGTCCACACAAAAAAAGTTACCGATCTTTTCACCTAGATAAGACCTGTCAACTTTTGCCGATCCTGAAATGACACAAAAAGGTTATGAATTTACTCTCTAGTTTATTTAAACACGAATCCATGTCATGAGAATTACCTAGCTCATCCCGGGTAGAGATAATTTACAAGCAATATCAAAATTTATTCAAATTAATTCTTAACTTAACTACTCGGTAAATATTTACATACTTGTAAAATTCATATTAGTCATAGTATCCCAATGACTACTGGTACTGATGAGAATGAACCACCTATCTAAGCCATCATAACTAGACTTATTATTTAGATAGTCATAGAAGTTCGTTTGGTTTATCAAGTCAAAATAAAAGGCACTTTTATTTCCGACATTAACTTTATTGGCCAAGATGTTGTTCCACTATATATGGAAAGGAACCATATAATTATTATATAAGGCCAACCTCTAACAATGTTAAAGACTTTTTCGTTAATCCCATCAAAATCTTCTGTTCACAAATATGGAAGCATAAAGAATGTTTCATTTTTTCTCGCGGTCGAGTAACTCTGTTTATGTATGAAGAGATACACAGACTATGTATATCATCATCCTAAAGTTAAGCTGATACCACGAAATTATCTGACTCTCTGTCTCTCTCTGTCTCTGTCTCTCTCTCTCTCTCTCTCTCCATCTGTCCCTATCTTCCAGCGCAACTGGCCGGTCTTTTAGAATGCATCCAGTGTCCACAGAGGGCGGCGCACGTGGTGTCATGGTTATTGTTGTGGGAAATGAATACGGTGACCTGAGGTCAAATCTTGAACTATTCTGTTTGCTTTTCACATAGAGCAAATACCCTTAGGAAATTTATGACTCCAACTATAGATTAATAGTAGGGCAGACTATGTCTTTATCTTTGGTATGACAACCAGTCTAGGAGAAGAAAAATCTTAAAAACTGACCTTGTGTTGCAAAGAGTTTGAGTATATATAAGTTGTTTTGATTTTATTTCATTCTTGATTTTCTGTCTGCGAATGTCCCATTGGAGTTATTTTTCCATGAAAACTTCTGTTCAATGAAAATGTTGTTTTTGTATATATATATATATATATATATATATATATGTGTGTGTGTGTGTGTTTGTGTGTTCTGTGAGTATGTGTATGTGCATGTAACTATGTATGTGTATATATAAACACATAGATAAGTACGTGCACTTACGAATATATATATATATATATATATACATTCATACACACATATTTTCAATGGTATCAGTAGGATTTTTGTCCACCTTTGTTTCTTCTTTCCTTTTACCGCTTGTGTGTGTTTTCTATTTTTTATATAAATATATAAATATATGTGTGCGTTTGTATGTTTATGCTCACGTATATATGTATGTACACTAATATATATATATATATATATAAGTATATGTTTTTTCAAGGTTTTTAATATGTGTGAGAATGCATTTTACTACATAAATAGATGTATTTGAAGGTAGTTTCTATGGCTGTCTGTCTGTTTGGGTGGATGGGTGCCCGCGCACTCGCCTGGTTAGACTCTGTTTAACGTTGATTTAAATCTATGAAGTTTATGTCTTGTATTTAGAGTAATGAGTAGTCAACTGTCTGATATCTCGGTATTATTCAAAGTCTGATTTTCGAATTTTTAAAGGTGTTCTGATAAAGCTTTTTATTTTCTGATAATTTAATGTTGCTTTTGTTTAAAGAGACTCTATTATTCAGTGCTTGTATGCAGCTTATATGTATCTCTTTGCAGCTGGTGGATTTGACTGTGTAAACTACATTTTCTTAATTGAATTCCATGTATATAAATTACATAAAATATTTTTATAGGAATGCATTGTAATACTTATTTTCAATATCTGGAGCGAAAGATTTCCAATTGCACTACCGCAAGTTTTGCACGAGAATCAAAATTTCAATCTAACTTTATTCTTGAGGAATTGTACGTCCTTTCTTTTAATCCTTTTAGGTTAACACTTTTTATCAATTTCTAATTTCAGTTGGTTTAATTTAGAACAGTGCTATTTTGAATCAATCATTTGTTTTTTTCCTTTCAGGAATAAGCTAATGATAAGGTATTATTTTATAATCCCATGATACACGCAACGTTACCCTTTTTAGATAAAATCAACCTTGCAGTTACAATTAATTCATTCTGCTTTTATTGTATTTTATATTTTTATTATGACCGATTATTGAGGGTCAATAAATAAATAATTCAACACGGAGATATGAGGTGCTACACAAATGTATCCAAGTCTCTGAGGAGGTACTCCTTGGTTCAACATACACGAAGACCGGCAGGGTGCTGCTACTGCTCTCCGCTCTGCCAGTTTAGTTCTTGATTAATATACCCTTTGGGTAAGTCCATTATTCTGGTCATAGGTGAGTCCCCTACAACAGTTTTAGTGAGCTATTTTCTCCCATCAGTTTACAGAGAGCCTTGTACCAGATATTGGCTTTTTTGAAAATTATTAATTTAACAGGACATGTGCATATTCTTAATCCTGAGATTTTAGCCAAAAACCCTTTTTTCAAATTTTGTTTCTATTTTTTTTTTTTTTTTTTTTTTTTTTTGTTAAAAATGTCTACTTTAAAACACCGAAATTTTCTTCAAAAAAATGATAATAAAGTTTATACATATACAAATTTATTAACAAAACTATGGTAAAATTATTAAAATGGCTTTCTTGCTTCGGTGAATGCTAAATAAGACAAAATATCCTTTTTGTTTCAAGAAATCTTCTTTCTTTTTTGGGAGGGGGTTGAAAGCTTTCATCATCATCATATCGTGCTGGCAGCACGGATATCCCTGACCCTCTTTCGCCACTCCTCCCTATCGTTCATCGCCCTAGGTAGGTCTTCAGGACAACAACCTGTATCCTCACATAGCTGCTGAATGTACGTTCGTGCTGGTCGTCCTGCTTTTGCGCGGCCGTGTGTGGGGATCCATAAGAGTACATCTCTTATGAGTTCATCTCTGCTTCTCCAGCAATGTCCTGCATGTCTGGTTCGCCTAACTTGAATAGTTTTCGTGATAGGGGGCAGGTGGCCGTACAGTTGGTGTCTTGTTGGGTGTTGCCGCCAGGACTTGTTGAGGATTGCACGCAGCATTCTTGTGTAATTGCCATCTAGTTTCTTCTCCAGCCGTTTTGTTAGCGTCCATGTAGTGCATCCATATAGCAGTATCGATGTGACCGCTGCCTGGAAGAAACTGCGTTTCATTTTATCGGTTAGGTCTGATTTCCATATAGTCGATAGCCTATTGATAGCTGTCCATGCTTTCGTTAACCTCGATTCGATGTCCTTTTCGGTTTATTTCAAGGCATTTATAAAAATGATATCTCTGGGTTTAGATCTACATTAGATGTTGAATGGTGAACGTTAGTGATGAGTGATTATATTAATTGACTTTGTGCTGGAATTTTTCGATTTTTTTATATGTGTGAGTCAAAAGTCTAATAAATATTGAAGTTTTCCAACATAGGGCTTTTTAGAGGTCAAAAATAGATTTTTAGTGAAATTTTGGCCCATAAACATATGCACGTTGTATGGTTTATCATATTTTTGATAAATTTGAAATGTTCAATCTAAATATTCACTAAACGAGTGCCCTCGTCACGATCCGTGTTAAAACGGAAATTTTCGCTATGCTTATGTAAAAAAAGAATTGGGGGGGGGATAAACTGTATGGAAGGCTAATTCTTTTCTTTCGTTTTCAACTTTGAAATTAATGAAGGATAATACGACAATTTTGATCATTACTGCTTGAATTCACTCTATGACAACTAGTATTAGTGATGATAGTGTATTAGTGATGATAGCATCAGAATCAAAAGATTCTGTCGGTTGGGCTGAGAATCCACTAATTATATCCCATGCATAAGGGTAAGACCCCTTCACAAAAAAGTGTTGTCTTGTGTATGACACTAAACTGCATTTGATGGTGAGATTCCATTTCTGAATATCAGGGGAGTGTGAAGTAATTTTTCATTTCCATTACTCCTATGCTCACTCTTCTCGGGGTGGTGGAACCTGTTAGATTTCCTTCGATGTAGATGTTTGAAAATTATTAGTATTAAATAGGAATACCTGATACCATATCATTGTAAATTAGTTATATTAAGAATAGTTGGAGCTTACTAGTAGTGTTCGGTTGCCTAGTCGGCTGGGGCTGTGGAATACACCGACTGCTTTTCTGCAGAGGGGTAAGACTCCTCCAATGAATGTCCTAAATATGACACTAAATGATCTGATGGTGAGTCTCCAGTTATGCTGGAGCTTTGGGGAATGCGGAGTACCTTTTCATTGCCATCGCTCCCTGGTCCACTCCGGCCTGGAGTGGTAGCACATGATAGGGTCTTAACTATGGATCTAATGGAACATAACAGTGTACTTATTCTAAACTGAATTGCTTGAAATAGAACAGTTTTTTTTACATTTAATTGAGTGTAAACAAAATATAGTGTACTTATATTAAAATGAATTGCTTGAAATAGAACTGTTTATATGTATAAAAATAGGTTTGGTATTAATAACCTACAATGGTTGATGTGCCATAAAACCCAACTCTACCAACCAACCAACCTAGCCGAATTTGTTAATACTTACACTATGCGAGCCACCCTGACATCGAATTTTGAAAAGAATTTCTACTGAATGGCTTTCATTCATCTTGACTTTTGCCGGAAGTTTAGACTGGAAGAAATAACAATCTACTGCATAAACAAGTATATATATATATATATATATGATTTGTTGAAAGAAACAGTACAAAAGGAAATTAATGTTGTCATTTCCAATTATCTTTTTGTCTTTTTGATTTGTAAAAGAAAGAGAAAAACCGAAATGTAATTAATAAGCGTATTCCTACCCATTTTCTTAATTTCCTGTTCATGTTTCTTCAAACTAATTAATCAAAATTTGGGGAAAAAATGATACTTTTGAATAAAAACTAAAAGAAAGTGATGCATTATCTTCGACTGACAGTCAAATTCTACAGAAATCACCGTTGCCAGTTGAATCGTCAAAGTTAAGCAGTGATGGGCCTGCTCAGTACTTAATTGGGTGACTACTTTATGATAGCCGGTATTGTATCATAAAATTTGAGTACTTGATGGAGCATTGCTAAGCACAGCACGGACAGCAGGGAGTTTCTTGACTCTCCCTCGCCATCCATCCCTATCATCTATCGATCCTGGCTGGTCTTCTACACGGTATCCTGCATCTGAGTCTTTTCTGGTACGTCCATGTGCAGGAGTCCATTACGGAATGTCGCGTATGAGTTTGTGCTTGCTTCTTCAGCAATGCACCACATGCCTTGTTCGTCTTACCTGAATAGCTTGTGAGATGGGAGGCAAGTGGCCGTACAGCTGCTGTTTTGTGGGATGTTACTTTAGATAATAACATGTGTATTATCTGCGTTTTTTTCTTATAAAGTCATTTTTGGTTGGCATGTTATTGTCCCAACACTGAATCGTCTTTGTTATCTTCTTTCGACTTGTAATTCACAAATCCATTAAAAAGGAAGGCTAATTAAATCAAAGATCGAATCTTCTGTATAAATCAATTAAGTAATTGATAAATTATCGATTAATTTAGTTAATATGATGTTTTTTTTAAATTTATTTTAATTCTTTATTTCAATTTAAGCAAAACAAGCTAACAAAAACGTCAAGTCATCAAGCTAAGACTTCGATTATCTGTGTTAGTTTCTATCAGGCGTGTACAAAAGTTCCCAGCTCTCTTATTATTTTTAATAAAGGCTCAATACACCGTCAAGAACAGGGTTTTTACAGGATACTTTTAATTCATCAGGCGAAAAGGAATATCAAATTCATAAATGAGTCTAACTTTTGCAATATTTTGCTAACGTGCGGAACAAATCAGCAGCTCAAGCCGATTTTGATGTGGTCGCGAAGATGACGAACACCACGGGACTCGCCTGGTACTCTCCAAATGTGACTCTCCAGATTTCCTTCTATGGCTTGATGTACTCCCTGAGAATCCACGTTTGTACGCCTACTTGGTTTTGACTGATCATCGAGGTTCTTGCAACCCAAGGGAAATTTCTTCAAATATCTTTTGGCCCAGTCGACTGGGACTTTAGAATACACCGACTGCTTCTCAGCAAAAGGGTAAGACTCCTCCATCGGTTGTCCTGATTATGACACTAAAAAATCTGATAATGAGGCTCCAGTAATACTGGAGCTTTGGGAAATGCAGGAACACTTTCATTGTCATCGCTCCCAGATCCACTCTGGCCCGGAGTGGTAGCATCTGATAGGGCCCTATCAATGACTCAAATAGAACTAAACTGTGTCCTTATGCTAAATTGAATTGTTTGAAATAGAACAGTTTTTACATTTAAACGAACTGTTTTGACATTTAACGATTTGTAAACAAAAACTATACTTATACTAAACTGAATTGTTTGAAATTTAATTCGGCGTTAAGTGGCCCGAAAAGGGTTGATACGGCGTCAAAACGAAACAACCAACCAATCAAATATCTGTTTACTGTACTGTGATCAACTTCGCCTTCAACATTCGCACGACAAATATTTTTGGTTATTTCAATGGAGATATAACCCACTTCGAACTCGTAAAGTGTAAGTTTCTCAATTAGACAACGGTACTTGTTCATCTGTGTGGCCTTTAAATCACACTCAGAGTGAAGCAATGCTCAATGTATTAGCGCACGAACTACCACGATACTAACAACGACAGCAGGTACGTATTACCACTGTATTTGCTTCGGTCACTTCATCTACGTGTTTTAATTTAGCACGTACCAAAATATTGCAAAACTTTTATCTTCTTCCAGTTATAAAATGTATATTATCAGACTTTTTAATAATACAGTCGTTTTTGGTTGGCGTGTAATTTTCCCGACACTGAATCGTCTGTAAAATCTTTCGACTTGCAACTCACAAATCCATTAAAAAGGAAGGCTGATTGAATCAAAGATCGAATCTTCTGTATGGATTGATAAAGTAATTGATAGATTATCGATTAATCTGATTGATATATCGTTTTATTCTAATTTATTTTAATTCATTATTTAATTTAAATATGACCATCAAACAAGTAAAGAACAACAAGCCATCAAACTAAGACCTCAATGATTTGTGCATTAGATTCTCTTTGGTGAAGGCAAAAGATACCAGGTCTTTTTTATTACAAAAAAATTAATAGCCGGTTAAAAATAGTTTTTTTTTTTTTTTTCTTTTTTTTTTTTCTTTTTTTTTGTTATTTCTATTTCATCATCCTTCTTAACCAACTTCTGAGGAATGATATATAATAAAAGGAATCTCAAGTAGACTCTTTCGGGGGACGACTATATGAAAACCAGTCTTTAGATATTTTATTGCTCCACTTTTCAAGGGAAGCTCATAAAATTGTTTGCACAATTTCCACTGAGTATCCGTTCCTTCCTTAACAGGCTTTCTGGTTATCTTACTGCGTATATAACATTACTTCATGATTCTATTCGATATACTTTGCATGTTAGAACATTGTTTACAACATGATACATGTCATTTACTAAGTTTTACACACAGGCAATAGATTCCTTTATGCTGGATACCAAGCCATACAAGGGGCGGGGTAACATGCTAGACAGAGATATCGTATTAAGTTCGAACTTCAGTCACGTTATTACATTCACTTTCGGACTAGTGCCCTTGAGAAACGTATTAACTATCCCTCCAGCTGTGGGTTAAATAGTACCACAGCTGTTCTTCTAAGATACCTTTTGCATTAAATAACCCACGAATGTTGATATACCATTAAAAGAAGACACCAAACCAAATCATACAGGAATCCAAGAAAATCATAAAACTGGCACACAAGCCAAATCTGCATTTGATAGTGTAGCAGTTGAAAATTTCAAAATAAAATATACCAACCGTAAAGCTAAAATTAACAAAATACGATAAAATGGTAGCAATTATGGAACCAAAATATCCACAAGCTCTACCCTTATTAAAGGAAAACCTATAGGAAAGGAATAAAACCCAGGTTCAAGTAAGACCAGAAGATAAGGTACCACCCTCATTCGGTTACGCTAAGACCATACGGAACTTACCATTCTTTGATAAGAAAAGAAGAATAACCACAAAAATGTTCATGAGGAACACATTTTGATGGAATGCAAAAATACCGGCTTCCAACCGAAGATGAATATCCATAAACCAAAACTTCACCCACAAATAGATACGGACACACACACACACACTTGGATATATTCACCCACAAGAGAAATGCTTACTTCATCAGATAGCAACAACCGAAATCATCCAATTATACCGAATATACGGTTACCAACAGAAGTATAACCTAAAATAATATACAAACTGCACAACTAAAATCCATGCTCCGTAAAAGACGTACAAAACAAAAATGTCTTCGGCATAAAATAACAAAAGGTTTGACATGTCGTAAAATCCAATCAAAAAAAGAAACAAAGATTGCTTAAAGTCCTTATTGTTACTAAGTGACCATCTAAGTACAGAGCAGACTTGGTACTGCTTAGCGTCAATGATATCGCGGGAAACGTTACTTTTAGTGTGACTTAAATGTAAATGGGAACATTATGAAAGACCAAATTATGAACAATACAATAGTCGTTTCATCAAATACCAGCATAGATGTCTTCTTTCCCATACGTCTTTAACGATATCTCAGTATTAGAAGTGAGAGTTTGATAATCATCACCATTAAGAAATCATAATGATTCAGGTGAGTACGAACGAAGATTAATTTTTTATCGAATTTCTGGGAGAGTTAAAAAAACTAAAGAAAAGATTTGCCAAGGGTATTGAACTGTGGGATGAATATATGGAATAGCATGTACGTTCCTTGGCTCGAGACTATTTCCTTTTTGGTTAGGGTGAGAAAGTTTTAACTACGCCTCGTGAAATAGTGAACCAGTTGAAATCTCTACAGTTATGACATGATATACAAAAGAGAACATATCAAACTAGAAAGTGATAAAATCAATGTTCAAAAGCTTAACAATGTAAAGCATATATCAGCAGGGTTTGGCTTTGAAGGAGTCTTCTGCATCACTTGCTGGCCCAACAGCAGCGAGTGGAGTACATGCAAGAAATGTAAGTATTCAACTATCGTCTGCAGAAGGATTGGTTACCGAAAGCTCTTGTGTTTCGTTTCCACCTCTCGTTTTCTGGTTTTATTACACGGTTTCCATCGAAACAGAGGTAGACACTGTGTTGCCATTCTATTATTCCTTCTTAAAAAAAACCTATCGTCCATTATCTCTTACTGATTTATTTTAAAGGAATGATTGATTTTAACGGGACGTCAACCCGTCTAGAATTATTTCATACCTAGATGTTTGGAAATTGCGTTCATTCTAGATTTATTTTCACGTCTTTTCAATAGTTATATAATATCAAGTCATTCTCTCTAATACAAATAATTTGCACGCAGTTGTCAGTTTTCAAGTATTCCTATCTAATACTAATAACTTAAGTAATTATTTCTATTTATTAAGTTATTCGTTTCCACACAATTGAATGGTTTCAAGTTACTGATAATAATCCGAAGTAAGCAATTATAGTTTAAATTTGGCTTTCTTTGTTTAATGGCTTGTCAACTTTCATGGGTCATTTAATGCCAAAGCCATTTTTGTAGACGAACAGGAGAGATAATATTTAACTTATAGCTTGTAGGATAAAGGTTCATGCCTTCCGAAGAGTATTAGTCCGAAAGTGAATATGATAGAGCTACTAGAGTTCGAACTCGCTTACTCTGAGGCCGCAGTCTCGCACTTTAGCCATAACACAACGCGGAATCCCTCTTGTAGGTTCAAGTAATTAATCTTAATAAAAAATGTTATAGCTATTAAGCGAAAATTTCTGCCGTGTTAGGTGGGCTTAGTATACGTTGACTATATTTCTTTGCCGAGAAAGTAAGACATCCCCCTTAAAAATGGGTATCCTGGATATGAAACTAAACTGCACTTGATGGTTAGTATCCAGTTCAGGAGATTTCATCATCATCATCACCATCATGTCGTGCCGCCAACACGGATATCCCTGACCCTCTCTCGCCACTTCTCCCTATTATTCATCGCCTCTGGCAGGTCTTCAGGGTTACATCTCGTGTCCTTACATCGCTGTTGTATGTAAGTTCGAGCTGGTCGTCCCGCCTTCGCTTGGCCATATGTGGGGGTCCATAGGAGTACATCACTTATGACCTCGTCCTTGCTTCTCCAGCAGTGTCCTGCGTGTCTGGTTCGTCTAACTTGTATAGTTTTCGTGATAGGAGGCAAGTGGCCGTATAGTTGGTGTCTTGTGGGTTGTTGTCGCCAGGACTTGTTCAATATTGCTCTCAACATTCTCGTGTAATTGCCGTCTAGTTTCTTCTCCATCCGTTTAGTTAGCGTCTATGTAGTGCATCCATATAGCAGTATCGATGTGACCGCTGCCTGGAAGAAACTGCGTTTCATTTTATCGGTCAGGTCTGATTTCCATATGATCGAGAGCCTATGAATAGCTGTCCATGCTTTCGTTAGTCGTGTGTCGATGTCTTTTTCGGTTGATGAAACGCTACTTCCTAGGTAGGTGAATTTGTCTACTAGTTTCAGAGAGGCTCTGTCTTGCGTGGTAATGTTGCCCGTTTGGTTGTAACACATATATTCAGTTTTGTGTGCATTGACATGGAGGCCAATGCTTGCTGCGGCTCGTTCCAAACTATGCAGCAGTGTCTCTGCTTGATTAGACGTATTCGCCAGTAACGCCAATCAGGAGATTTAGTGTGTGCAAAATATCCTTTATAAATAACTCCCAGCTCAACTCTGATCCAGAGTGGTAGTATTTTTTAGAGTCTCATCTATGGGTCAAATAAATCTGTCAAAAGTCTATTCATATTCGATAGGACGGTGTGCAAAAATGTCTAAGAAACGATTCCACAAAAATTTTAAATATAGATGTATAATGAACGTAATTCTCTAACCTTTAACCCTCTTATCCTCCCAGCTATGGTTTAAATACTATCAATGTTGTTTTTTACAAAGATTGCTTTGGCATTAAATAACCCACGAAGGTTGATTTGCTATTAAAAAAGAAAACAAATCCAACCTACCTCAAGGCATAAAGAAACCCTAGACAGGTAGACATGCCATTAAAATCAGTCAATTGAAAATATAGAAGGAATAGAAAAATATTCTTTCTATGAAAAGATTGAATTGGACTGAACCAAACATGGCTACTACTTTTAGCGTCTCATATAAAACCCTTTCATGTAGTTGACATGTTCACTATCTTAGAAATATTCATCACTGCTTAATACGTGCTTATTATAAATTTGAATGATCGATTTACATAGAAATGATAGCATCAGATCCATTTAAAGAGAAAAAATTCATCAGGGACAGCATCAATTCCATCCTTGTTGTTACTGTAAGCGAAAAAATGTTGATACGTGATATGAATTATTCATTTAAGATGAAATTCAATAAACGGGTATACACTGTGAGACTGGACCTTTTTTTAAAGAAAAATTAAAGTACTCAAATACAGAAAAAAAATCGAATATTGTTAATTTTTCAGGGATTTAAAAAAAAACGCTAAATTTAGCACTATTTTTCATATTTTTTCCAGTTATTCGAATCGTGGAAAATTCCAATCAAAGATCCAATTAACGTTTTCTTTAAATAAGGATATATTTTTAGTCTGTTTCCTCATTTTGGTTATCAACAGTCCCAGGCGATTTCGTCATTTGATTAAATAAATTTAACAAATGGCGGCGTGTTTTTTGAAGGGTTGACGTTAAATTACTCTTGAGATTTTAGATAAAGAAATTCAGTCAATTACATTTTGATTTGAAGGATTTTAAATTGGGCAAATTGTTAATTTGTCCGTCATCCAAATTTAAGCAAGGGAAGCAGTTTATTCCCAAAGGCTACAATTCCTACATGAAAGTTCAATAATTTGTTGAGTCATTGATTTTTCTCTAACATTTATGTTAATTTTACAGGAATGAGGCAAAAGTTTTGTATTCTTTTTGCATTTTTTGTATTTTGATTTGATTTGTAGGGCTTTATGGCATATCAACCTTTCTAGATTATTTAACGCCAAATCCATTTTTATGTAAATAATCAGTTCTATTTAAAACAATTCAGTTTAGCATTAGTACACAATTTAATCGTCAAAAACATTTCTATTTCAAACTATTCAAGCAGTTATATATAACAATTCAGTTTAGTGTAAGTACAGTTTCAATGTCAAAAACAGTTCAATTTCAAACAATTCAGTTTAGCATAAACACTCAGTTTAAATTTAAGTACAGTTTAATTGTAAAAAACATTTCTATTTTGAGCTATTCAGTTTAGTCTAGCAATTCAGTTTAGTATAAGTACAGATTTTGTTTACACACAGTTACATGTCAAAACAGTTCTATGTTAAACAATTCAGTTAAGTGTAAATACTGTTTCAATGTCAAAAACAATTATATTTGAAAAAATACACGCAGTTCAAATGTAAAAGCACAGTTCAATTGTCAAAAAACATTTTTTTTTATTTCAAGCTATTCAGTTTAATCAAACAATTCAGTTTAGCATAAGTATGACATTAGTTCTATTTAACCCATTGATAGGGCCCTATCAGGTGCTATCACACCAGGCCAGAGTGGACCTGGGAGTAATGGCAATAAAGGGGTACTCTGCATTCCCCAAAGCTCCAGCATTGCTAGAACCTCACCATCAGATTGTTTAGTGTCATATCCGGGACACTCGTTGGGGGGGTCTTACCCCTCTGTCGAGGTGCAGTCAGTGTATTCTACAGCCCCAGCCGAGGGGACAATTTTTTTTTTTCATATACTGGTTACGTGAGGCACAAGGTGGCAAACCAGATAAGATAAGTTGCCGATTTTGCCTGATACTCTCCAAGCACTACTCTCTGGATTTCTCTCTATGGGTCGGAGTACTCTCTGAGAATCCACGATTTTACGCCTACTTGATTTGGCTGGATCGTCAAGATTTTAACAAGCTGAGTGAAATGTGTTGAACTATTTGTTTACTGTACTGGGATCAACTTTGCCTTCACCTTTCACACAGCAAATGTTTGTGGTTGTTTCCGTGGCGTTATAACCGACTTTGAACCTGTAGACCATAACTTCTTGAATTAGACTACGTTGCATGTTCATCTGTGCGCCTTTCAAATTGTTGTATACCTCAACCATAATCACAATGATATCAATAACAACGGTACAGCAAATACATATTTTCAAATACAGTCAAATACAAATGCAGATACAAAAACAGGCGGACTCTCTGTTGTTCAGGTACGAACGGTTTTATTAACTTCTGACTTCGGTTCTTTGACACGAGGAGAGAGACAATTCTTAAAAGTCTTTCGTAATTATACTATGCTAACAACACCCCCAACGTTCGGCACATCTCGTGATGTTTTAGATCTCAATTCATCTCCGCTGGTTGCGACCCCAAAAACTTAACCGCCGCCGCAACGGTTGAAAACTCAACTCAAGGGCAGAGAACTCAATTCTCTGCCCCAATGGCAGAAGCTCAATTGTCTGTCTGTATGGTCCAATCTCAATTTCTCAACTTCATGGTCGCACCTCAACTGAATCTTTTTTCAAAATATTCCAAATTCTCAGGACCATCTCTTCCGGGCATGAGATCATCCCCATTTCCTGCCTGAGGTTTATCATATTTACCCAACCCCTCCGCTCGGGCAGGATATGACACAAGGTCAATTTTTAAGCGGAGTTTAACAGGTTTGAATTCAGAGTATTCCTTCTCCTAGACTAGTTGCCTCACCAACGCTGAAGAAATCAGTCTGCCCTACTAGTATATAGTTTAATTGCCAAATATATTTCTATTTCAAGCTATTCAGTTTAGTTAAAGATTTCTATTTCAAACAATTCAGTATAGCATAAATAATCATTTAATTCTATTTAACCCATAGCTAGGGCCTTAGCAGGTGCTACCATACCGGGCCAGAGTGGACCTGGGAGTAATGGCAATGAAGGGGTGCTCCGTTTAAAATTTCTACTTATTTCTTCCCCTTCGTCGCAGTGAAAACTTTTTGCTTTTATTTTTTCCTTTCAGAAATTTACCTGTCTCACGTTGGAATAAATTTCTCTTTCATAATTTTGGAATTAGTTAATGTTCCTTTATGCATGAGTCCGAGTTTATTCTGGCAGTCTAAGCAAGATGTTTATTAACATTTGGCGAGGGCAGCATACATACATGGCAACCCCAGGAGCATCGAAAAAGAAGTGTAGGCAGTATTCTGTGAAGTACTTGAAGTATGGATTTATACAATCACCGACTAAACCACAACAACCCATGTGCTTGGTTAGTGAGAAAAACTTTTCTTATGAAGCAATGAAGCCGTCTAGGCTCCTCAAACATTTACAGAAGATTCATCCCGATAAATCTGGTAAAACACTGGCGTTCTTTTATTCTCTTCGAGATCAATTTTTGAAGCGAAAAACAATGAATATGTTTACTTCCTCATCGACAAATTCAGGTGACGGTCTGAAGGCTTCTTACAACATTTCTTTGCTGATAGCGAAAGCTGACAAGCCCCACACAATTGGAGAACTGATTCTGCCAGCAGTTAAAGAGGTTATTAAAACAGTCTTGTACAAATCTCCTGAACAAGTCATACAATCGATTCCTCTCAGTGACAACTCAGTTCAACGAAGAGTAGACAAAATGGCTGAAAACGTCGAAGAGACCCTCAGTAAGATGTTGATGACAACTGAGTTCAGTTTGCAATTGGACGAATCCACTCTTCCGGGAAACGAATCGCTACTTCTCACATATGTACGCTTCATCAAGGATAGGTCACTGTGTCAAGAATTATTGTTTGCACGTCTCCTGGAAACAGATACCAAAGGAGAATCAGTGAATCGAACTGTGGAGGAATATTTCCAGAAAAAAACATTCAACTTACAAACATCATTTTATATGCTACAGCAGGCGCCCCGTTGGTCGCCACCATAGAATTCTAACTTATTTGAAAAAAGCTGTTCCAAAAGTCCTCACAGTTCACTGTGTGATCAATCGACAACACTTAGTGGCAAAGAATTTGAGTGAGAAGCTACATGAACCCTTATCGACTGTGATTACTGTAGTCAACAAAATCAAAGCGAATGCTCTCAATTCTCGACTGTTCCATCAGCTGTGTATTGAAAATGACGAAGATTTTCAATGCCTGTTTCTCCTTACAGAAGTTAGGTGATTGTCGAAAGGCAACTGTTTAAAAAGGTTTTACACACTGTTTAACAGTGTTCTGGATTTTTTTCAAGAATCCAACCCTGCGCTTTACAACAAACTGAAATCGAGTAAGACAGATATTGCTTACCTCACTGAAATGTTTTCCAAATTCAATGAAGCGAATTTGCAGCTGCAAGGTGATGGGACTTCATTAATCAAAGCCAAGTCCGCCCTCTCGGCAATCCTCTCAAAATTACAGCTCTACAGCAGGAACCTTGGACGTAGCGAATTCCGTCAGTTTCCTTGTTTTTCTGACTTGGAGAAGAAAACAGGAGTGAAGGGCAATGACATTGCCGTGTACTGCGCTCATTTAGCGGAACTCCACAGGGATATGTCAGTCAGATTCAACGACCTATTTTCTCTTGAAATCTCTGGTTGGGTGATCGATCCGTTTACTGAACCCAGCACAGAGGTGCCAACCCATCTAGAAGAGGAACTTGTAAGTTTGCAAAATGACGAGGATCTGAAACCAAAGTTCAAAACCTCTTACCAAGCCTTTTGGATGCAAACAGCGATCCCAAAATGCTACCCAACCCTGTGGAAAGACATCAAGTTGTTTTTCATTGCTTTTCCGACTTCTTACCTGGTTGAGAGGGGATTCAGCGCTGTGTTCAGGCTCCTCACCAAACAAAGAAAAAAACTCAACATTGCTGAGCGTGGTGATCTGAGATTGCTCCTGACACACCTTCATCCTGATGTTGACATACAGCAGGATAGTTGTTAATGATTACTCCTTCAGTTTTATCATTTATTTCATGTTCAGTTCAAGGTGTTTGTGATTGAAAAAAAATGTTAACCATTTTTGTTTGTTAAAATTGTTTTTTGTACTCTTCAAAATGTTTGTGATTGAAGAATCAACAAATTCTTATGACATTTAACATTACCGTCGTTCTGGCATTTTGGTCCAGCGGTGAAGAGGGGGGGGCAAAAAGTTAAAAAAACCACTGGTTTAGTGTCATATCCAAGACACTCACTGGGAGGTCCTACCCCTCTGCAGAGGTGCAGTCTGTGTATTCTATAGCAATTCTGGGCAAAGCACAGATTTAAATGCCAAAACTGTTTTATTTTAGATAATTCAGTTTAGCATAAGTACACCGTTTAGAAGTCAATTCGAGCAATTCAATTTAGCATAAAATACGCAGTTTAAATGTAAAAAAACAGTAAACTCAAACCACGATTTAATTCTATTTAACCCATAGATAGGACCCTTATCAGGTGCTACCACCCCCAGCCAGAGTGGACCTGGGAGTTATGGCAATAAAGGGGTACTCCGCGTGCCCCAAAGCTCCAGCATCACTGGAGCCTCACCATCAGATTATTTAGTGTCATATCCAGGACACTCGTTGTGGGGGGGTCTTACCCCTCTTCAGAGAAGCAGTCGGTGTATTCTACAGTCCCAGCCGACTGGGCAATTTTTAACTAGTATTTTCTTGACTTTTCATTTGAAAAAATACAGACATTAAAAAATAAATGTCAGCGATTAAAAATTAAAAATGTGTTTGTTCATTATACTGAAAACAACGATCAACGGATTTTAGATCTTGTTCGGAATCTACTGTCAACTTGATATACGCAACAATATATAACATAAATATCGTATCTTAAAATTTGTACTCTATTAAAATATTAAATGAACCTTGTTACGAAACGATAAAAAATGTAAAGATTTCTAAAATAACCAACAGAATAAAAAATCAGCTCTATAGAACAGCCAATGCAGTATCCTATGTTCTAATGGCTAAAAAGGGTAGGAGTTATATTATCAGTTTTATGGCCCAAAGGGGCAAATTGTTTGACGCATCATCTTATTTATACCAAAGATACGGACGTATTATTCAACACATCATGTCTAACTGATAATTTCCTACCAACTGAATCTAAAATAAGTTTCTTAACTATTTTTTAGTTGTGTAAGTTAACTACACGAGCTAAACGCCAGCTATCATCGAGAAATTATCAATATCTTTATATCATTCTACTAATAGACGTGAACCATTGACAAATTCACTACCAGGATAAAAAAATTAACTCAGAGTATAAAAATTCTGACAAATATCCAGCCCCGAATGGGAGGAAATCCTGGCTATGACACTAAATTCCGTTTGATGGAAGTGTGGAGTAACTCTTCTTTTTCATTACTCACAGGTCTACTTTGACCCGGAGTACGACACCTCTGGTGGTGTAATGGTTAGCAAGCTAGTCTAGTAAACTTACACGAGTGAGTTCGTGTCTCATTGGGTGCCCCATTCATTTGGCCTTGTGCTACATGGAAGCAAAGAGCTTCGTAAATTGTTACTTTGACCCGGAGTCGTAGAGTCCTTTAGAGTACCATGTATGGTACAAATAAAGTTGGCGATCGTAGTTGAGGGCTACTCGAAGGCTCCCTTTTCGGTAGCTACTACTCCGAGGTGTAGGGTAAGACGCTACCCCTTTCCCTGGATTGATACGCTTTACGAAGGAGGCATCAAGTACCATTTTGGGGTCTTTACTACGACTGGATCTGGGATTGAACCCCGGTCTCCCAGGCCATTGGCGAACACTTTACCAATTAGGAAAATCACATAACCGTATGCTAAAAGAAAAAAAACTCTTTGAAAACCACACGAAAAATGTAAACATGGACATAGAATGAACATGATACTATATCCCCGACGGCTTGACATGCCATTAAAATTAATCAGTGATTCAATAATCAAACAACGATTTCCACAGGCGGACAGTTCTGTTTATGGATATAGTTTGTTATTAGGTTACTAATACGTACATATTATATTTTTCAGCCCACCTTATAAATATAGAATGGTTATAGATAGTCTTAAAATATACAGATGAAAGAAACTTTAGAGTAAAATATACAAACAGTTAACGTTTCTCTCCTTGAAATGCACTTGATAAAAATCCTAGCTTCTGTCAACATATCTTAAACAGGCAGAGAGGTAACTTATTTTTGCAAGAAATATTATTTATCAAAAAGTTCTTTTACCGTTATATCATAAAGGTATTGACAGAAATTATGCTAGAAATCTCTGCTATAAATTCTTCCGTTTAAGAAACCGTCAACTCATTGATAAAATGCATAACTTTCTTTCCTTGTTTGTATAAAACCCTTGTTTCGAGAGAGTAATCATTTTTTCGCTAGTATTGTTTTTTTTTTTTTGTTTGTTTTGTTTATTGTTTTGTTTTGTTTTGTTTTTTTGTTTGTTTGTCTTTGCTATGGTCGTTCGTCTTGTTTTGACTTCTCTGAGATAAAAAAAAAATGGTTTGATTAAAATGTTATGAAAAACTCGTAAATAGTGGTTTTGTTTTTGCTTTTTTTTTTTTTTTTTTTTTTTTTTTTGTTTCTCGAAAAGAGATGAAGAAAGGCAACGGGCAAGAGAAAAAGAAATAAGTCGGTCTGACAGATCGAAGGCCGAGTTTTATCTCAGATGATTTATTACTTCATAGAATTGACGAGAACTTCTCTCGTAATATTCGAGACTGAATTGTTACTTACTTTGCTTGTTTTTATGAGTTAAAATTATGGCTGCATTACAAATTTGTATCTTCAACTAAATACATTCATGTTTATATATATAATATTATCATCATCAAGTCACGCTGATACCACAGAGTCTCTTTCCCCGCACTCATCATCTGTCCCATTCGTCCATCGCTTCAAGCAGGTCCTGTAGACTGCATCCAGTGTCTGTTGATGTATGTAACTCTTTGTTGGACGGCCAAAACTGGCACGTCAATATATAGAAGTCGCTTATGAGCTCCTCCTTACTTCTCCAGCAATGCCCAGCAGGTCTTGTTGTCTGAGATTATTTTTGAGATTGGAGAAAAGTGACTGTATGGCTACTGTTTTGTGAGCCGTTGATACCAAAGTTCGTTAAAAAAAATACGCAGCATTCTTGTGTAGTTCCCATCTAGCTTTTTCTCCATGCATTTCGTTAGAGTCCAGGTGGTGCAACCATGCAGTAGTACTGACACAGCCACACACAGCTTGGAAGAAATTCCGTCTAATTTTACAGAGAGATTATTCTGCTATATGATCGATAACCTGTCAATAGTGGTCCACGCCTTCCCAGTCGATGAGATATTGCAAATGAGGTATGTAAATTGATGTTACTAAATAAAATGGAGAACGATCCGTCTTGCTTAAACACATGGACTCTGTTTTATTTACGTTCACGTAGAATCCAATGCCTTTTGTTGCTTGCAGGAGAGATTAGCATGGTCAGGTGTATTTGTGAGAAGCGCTAGACCATCGGCGTAGTCTACGTCTGTATGTTTCTGCAAGATATTGTTTGCATCTGGTCTTTTTTAAAATGTGAAACCACTTTCTTATATAAAGAAAGAAAGAAAGAGAGAGAAATGAAAGTGTATATGTATTTATGCATACACAAAGACACATATATATATATATATATATATATATATATGGCTCTTATCGTTGTGTGTGTGTGTGTGTGTGTGTGTGTGTGTACCTGCGCTCCATAATGATGTTGGTGCTTCTATTTATGCAAAAGTAAAATATCTCCGTTATATCATCAATTTCGAAGACTAAAAAAATGAAGTCCTCGTGGCGTAATGGCAAAAGTGCTGGACACTTTCGAACTCCAGTCGTCCTATTACGTTGACTTTCAGACTTATAACCCCGGGAAAGGCAAGAACCCTAAAAAACCGACAGCTAGTATCACAGGTAATCTTCTACAAAGATGGCTTTGCTATAAAATAACCCATGAGAGTTGATATGCCATTAAACAACGAAACCAAATTATATATATATATATATATATATATATATATATATATATATATATATATATATATATATTTAAAGATGGTTGTTGTAGGTCCAAATAAAGAATCAGGATATATTTAAGATAAGATGGTCTACGGAGAGATTTGTATTTTTTTAATTTATTTATTTTGTTCTTACATACGTGAAATATACGTGTATTACATACGTGTTATATATATGTATGTTTCCAGCTTATTGCTTTCGTCAGAGAACATGTGAGGCACAAGGCCTTTTAAATGGGTTACTCAGTGAGACTTGAACTATATATATATATATATATGTGTGTGTGTGTGTAAGGTATTATTCAGTCCAGTTAAATCGGAATCGGGAATAATTCCGCCAGGACAATAAAATCATTCAACTAAAGAGCTCAATGTAACTGACATCACAGAGCAATAATTCCTTTGTTTTTGTTTTTCTTAAAGTTATATATATATATATAGAGAGAGAGAGAAATGACAAGATGATAAAATAAGTGGAAAAGTTTAGTAGCAATATTTCGGGTTGTGTAGTAATGTCTTGTTCTTTATTCAAGAAAGAACTTCCGCAGACAAAACATTTTGGGGGGTTTTCTACAAGTTTCTTTTAGCAATTGAGGAAATAGAGAAAAAAAATGATGAAAATGTGCAAGAGTTGTTAAGATTTTATTGTGCACTTTGGTATTACCTTTTCCTCTATACATTTCTATAGAAAAATACTACTGTTCTCATGGGACTGAGTTGTGATAATTTATCTTTATATATATATATATATATATATATAATATATAAACAGTGTTGGTTGTCACTAAATCACTTTGTGGGTTTGTGTCAAGCCAAGTGCAACATAATATGGAGAGTGCCCAATATCTAAGTCAGAGCTATTATATAATAATAATAAATTAATTTATATATATATAATATATATTTATTTATTATTATTATAACTATATATATATATATACAGTATCGATAATTACTTAGTCAGGAAGTAACCTACTATAGTTTCGCCTAAGCGGCTCATCAGGGTACCTAATCCGGGATTAGGTGCCCTGATGAGCCGCTTAGGCGAAACTATAGTAGGTTAGTTCCTGACTCACTAAGTAATTATCGATACTATTTTGCTCAACTCAGTACTGAGCACTTTTTGCATTGCTCAGCAGCCTTTTTTTTTTTGACCAACCAATTGCGTGTCTTTTGATTTTTTCTTTCAATGGGTATGACAAGTTTGGCTTTTTCCTTTTTTTCAATATATATTTTTTCCACTTGATAGTGATTCGTTGTATATTTTCATCTTCAAATCACTTGCCGGGGTTTTTTTACCGTAAGGACTATTATTTTATATATATATATATATATATAGTTGGCGACCATAGTCGAGGGTAACCCGAAGGCTCCCTTTTCGATAGCTACTACACCAAGGTGTAGGGGAGGGCGCTACTCCTTCCCTGGATTGCTCTACTTTACCCTTGATCCGTACCTTATAATGCTGAGTGTTAAGCAAGGAGTCATCAAGTACCATTTTTTGAGTCTTTGGTATGACTCGACCTGGATTGAACCCAGGTCTCCGGGCCATTGGCGAACGCGAGTCAGAAATCTCCTACTAAAGTTTCATATTAACGGATCATCAGGAAGTCTAAAACCGACCCTATATATATATATATATAATCAGCCTTTTTTCAGCACACTACCGGAATAAAACCTGACGTTTTAGCTGGGGATTTTAAATTTTCAGTTGTAGTTTTCCCTAGACTGGTTGTATCTCCAAATCTTGGGAGCCAACTTTTTACTAACCGGTGTATGGAAAAGTGATGGATTCATATTCCTAAACGCATTAATATGATATGAATGCAAATAGCCTGAGAAAGATTTTATATCCGGCTCGCTGATTCCATTGGCTACGCTGATAAACCATTAGCACACATATGTGTGTGTGTATGTGTGTGAGTAACATAGCGTGGAAGAGATGCACAATACTTGTTAACCAAACTACCTGTCAAACTTGGGGACCGAAACAATAAGCAACTATTTATATAATTAATTATTGGATGGCGCAGGGCCATATTAGAGCTTACCCAGTGTGTACTGAAATCTCTACGCTAATAATCAATTTACAACAGTCATCATTTAAACAGATAGATAGATAGATAGATAGATAGATAGATAGATAGATAGATAGATAGATAGATATGTATGTCATGTCGGTATTAGTTAGTATGTAATGATGATTTGTAATAAAAAGATCATACTGCGCTGATCTTTCTAGAGTGGAAGATCTGTCTTCTTCAAAAATAAGCCTTCACGAAAGATTAGCTATTGACCACAAATATAGGAAACTACCATTCAGCTATCAGTGATTTAATAGCTGATACAGAGAACGGATCAAATTCATATAGATAGATATGGATCAACGGATATGTGCCTATAGTTATGTTTATTTGGTTTAATGGCATATCAACCTTTGAAGGTTATTTAATGCCATATCCTGCTTTTAGAATGTTCACCAATGCCTGGGAGACTGGAGTTCATACCAAAGAATCAAAAAATGATACTTGATGCCGCCTTGCTTAACACTCAGCATTATAAGGTAAGGATAAAGGGTAAAGAGGAGGAATCCAGGGTATGGATTAGTGCCCTTCCCTACACCTCGGTGTAGTAGCTATTGAAAAAGGAGCCTCTGGGTCACCCTCGACTGAGGTCGCTAACTTATATATATATATATATATACATATATATAAACAGAATATGGCATTTATATATAGATATGGATATTATACACACACACACACACACACATATATATATAAGCAGTTTTATATATATATATATATATATATATACATACATATATATATATGGATATATATATATATATACGTACATATACACATATATAAGCAGTATATATATATATATATATATATATATATAATACTTGTAGGCGAATACGTGATAGGTAAATTTATTTTTAAATGAGTTATAACACATTTGTTTGCACACAGTTAAAGGTTTTCGTGTATTGCGAATACAAAATATTCTATTTAACATTGATCATTCGTTTACACATAGTTAAATGGCTTCAAGTCTTCCGTACACAAAGTAATCTACTTAATATTAATCATTTGTTTGCACACAGTTAAATAGTTTCAAGTATTGCGATTTAACACTAATAATTCCATTTAATTTCATCATATGTTGACACAGATTTGAATGATTTCAATTATTGTTATTTAATATTTGTAATTCTTTTTATCAAGTATGCTTATCTAATACGAACAATTTGCAGACACCTGAATGGTTTCAAATAACTGATAATGATCCATAGTAAAAAAACGAAAAATGGACGGTCCTGTTTGACTTATTGATGGGACCCTAAAAGATTACTCGTTGGTAGAGATGCAGTCGATGAATTATGCAGCACCAGCCTGCATGGCGAGGATACAGATGTAGAAATAGATTGTAATTCTGTTGAGAGAATATTTGGACAGGTGATTTCCGTTTAAGAGGAAAACTCAAATACAAAGAACAAATAATAGGGAATAGATGATGACTATGTACATTTCAGTGTATATACGTGGTGCATTCAATAAGTTTCCAGACTTTTTTTGTACAGGCATTTAAAATTGTCGTTAACTCTTAAAAATTCACTATTTTATTGCTACATATATTATGAGATGACTGATCAATTTTTATGATTTCAGCTTCAAATGAAAAGCTACAGCAGGAATTGGAATACACCCTACTAAAGCCTGATTGTCACAGCTGATCAATTTCAAAATGCAATCTGGACATTAGAAGAACGATATGCAATAAAATTCTGTTTAAACTTGGAAAAATGCCATGCAATGAAAGCTGGATCTACTACTTTGACCCAGAGACCAAGAAAAAGAGTTTCTTTGTGGAAGCATGCTTGCTCTCCCAGACCCAACAAGGCCAGACAGAGCAAATCCACCCACAAACTCTTGATGATCCCTTTTTTTGACAGCACTAGCATGATCTACATGCACTGGGTTTTCACCGGACAGACAGTCAACAAGGTCAACTATGTTGAGGTTTTAAGGGAGTTCAAGAAGAGATTCGGTCGAAGAGGCCAGCACTCATTAAATCGGGTCAGTGGCATTTCCAGCAGGACAATGCACCAGTCCACAACTCCATCCTTGTCACAGACTATTTGACCAAGATGGGCATCAAGACAGTTCCTCACCCTCCCTATAGTCCAAACCTTGCTCCCTGTGACTTTTGGTTATTCCCTAAGCTCAAGAAAAACTTAGAGGCTGTCGTTATGAGACAATTAAGGAGATGAAGAGGCTGTGACGAAGGTCATTGACACGCTCACACAAGATGACTTCAGGGGGCCTTCCAGAAGTTTTTGGAACGGTAGAACAAGTGCATTGCAGCCGGAGGAGATTACTTGGAAGGGGACTAGAGTTTCATGTGTGTACTATCAAGATTCTCCAAAAGCAGTCTGAAGCATTCCATATGTTTCTGTGGCATCATTTTTTTTCCAAGTTTAAAACAGAATTTTATTGCATATCGTTCTTCTAAGTGTCAGATTGTATTTTTAAATTTACAGCTATGACAATCAGGATTTAGTAGGGTATATTCCAATTGCTGCTGTAGCTGTTCATTTGAACCTGAAATCATAAAGATTAGTCAGTCATCTCATAATATGTATAGCAGTAACATCCTGAATTTTCAAGAGGCTACGACAATTTTAAATATCTGTACAAAAAAAAGTCTGGAAACTTATCGGATGTACCTCGTATATTTTTACGTATATATCAATATATATATATATATATATATATATATATATATATTTTAAAATATGTATGCATACATACTTATATATATATATATGTGTGTGTGTGTGTGTGTGTGTGTGTGTGTGTGTGTGTGTGTGTGTGTGTTCTAAATATAAGCGTATGTATATTTATGCATGTAGATAGATAGACACACAGACAGAGAGAAATTGACATACCGAGCGTTATTTCTTCATCTGTTCTGCGCCATGATGTTGTCCAATAGGCATACTTGCATAAACTAGACATTTTTCCCTGGAGAAATGGAACATAAACATGATTGTCAAATTCACCACCACCACCACCCACCACAGACTCGTTCTTGTTGCCTTCATCTCCGATTTTTAGAATTGGGCGAAGAATGTACTGTTAACAAACAATGATTGATTTCTCTTTATAAGGTCTGTACTCGCTTATTGCGAGTGCTCGTAATATGTTATTTTTCCTGACCGGACACAAAATGCAGATTATTTAATTATATATCCACAGAATAAATTTTTTGGCAGGTTTTTAGATTAATATAATACAATAGAACAGTGTTCAAAATGTCGCTGTATGAATAACCAAATGTATACATGCACATCTATATTTATAGGCGTATATATATTATATATATATATATATATAATTATTTATCTATGTATATACATATATGTGTACATATATGCTCATATATATGCATGTAGATGCACCTATATATATATATATATATATATATATATATATAGCAACAGTTTAAGTGCTTCTTTATTGAATTATATGAAATTTTAAAAAGCTATGGGCAACTTTTGTTTTTAAATATAAATGGAAAATGTTTCTTTGTCTGGCATGAAGCCACACTCTTGTTTAGTTGTCAACGTTATTATTTTTTTATATACATCCTTCTTGCACAATCTCACGAACTGTGTCTGACTTGCGACAATGTCTGAAAAAGTTGTATGAAAAACCAACAGTTGCCCATGCAGCAGATTTATCTTCCTCACAATACCGATGCTACCAAAAGTAAGAGTAAGCTATTGCCCAACTTGGAATTAGTGTGATATAATTTCGAAACAATAGTGAACATAACTACAGATTACCTGAAGATTTTCCGCTCCTGGTTTCACCATTCCTCAGCAGCAAGTTACTCTGGCGAGCTGGTTGGGTGCTTGCATTTTATTTCTTTTAAACCAATCTCCTAAACTACCTTCCTTTAGCATCCGAAATGAAGAAAGAAGAAATGGATACATGCTTTTCACAAGGATATTATTAGCTAGAAGTGAAATGCAAACAGACCTCTCTAGAATTTGATTTTTGTTTGGTTTGGTTGTTTAATGGCATATCAACCCTTGTAGGTTATTTAATGCCAAATCTATTCTCCTAGAAGAACAGTAGTGGTACTATTTAACCCATAGCTGGGAGGATAAGGGGGTTCATACCTTTCCCAAGAGTATTTGCCCGAAAGTGAACGTAATAGCGCGACTGGAGTACGAACTCGCTTACTGCGATTCCGCAGTCCATCGCTTTAACCATTACACCAAGAGGACACCCCACTAGAATTTGAACTTGAGTTCCCTGTCTACGACTCTATCCATAACACTTCCTGCGCCTCCAAGATAAAAAAAAATGGGTATTCTTAAAGCTTCAGAATATCATATAAAGTCAGTTTTTAAGGTTTGGTTTCTCGGGTTTTATGGCATATCAACCTTCTAGGTTATTTAACGCCAAATCCATTTTTATGTAAATAATCAGTTCTATTTGAAACAATTCAGTTTAGCATAAGTACACAGTTTAATTATCAAAAACGTTTCTATTTCAAACTATTCAAGCAGTTATATATAACAATTCAGTTTAGTATAAGTACAGTTTCAATGTCAAAAATAGTTCAATTTTAAACAATTCAGTTTAGCATAAGCACGCAGTTTAAATGTAAGTACAGTTTAATTGTAAAAAACATTCCTATTTCGAGCTTATTCAGTTTAGTCAAGCAATTCTAATTCAGCTAATTCAGTTTAGTAATATTACAGATTTTGTTTATGCACAGTTAAATGTCAGAACAGTTCTAAGAAGTCAGTTTTTAAGCGGAATCGAACTGGTTTGAATTCTGAATTTTCTATCTTCTAAGCTCGTTACTTAAACAAAGCTAAATAACATAGTCCGCTTTAGTTTACCAATTGGTGAGGTGAGAACAGATGAATTCATGTCTTTCACAAGGGCAATAGCACAAAGTGAAAGGTAAACAGCCACATATAGGTTTGAACTCTGGTCATCGATTCCATTTCTTAGGTCGATAACTGTTACGTTAAACGCATCTATTTTGGCTTCTCTTGTATTTTCCTTCATTGATAAATCTTAATCAAGACATGTGAATCTGAAATAAAATAAAAAAAATACTTCCTCCCTTCCATAAATAATCAGGAGACTTTTTTTCTTAGGTGGAAAAAATATTGTGATTGTTTGATTACATATTCATAACTTGGGCAAAAGTTGTTGTTTTTTTCTCTAAAGCAATGAATTGCTACCAGGTCGAAAGGAGAAAAAAAAATGGAGGCGTAATTTACTTGTAAAAAGCGTAAACACTGAACCCCTCAATGTAAAGTTGAAACAAAATGATTAAGAAAGAAGAACCTCGAGTTTATTCGATTTTTCTGGCCTTGTAAAGGAACGACAGCAACAAGAAAAAAAGAATAGCTCATTTTGAGAAAGAGATACATCCAGCAGAGATGTAATTTATCATCTTTGGCAGCTTGGTCTCATCAGTATGCATCATACCCGGACAAAGAATGATCATCTTAGCCGGACAGTCTTATTCGATCCAAAGATTTAAAATAATTCTTCTTTTTTTTTTAACTGTTTCTGTTTTACATTTCTTTAATATTCTCTTTCTCTCTGCAACCTGTCGGTGGGGCTCAGAATATGTTACTAGTATCCTTTTCAGTGGAGTAAGACTCGCCCCTCAAAAAGGAATGTCATGAATGTGAGACTAAACAGCATCTGATGGAAAGGCTCAAGTTCTGAAGATTTTAGGAATGTAAAGTACCCATTGCCATTACTCCAAAACCCACTCTGACCAACTATGGTTAAAATACATCTGTTTATGAATTATTTGCATTAGATAGGAATATTTGATATCATATCAACGTCATCATCATCTTGTCGTGCCGCTAGCACGGATATCCCTGACCCTCTCTCACTATCCCTCCCTATCGCTCATCGTTTCTGGCAGGTCCTCAGGGCTACATCCCGTATCCTCACAGAGCTGCTATATGTAGGTTCGAGCTGGTCGCCCAGCTTTTACTCGGCCATGTGAGGGAGTCCATAGCAGAACATCACTTATGAGCTCGTCCCTGCTTCTCCAGCAGTGTCCTGTATGTCTGGTTTGTCTAACTGTGATAGTTTTCGTGATGGGTGGTAGGTGTCCGTATACCTGCTGCTTTGTGAGGGGTTGCCTCCAGGAATTGTTCAATATTGCTCGCAGCATTCTTGTGTAGTTGCCGTCAAGCTTTTTCTCCATCCGTTTTGTTAGCGTCCATGTAGTGCATCCATATAGCAGTATCGACACGACCGCTGCTTAGAAGAAACTGCGTTTCATTTTATCGGTCAGGTCTGACTTTCATATGACCGATAGCTTATCGATTGCTGTCCATGCCTTTGTTAGTCGCGGGTCGATGTCATATAACTGTGTGTAAATTATTTGTATTAGATAGGAATTATTGATATTATATGACTGTGTGTAAATTATTTGTATTACATAGGAATACTTGATATCATTTAAGTTTATGTAAATAATTTGTATTAAGAATTGTTACTTGCCTCTAGTTATGGGTGAAGTAGTATCACTACTATTCTTCTACAAGGGGGAATCTGGCATTAAATAAACCCCAAAGTTTCAAATGCCATGAAACAAGGAAACCAAACCAAATTATTACTGAAAACAATAGTTGTTTACGAGGTGCATACGATAAGTTTCCTGACTTTTATCGTATGGGCACATTTATTGATAGTACACGCATGAAACTCTAGTCCCTTTCGAAGCAATCTCCTCCGGTTGTAATGCACTTGTTCTACCGTTCCAACAACTTCTGCAAGGCCCCATGGAAGTCATCTTGTGTGAGCGTGTCAATGACCTTCGTCACATCCTCTTTCATTTCCTTAATTGTCTCATAACGACAGCCTGTGAGCTTAGGGAATGACCAAAAGTCATAGGCAGCAAAGTCTGGACTATAGGGAGGGTGAAGAACTGTCTTGGTGCCCATCTTGGTCAAATAGTCTGTGACAAGGATGGAGTTGTAGACTGGTGCATTGTCCTGGTGGAAATACCACTGACCCGATCTGAAGAGTTCTGGCCTCTTCCCTAGGAATCTCTTCCTGAACTCCCTTAAAACCTCAACATAGTAACCCTACCCCGAAACATAACCCTTTGGCCAATCAACTCTGGTGCATTGACTTCCTTACTCCTCCCACACCTCTCATCATCCCTCGCAGACTCCCTGCCTTCCTTGAATCTCTTATGCCACTCAAAAACTGATGCTCGATTCATGCAAGATGCTCGAAAAGCAGTTTGAAGCATTCCATACGTTTCTTTGGCATTTTTTCCAAGTTTAAAACAGAATTTTATTGCATATCGTTCTTCTAAAGTGTCAGATTGCATTTTTGAACTTCACTAGCTGTGACTATCAGGCTTTAGTAGGGTGTATTCCAATTGCTGCTGTAACTGTTCATTTGAACCTGAAATCATAAAAATTGGTCCGTCATCTCATAACATGTATAGCAATAACAAAGTGAATTTTTAAGAGTCTATGACAATTTTAAATGCCCGTACGAAAAAGTCTGGAAACTTATCGTATTCACCTTGTATAACCATTAGTTACTAGAAAACGTGTATCTTAGTGTAAACAAATGATTATTTGAAATTATGTAATTGAGCATAAATCATTAATTTTAGATAGGAATGCCTGAACCCTTTAAAATATGTGTAAATTATTTGTTTTACATAAGAATCCTTAACATCTTTTATGAGGGGGTGTCCTCGTGCTAAAGTGATGGACTGCGGAATCGTAGCAAGCGAGTTCGAACTCCAGTTGCGCTATTGCGTTCACTATTGAGTAAATACCCTTCGGAAAGGTACGAACCCCATTATCCTCCCAGTTATGGATTAAATAGTACCACTGCTGTTCTTCTAGAAGAATGATTTTGGCATTAAATAACCTACAAAGGTTGATATGCCATAAAACAACCAAACCTTGACATCATTTATGCAAAAAAAATATCTTTTAAGAAACAACAATACAAATGATGTTAATATGATCGTAAAATAAACATGATTCCCTAACCTCTCGGTATTGTATAACCAAAGACATGTTGCAATTAATCATCACTCAACCTCTTTCTCTAATTTCTTTCTTTTATTGACTGTTAGTTTTGTTGAAGTTGTATTTGTATTTAAATTCCGTTAATTTTTCTATTCTCTCTGTTCTTCTTTCCTTTTAATTGTCAATCGTTTTAGCTTTTTTTTTTCTTTTTCGTTCCCTCCAGTTTTTTCTTCTTTCGGTTTCTTCTTTAATCAGACTTTCTATCTTTCTCACTCGTTTCCTCTTGCTCATTTCTTCCTCGATTAAATCTTTTTCATTTTTTTTCCTAACTTCCTTCTCTATTTTTACTCTCCTGTCATCGTGTTCTTGTTTCTTTCTTCTTTTTTTTAAAATCCTTCTCTCTCTCTCCTCTCTCTTTCCCTTTCTACCATCTCTCTTTCTCTTTCTCTCTCTTTATTCTTTCTTTAATCTCTCTCTCTTTCCCTTTCTTTCTCTTTATTCTTTTTTCAATCTCTCTCTCTCTCGCTCCCTTTATTCTTTTTTCAGTCTCTCTCTCCTCTCTCTCTCTCTCTCTCTCTCTCTTTCCCTTTCTGTCTCTTTATTCTTTCTTCAATCTCTCTCCTCTCTTTCCCTTTCTCTCTCTCTCTTTATCCTTTTTTCTATCTCTCTCCTCTCTCTCTTTCCCTTTCTCTCTCTTTATTCTTTCTTCAATCTCTCTCTCTTCTCTCCTCTCTCTCTCTCTCTCTCTCTCTCTCTCTCGCAATGTGTGACTTTCTCTTTCTAGACTCACATCAGAAATAAATTGTATAAACTTGTTCCTTCGTGATATTTTCTTTCGGTTTAGTTAATTTTAGAGACCTTTTGCTTTTTTCTTTTTCTGTGTATTTAACAAATTAATCGATGTTTCTAATTCCTCTGAGCGCTGATAATATTTGTCAACTATTCTAATGATCCATCATGTCCCGACAAATAACATGTTCCAATTTTTACGTTGGTCAATAATAATAATAATAATAATAATAATAATAATAATAATAATAATAATAATAATGAAGACAAAAAATCAAAACGAAAAAATTGCTGAAAAATCTCGATATTAAACAAAAAAACAAGACCCCCCTTGCAGGTTTTTTTTTTTTTTTTCAAATTTAAATGAATCACCCAATCGAGGCCAAGATCTGATCATCGTAAACAAAAACAAGAATTTTTCCTCGCATATTGGATATCCTAGTGAGCTGCGACAAGCGTAGAGTATCACTTTATCATCTCCAGGATATATACGGTAAAAAAAAAAATAATAATATAATATAATAGTAGTAGTAGTAGTAGTAGTCGTCGTCGTCGTCGGAAATGTTTATGAATTTTTGAATGATTTTATCACACGTAAACATCTTCGAACTGACAGAAATTGAACAAAATAATTGATAACCATACAACAAATAAAAAAATGTTGACTTAATGTTGTTGTTTCATTTTTTGGTTTTTTGTTTAGTTTTAGTTTTTTTATTTTGTTTTTGTTTTTTTTTTTTTTTTGTTTTCCTTTTATGATAATATTTGGTTCAAATTCTCTCAACTTGGAAGCAAAAATCGAAGATTTTCGCAGAGCTATAACAATATGAACTATGTTGGTATTGGGTCATGAGAATTTCCATCAGGTTCACCGTCTAATAACGTCTCTCGTCAGAATTTACATGACTCTCTCTCTCTCTCTCTCTCTCTCTCTCTCGCTGTTTGCATATATGGTTTGGTTTCGTTGACTCAGAGCGTTTAATATCAAAGATTCTAATGGCGCTTAACCGAGGTCAAAAATACGATCATATCGTTATGTTTTTTGTAGAACTGTTACTTGTTAAGTATCAGCCTTACAAAAATCTACACAGGCAAAGAGATTCAATGTAGCGTATTTTTAAAAAATATAGTTTGGAACCAAAATTCTTCTTATTTTCAAAACTGTTTAATATCTAGACTGTTAAAAATGTGACCGCAAAATATGTCATCAATGTTTGATGACCTAGAGTCGCCACGGATATAATTAATATATATATATGTGTGTGTGTGTGTGTGTGAGAGAGAGAGAGGGAGAGAGCAAATAATGGAAGTGTAATCCGTCAATATAGAGATTGGATCACTTTATTTATCCGTTTCTCTCTCTCTCTCTCTCTCTCTCTCTCTCTCTATATATATATATATATATATATATATATATATAAGAAACAACTCATGGAAGCATTATTCATTTTTAAAGTCCATTTCAAAACGTTGTTTTGTCTGATAAAATTGCTGATTTGCCAGTTGCATTTATAATAGATCCCGACTTGATGTAATTTCTCTTTTCTTTCTTTTTTGCAGCGACGGGGACCCTTCTTCCCTTCATACCTATCTACATGAAGAGGCTGGGTCTTGTGGCTCAGGAAGTCGGCATCATCTACGGGTGTATGCCCTTCATCAGCTTCTTTGTGCAGCCTGTCTTTAGTTTTCTCGCCGACCGCTTTCATAAACACAAGTTCATCCTTCTCTTCTGCACCTTCATGAGTGGCCTCAGCTACCTGTGTCTCTTGTTGGTACCGGCTAAAAATGTTCCTCACACTATCACCATAAAGACAAACGTTCACTGCAATACACAAGATTCGTACATACGAGACTGCTTACCGTTTCAGACCAACCAATCAGGAGCCAGCAAAATCGTGCTAAGTCGTGAAGATGAGTGCCCGTTAACGTTTTACGAATATGCCTTGATGTCGCGGCAAAATAACATGACAGGGATCCATTGTAAGGCTTCCTGTCTGTTTGCGGTTCCAGGTGCGTATACGTCACGAGTTTGCTTTACGACGGATGTAAGACCGTTTGGAGAAAGAAGCTGTGTAGATATTTGGGTCAGCTCGAGTAAGGAGTCGTACTTGCATTTTGCTATCAAGAATGCTACGGTGACGATGATGAGCGAGATACACCAAGAACGGATCGCTCTTCCTCATCTGATTTGTAAGGAGTATAATCTGAAAAACTTGCTTCACCAAGGAAAGTCCTACTGGCAAATGCTATGTGATGAGGAGACCGTTCTGAACTGCGACTTTGAGTGCCCTCGACAGACTAACACCGGTTGTGAACAGAGTATCAACCTCTACGGAATCACGTTTGTCACATTTTTCATCCTCCTCCTCATTTGCTATCTGTTTTTTGCGCCTACGACCAGCCTTATCGATGCTATCGCCTACGACCTTCTGGGAGAGCAAAATTACTTCTGGGGTCGGCAACGCATGTGGGGCACTATCGGATTTGGCCTATTTGCTTTACTCTCAACCGGACTGATGGAATTTTTCGAACAATCTCATAAGGACATTGACTATCACATATCATTTTATTTGTTCATCGCATTCATCACACTATCCTGTATTACAGGCAGCAGAATGGAAGCTTCCACAACGATCAAGTCGGCGCAAATGTTCCAGAAACTGGGACTGGTGCTGAAGAACTTTGAGATTTTGCTCTTTCTGTTCGTCATTCTCATTTTCGGGACATTAAATGGCGCCATTACGGGATTTTTGTTCTGGTTCCTCAAAGACAAAGGTACTTCACAGACTGTGCTTGGTCTGTGTCTCTTTCTTAATTGTTTTTCTGAACTCATTATTTTGTGTATTTCAAATAAGATCTTGAAAAAGATCGGACACATCCCGTGCCTCTATATGGCACTGGCGGCCTACAGCATCCGTTTTCTTTGTTATTCATTCCTCACACAAGGTTGGTTTGTGTTAGCTATTGAGCCACTTCATGGATTAACCTTCGGTCTCATGTATGCCTCAGCCTCGGGACACGCAAATATTCTGGCCCCTGCTGGGCTATCTGCTACAATGCAAGGAATTGTTGGTGGATTACATTTTGGATTCGGTAAGTTTTATCTCAATTTTCTACTTTTTTATTTATTTTACTTAACAATTAGGAAATTTTCAAAAGTGATTTTAAAGAAAGGGTTTATTTAAAAAAAAATGTCAAAAATGTGATTTTTAATTTATAGCAGGATGATGGACGGTCAATTTGTAAAACAACTATTTTGTCATCATATTTCTGTTCCAAAGCTCTGATCGTCATTCTACAGACGTTAATAAATAGGGCGAATCTAATATTAATTATAATCCTCGGGCTAAACTATTTTCATTTTTCCTTAAAAAAATCTGTCTTAACACGACGTATGCCTTACTATTATGGAACAGAACCCATTGGTTGCAGTGTCTCCATATTGCTATTAATTTTACTTGTTCGGTATCATTTTTTTTTTTCACAAATACTGTAAATAATAACACTTTTTATTAATTAGATAACATAAACTGAATTTGGGCGTCTCGGGTGGGAGGTAATGGTTAGCAAGCTCGACCAGCAAATTCTTACGAGTGACTTCGAGTCTAATTGGGTGCTCTATTTATACGCGCTTGAGCTACACCTGAGCCAAAAGCTAAGTATATTATTAGATATTTTGACTATTTTATGATTGATTGATAACAACCGCACATCAACTTGTCTGGGGTTATTTTATATCTAGAGTTTCGTTAAGTGCTTATATTTTACGTTTACATTCACATTTTTGTGTATTTTATTGAAAAGTTTTTTGTTTATAAAATCAAGTGTTCCTACTTAAAACAATAAAAAAAATTGCAAAAGATCAATTTGATCGATAGATGAGACCCTAGCAAGTACTCCCATTCAGATCTATTGCCTGGTTGGCTGGGGCTGTAGGATACACCGACTGCACCTCTGCAGAGGGGTAACCCCCACCAACGAGTATCCTGTATATGACACTAAACAATCCGATGGTGAGGTTCTAGTAATGCTGGAACTTTGGGGAATGCAGAGTACTCCTTCATTGCCATCGCTCCTAGGCCCACTTTGGCCCGGAGTGATAGCACCTGAAAAGGTCCTATCTGTGGGTCAAATAGAACTAAACTGTGTCCTTTGCTAAACTGAATTCTTTGAAATTTAACTGTGTGTGAACAGGAACTATGCTAATTGTTTTGATTAGAGCTGTTTGACTACACTGAATAGCTTGAAATGGGAAATGGTTTTAACAATTAAACTGTACTTATGCTAAACTGATTTTTTTAATAGAGCTGTTTATTTGTATAAAATGGATTTGACATCAAATAACATACAAATTTTGATATGTTATTGTCATGGCCCTGGAAGATGTCACAAAGAGAACAGAACACCACGGTTATAGTATAGGTGTATATTTACAAGAACAAAGGATGGTGAGCTAGTTCGCATAACCGCGCGGGGGCGAGCTTAGCTTCTGGATCTAGACTGACTTCGTATTGCCGCGTCTTCCGGTTTTATGGAGAGTGGTTGAGTCCATTAGTAGGTGATTTCGCCACAATAGTTATAAAACCCAAACAAACAAACAAGCAGTTTGACTGATTGATTGAGACCCTAGCAAGTACCCCAACTCAGATCTATTTGACTCATCGATGGGACCCTAACAGGGTCCCATCGATGAGTAAAATAGATCTCATGTCAGAGTGAATCTTAGAATAATGACAATGAAGGAATACTGTATATTCCTCAGAACTACAAAACAAGAATCTCAGCACCAGATAAAGTTTAATGTCATACCAAGAACACCTATTTTTGCTGAAGATAAAATCAGTATATTCTACACCACATTTTTATGTTTAGTATTACTTTTATCTTAATCTTAATTGCTTTTTCATACAAATCTCACGTTGTTATTTTTGAATTGACAGAATAATAATTCACATATTGTGAATGTATTGCTAATTATTATATGATATACATATATACCAACCCCTCCACAAGGTCAATTTGTAAGCGGAGTTTAACTGGTTTGAATTCAGAGTTTTCCTTCTCCTACACTAGTTGCCTCACCAAGGCTGAAGAAATCAGTCTGCCCAACTATTTACCCTTAGCTGGAGGGAGAATAATTGGATTCATACCTTTCTCAAGAGTATAATACTATATGAAATTCAATCAGTCTCATTCAGGATTTGAACTCGTGTCACCGTGTCCATTTCCTACGACGATAACCATTACACCACGTGCACCACCTATTATATGATAAATATGCGCTAAAAATAAGGAAGAAAAGATTATCAGTAATCATGAGTTAATATAAGTATTACTAGCGGAATAGGTGATAACATATAGACCAGTATATTTGCCAGCATAACTAATTAGAGAAATTATGTATTGGATCTTCTTTTTTTCTTTGGTTTTCATTTGTTGGCCCACGGGGAAGGCAGGATCACTAGTCGACTCGCGTAAAAGAAAGAAAGCACAAGAAAAGAAAGCAAAGAGACCAACGTGGAAATCAATAGAAACTGAAAAAGAGAAGAAAAATTGAAAGTGCCACAGTGAAGAGAGAAGACAAATATAGAAAGTTATAAGGAGAAGAAAAAGAAAGTGAAAGTGCGCACCAGAAAAATGAAGTTGGGAAATTGATAATGAGTAATGAAGTATATATAATTATTCGAGAAAGATTTGGATGTATTTCATTTGACAAAATTCCTTAATTTCTGATTAAAAATTGCAAAGAAAAATCTCTAACCTTGCCAATCATAAAATGCTCAAGATGGATTTGCCTTTACAAGGCTAAAGAGTCCCAACTGCCATAATATTTAACAAAAACATTCCTGTATGCGTTTTCCTTAGAGCATTAGAGCGAGATAACCCAAAATTATCAAAGAGTTTTAACTGTGTTCACTGATTGAATTCTCCTTCCCACAAACAATTAGGCAACCGGTACTTCCTTAATTCACTATTTAAATTATGAAGAATATTTGTCCAGCATAAATCCGCAAACATCCCCAACTAGCAATGTTGCTTTACTTTAGCAAGTAGATTCTTATATCGTTAGGTTGCCTGTGCCCCGCCTCCAGGATTCAGATTTCCTTCAATACTGGTTACCTTACCAAGGCTAGAAAACTCTATCTGCCCTAATACTTGTTACGCTACTCCCGCCACCCCTTATGTAAATACTAAACCAAATGATATAACAAATGATTCCTGCCAAATCACTGTATGTCAGCAGTAATTAGCAAGACTGAATTTAGGCCTTAAGAGTGTGCTGGACTGATAAAATTTGGAGCCCTTTATTATGTAAGTTGGCCTCCATCCCCAACTTGTGTCTATAAAAATTATGTCATTTGACTTATTAGGAATATTGTATAGAATTGATGTTCCGTTTATACATCGAGAAAGATTTCGAATCAAAGGGAGGGAAGAAAAAGAAAAAGCGAAAGGGTAAAATCATGTGATGTGTGAAAAATATTAACTAAAGATGGAATATATTGTTACTATTTGTAATGGATTTGCTCAAGTATGCAGAAATATTATAAAAACCCAGATGGGTGTTAAAGAAATTACAAGGTGAAAATTCGTCTTAGTCTTTTTTTAAATTGATAACAAAGTAATCCATGGGGTTAAATTCATCATTTAATAGTCCAGTCGACTAGGGCTGTAGAATACACCGACTGCTTCTCTGTAGAGGGGTAAGACCCCCCCCCAACGAGTGTCCTGGATATGACAACAAACAATCTGATGGTGAGGATCCAGTAATGCTTTGGGGAATGCAGAGTACCCCTTGATTGCCATCACTCCCAGGTTCACTCTGGCCCGGTGTGGTAGCACCTGATAGGGACCTACCTATGGGTTATATAGAACTAACCTGCGTACTTATGCTAAACTAAATTACTTGAAATAGAACTGTTTTGCCCATAAAAAGAGATATATCGAATTAAAAAGACCTGCTTCAATTAGAGGGGACCAAAATACTCTTAAGTGTTTCCTAGTTCAAATGAGTATCATTAAAAGAGAAAATAAACAAATCACCTTTGTTCTCATATCTTTATTTTTTTCTAGTTTTATCAAGTTTAAAGCCTATGGTATCCTATATGTAATTTCAGCACTGGTGATTAGCCTGTTCCGTACTTAGATAAGTGACCATTTCGAAATTGCAAGCACTGTAAACTTGTCTTTCAGACTCAACAATGCTTGGTAAATCTTTCATCGGTAACTGAGTGTGCAAGAATGTGTAGTTAAATATATAAGTGGCATCTTAAAAATGGATAAAATGAGTGCCGGCAATTTTGTTTTCCACAAAAGACAAAAGCAAAATAAAGCTTCCTTCAATTAAACATCAGTCAGTTTGTTTACCGAAGTCAGATTTTAGCTGAACCAGAACAAGCGGAGAGCTACAACTCCCTCAAGATCAGGAAAATGGGCTCTCAAAGGTTTAGCCCGGTAGCCGTAACAACCATTAGAAAGAAGTGCTTCGCATAGACCAGGAGTTGCAAACACACAGCCCACAGGTTACTTGCAAACCACAAACTTTTCTATGGCATGCGCCAGAAGGGTCTAGATTACAGAAAAAAAGGATTTTCTTTAAGAACAGTTAATGGATAAGATACTTTCACTTTTCCCTAGTCCAGCAAATGTTCTTACGATCGATGGTACAACACACAGCAACGTCTTCAAAGTGATAGAAAAAGAAGGACGCGAAATAAATGAATATTTCCTTAAGATTATATTTAGAATAAATAAGACATGAAAATTTAACAATGAAAGATAAAAGAAGCTAAAAAGAATTCAAAACACAATTAGACTATATTAAAATACGTATACAGTACAATGAAATATTTACGTCAAAAATTAGTAAATGAATAATCGTTATTACGTTTTGTTTAAGTAAAAAACAGAGTTTCGTCACGGCTTTTGGGAACCAATAGACGTTGAGCGTGGTATGTCTGTACAAAAAAGATTCGGTTAGATTTGGTTTATTGGTTTTATTGCATATTGACCGTCGTGGGTTATTTAATGACAAAGCGATTTTTTTTTTTTCATCATACAAGGTGTGAAAGCACGTGCGATACCCTGCCCTCATCAGCCGCCAACTGTGTTATCACCCTGGTTGGCGGCTGATGAGGGCAGGGTATCGCACGTGCTTTCACGCGTTGTATGATGAAAAAAAGCCAACGTGTGAAAGCACGTGCGATATCCTGCCCTCATCATCCGCCAACCAAGAGTGATAACACAGTTTCGGTAGCTCAAGGTGGTACTGCCACTCCTGGCGCTACCCAGCAGCTTTTGCCACCGGACAGGGTACATAAAAGAATTATATATATATATATATATATATATATATATATACGCCAGATCAATGTAATAGTGAACGTAATAGCTTACTGGAGTTCGAACTGGCTTACTATAAAGTAACAATTTACTACGTTAACCACAACACTTTAGGGACTCCTTCCCCTGAATATATTGAATATTTTCTAAACTAGGCTTAATCTTACATAAGACCAAAAAGTGTAACACACCCAGTGAGAATCCAATTCAGTAGTGATTATTTTTTAGATGAACTTTCAAACCATAATGGCAGGGTTATTGAAGGTCGATCTGTAATACATTTTGCAAGAATTTCCCACAGGTTCCTTTTTACTGATGGCTAGATCTAAGTGCCTATATTTTGATAAAAACTGACCACATCGATATATTAAGAATTAGTTCCTGATATATTGATATATAAGAGGAAGAATCCATTTTTTTTTTTTTACCAAGAAATACATTATGGCTTTACTGAATTTTTTCTGTGACGTTTTCACTTAGTGCATTAAGAGTAGGGCTTCATATTTCCCATTAACTAAAAGCTTTGGGGACTGTGTCATAATATTTATTGCATGTGTTGAGCTTCTTTCGACTTTGAAATTAAGAATTTAAATATTCTTAAGTATATGAGAATCTTTCTTTACATTTCCACCTCTTCTCTGTCTCCAACACAAATGTGTGTATCCAGCTACCACGTTTGACAACAGAGTAATGAAAAATTCGGCTGTAGTGGTAAAACAAGCTAATTTAGAAATTCAAATATATCTTTGACATTTGTTATTTTTTCCCATTTTTTTTTTTTTTTCCTTTTTCCTAATTTTTATTTTTCTATTTTTTCCCGTAAATTAAAACCCTGCAATGTTTAGTATTGGTTCATAGAATTATTTTAATCAGAAATATTTGTTTTGAGGCTATTCAAAATGGTGGCAAATCAGAGTGCTCCAGGCTTGAACAGAGGTTTGTCATCAAACTCTTGATGATGGAGAAGTGCAAAATTTTGGAAATTTACCGGAGAATGATTTATGCATACAAAGAAGCGTATTTCAGTCAAAAATATTTACAAATGGGCAACACACAGGGGTCGCAACTACGCGCTTGTTGAAACCGACATAAGACCTTCGACCTTCCTAAATAACTGAAAAAGTTGTAGAACATGAGAGTAACGGTGATACCATTTGTAGTTCGCGCACTTGGAATGGTCCCAAAAGGTTTGGAAAGGAAGCTAGAAAAGTTGGATATCGGATAACGAATCGGGACGCTCCAAATTTCAGTATTGTTAAGATCGACGAGAATACTGGGAAAAGTCCTGGAGATCTGAGGCGACTTGTTATCACTCAAAATCCAATGAAATATTACCATCAGCAAGTGCTAATATGTGAAGCTCGCAAGAAGAATTTTACTACTAATAATGATAACTAACTGCAGATTGGAGACAGGAAAGAGAAAAAACAGATCTTTCTTCAGGAACTAAGAAGATTATAGAACGTTAACTTAATGTCATTTGGAAACGTTTCAAGTACATTCCTCTGGAAATTGCATGAGATGAGACTTTTAGAAAGAAGTGAAAATGTCCAGAAGAAAGCGATTTTGCTTCCTGCAAGGATATAAGAAAAGCTCGAAAGATTTTAGGTGGCTTGCCATCACTTATTTTATATCGATAACCACTGGACATAGGTGTGGTCATCATCATCATCATCATCATCATGTCGCGCTGGTAGCACGGATATGCCTAACCCTCTCTCGCCACTCCTCCCTATCGTTCATCGCCCTAGGTAGGTCTTCCGGACAACATCCCGTATCCTCACATAGCTGCTGAATGTATGTTCGTGCTGGTCGTCCTGCTTTTGCACGGCCATGTGTGGGAGTCCATTAGAGTACATCTCTTATGAGTTCGTCCCTGCTTCTCCAGCAGTGTCCTGCATGTCTGGTTCGTCTAGCTTGAATAGTTTTCGTGATAGGGGGCAGGTGGCCGTACAGATGGTGTCTTGTGGGGTGTTGCCGCCAGGACTTGTTCAAGATTGCACGCAGCATTCTTGTGCAATTGTCGTCTAGCTTCTTCCCCAGCCGTTTTGTTAGCGTCCATGTAGTGCAGCCATATAGCAGTATCGATGTGACCGCTGCCTGGAAGAAACTGCGTTTCATTTTATCGGTTAGGTCTGATTTCCATATAATCGATAGCCTATTGATAGCTGTCCATGCTTCGTTAACCTCGTTTCGATGTCCTTTTCGGTTGATTCGACGCTGCTTCCTAGGTAAGTGAATTTGTCTACTAGTTTAAGAGGGGTTCCTTCTAGAGTAGAGATGTCCCCCGTTTGGTTATAGCACATATATTCTGTTTTGTGTGCATTAACATAGAGGCCTATGCCTGCGGCTGCTCGACTGGAGATCTAAGGAGACTTACTGTTTCTCCGTGTTCAGCAATAACCTCCTAGTATCGATGACAACAAACAAATGTAGCAAATATTGATAATCTATTTATATCAAAAAGATAATGTTACTTATATACGAGGTCGTTCAACTTTATCTCACACTAAAGAAATGACCAATCACAACAGAAGTTGGATAACTCATCCCCAATAAGTAAGTAAAGTTGGCGACCGTAGTCGAAGGCGACCAGAAGGCTCCCTTTTCAATAGCTAAAAACACCGAGGTGTAGGGGAGGGCGCTACTCCTTTCCTGGATTGCTCCCATTTACCCTTGATACGCACCTTATATTGCTGAGTGTTAAGCAAGAAAGTATCAAGTACTATTTTTAAAGTCTTTCGTATGACTCCACCTGGGATTGAACCCACGTCTCCCGGCTCATTGGCGAACACTCTACCCACTAGGCAAATAGTTTCATATAATTAGATATGATAAATCATATTTCATAGGTTACTCGATATCTCTTGTTTATTAATTATTGTTGGATAAGATTTTGCCAGTTTCTAGTCGTGTGAGTTGTTTTTTTTTTCATTAGAATTTCATTAATCTATTATTTTTAACTTTGTTTACCTCTATATATTTTTTATTTTTTTCATTTAATAGATTTTGATTTAATTGCTTTCCCATTTTTTATCTTTGCTATTTCATAATTTACAAAACTCATTACCTATTAACAGAATAAAGAAAGCTTTTTATTTTTCTTGACAAGTTCACATGCCATTAGAATCTATCAAACAATGAGAAAAGTATATTTTTGTAATTTTTGTCAGTTTTCCATGTGAAAAAAATGTTTATTGTGATTGATTGATAATTTTAATGGCATGTTAACTCGTGTGGGGTTATTTCATGCATAAAGGTTAGTTAAATGCATATATTGTACGTTTATATTCACATTTTTCTCTTGTTCTTAGGATTGATTAATTGAATGATTTAAAGTGATTGTCAACCTGTCGAGGCTAATTTTATGCCTAGAGGTTACAGAATCCCGCTCATTGTGCATTTATATTGACATTTTTTTGTTTAATTGTTTCTTAAAAGTGTTTTCGGGGGTTGATAATTAGGTGCAGTTTCGTGTCATACTACGGAAACTTTGGTTGAGTTGTTTACCCCTTTTCACTGGATACCCTATTTACTAACCCCTCCGCTTGAGCAGGATATGACACAAAGTCAATTTTTAAGCGAAGTTTAACAGGTTTGAAATCAGAGTTTTCCTTCTCTTAGACTAGTTTCCTCACCAAGGCTGAAGAACCTAGTCTGCCCTACTATTTACCCATAGCTGAAGGGAGAATTTCATTGAATACAGTCAGTCCCTTCTAAGACCCGTGACGGTGCTGACGGATTTTGAATAAAGTATGAAATGTAAAAGAGGGTGATGGTACAGCTGAATTGTTATAGGGAAGAATTTGAGGTGCATACAAAGCAAATTCCTAACACAAATAATTTGAACGCATTTATGTTGCTCCAATTAATTATTCATATTTGATAATCGTAATCATTTACATGCATCCAATTAAATTGTTTTAAGGATTCCTCTCTCTGCTATTAAGTCAACTTTTGGACTAATAGCCTTGAGATAGGTACGAACTCCTTATCCTCCCAGCTATAGGCTAAATAGTACCGCTAATGTCCCTCTACGAGGATGGACTAGGAATTAAATAATCTTCTAAGCTTGATATATCATTAAAAAAAACAGTACTTTGATTTTATAATTTTCAAATCTATTCCACCCATAATATGTTCTAATATTCAGGATTAGAGTGGACCTGGTAGTAATGGCAATGAAGCGGTATTCTATACTCTCTTGATCTCTAGAACTGCAGCCTTACAATCAGATGAAATTTAATCTCATACCCACAACATCTCTTTAGTGGGAGGGTCTTACTCCTCTGCAGATGATGTAGTCGGCGTATTCAAAGCCCCGCCGACAGGGCTATAAGATTTTGCTTAACTCTCAATTTTCACCTTTAGATTCTTAAAAACGCTCGATTCTTTTAGGTCCGCTTTAAGCGCTTGTTGTTTCTATAGTGACTGAATTGATCAATTGGCTACAAGCACCAACTTCAGCCAAATATGCTCTCAGCGTCTCCAGTGTATTTGGCCGTAATGTAGATAACAGTTCAACTTTTTACATCTGTCAAGACTGTAGACATAGGAACTGCTTTCAGGATTTATAAACATGACACTCAATCAATATTTAATTTTTATGTACTCGCATCAAGTTGTATTGTTTCGTTATTCTTCATTCTTCGGAATGTTTAGCTCACTTGAATCAATTGATAAATGAGGAGTTATTTTCTTTTTTTATGGAGATGCGAAGTGGTGTAACGGTTATCAGCATGGAATATGGAATCGACAAACAAGAGTTCAAATTCTGGCAATGGCAGCTGGTGTAGTTTTCGTACTAATGTTTTTGTAAGAATCCTCTCTCTCTCTCTCTCTCTCTCTCTCTCTCTCTCTAGATCAGATCAGCATGGAATATGGAATTGACAAAACAGAGTTCAAATTCTGGCAATGGCAGCTGAGGTACTATTCGTTCTAACGCTTTTGCAAGAATCCTCTCTCTCTCTCTCTCTCTCTCTCTCTCTCTCTCTCTCTCTCTCTCTCTCTCTCTCTCAGTAGATCAGATCTGCATGGAATATGGAATCGACAAACCAGCGTTCAAATTCTGGTAATGGCAGCTGGTGTACTATTCGTACTAATGCATGTGTAAGAATCCATGCTCTCTCTCTCTCTCTCTCTCTCTCTCTCTCTCTCTCTCTCTCTCTCTCTCTCTCTCTCAATATATCAGATCATATAACCGTGTGAAAGAAAAGTGTAACGCTTATCATCGTAAGGAATGAAATCGATCACCCAAGTTCAAATCTTGGATTATGCTGTTTACATTTCATTTCTCGATGATTGCGTGGACAAAGGTATGAATTCATCTTTTCTTCTGTCAGCTACGGGTAAATGGAAGGACAGACTAGGTTCTTTAGCTTTAGTTAGGCAACCAAACTAGAAGAAGAAAAACACTGGATTCAAACCAGCTGCATTCTGCTTAAAAATTGACCTTGTGTCACATCCTGGTCGTGGTGAAAGAGTCAAGTTAATACACATTTGTCCTAACGAGAAGTAGAACGGAATGTTTCATTAGAGTTCACAGTTTAATTCGTAAACTATAAATTTCCATGACTCTTCTTGATAGAGATAATGTAGTGTCTACTGTCATTTTCTTCGCAGTCGGAATTTATAAATAATTCTTAATCAAGTCTACTCACCAATAACCATAGCTACAGTGGGCGCTTCGGTGGTGTAATGATTAGCAAGTTAGTACTTGTAAATCTTCACGAGTGAGTTCGAGTCTCATTGAGTGCCCTATTCATACGGCTATATGCCACATCTAAGTAAAAAAGCTTAGTAAATTACATCCATAGCTACAGAGTTCAACAGGCCAATTTAGCTCAAAAAAGTGGACACTTGCATTTCTCAATGGACATTTTGCGAAGTGAGCTCTAATATTCTTGGTCAAAATTTGAATTTGTCTCGTTGATTCCATTTGCCATAACGATATCTATGGCATCCACTCATTTTCCGTAGGAGAAATGGCGGCGAAATACCATCGCTCCATATCTTCTGATGAGCGAATGCGAGAGAAGCAGAGATGTTCACACCTCCACTGGGGTTATGGACAAAATCTATATGTATAAAAGAAAGGTGAACACTATGATTTTATTTTTATTAGGGAGAAACATTTTATTTAGATGGTTAATGAGCTAATGGAAAATGTTTAAAGAGCACTCAGAAATAAGACCAAAAGAAATGACAAAACAAATCTCTGTTGAGCCTTTAGTTTAACAATCACTTGCTTCTGTCGACGAATAAACGAACGAATAGATATGTAGACTTGTTTGGGTTTTTCAAGTCTTAGCTCACATAAACAGATGGTCCTGACCAACTTGAATCCCCGACTTTCTATACGTATAAAAGGCAGCGTAACACAGAATTTAAAACCACATAGTGAAAGTAATAATTCCATGTCTTTGCGATTACGAAGCCTATGCTTCATTCTGAATAATTTTATGAGTCACACGAGGGAGGTTACATAGAAAGTGTAGAAGTCAACGTGGACTATTTTGTTTGTGAGAACCATTAAAACAAAGGAGCTGTCATCAAAAACTGTTCATTACCGACTCTTTCTGAATTCATATGAGCCCTCAAAATCAAAAGCATTTAAGCAATACCATAACCTCTAAAAACGATGTACTCTTTGGAGAAAAAATTCTATTTTCATATATCCACATCAGAAACATACTTTAAATGAAAGATCGAAACTAGTATCCAAATGTCGATATGAAAGTTCCCACAAAGCTACGAGGTGCATACTGTAAGTTTCCAGACTTTTTTCGTATAGGCACTTTTATTGATAGTACACACATGAAACTCTAGTCCCCTTCCAAGTAATCTCCTCCGGCTGCAATGCACTTGTTCTACCGTTCCAACAACTTCTGGAAGGCCCCACGGAAGTCCTCTTGTGTGAGCGTGTCAATGGCCTTCTTCACAGCTTCTTTCATCTCCTCAATTGTCTCATAACGATAGCCTCAGAGCTTAGGGAATAACCAAAAGTCACAGGGAGCAAGGTCTGGACTATAGGGACAATGAAGAACTGTGTTGATGCCCATCTTGGTCAAATAGTCTGTGACAAGGATGGAGTTGTGGACTGGTGCATTGTCCTGCTGGAAATGCCACTGAGCCGATTTCAAGAGTGCTAGCCTCTTCCGACCGAATCTCTTCCTGGACTCCCTTAAAACCTCAACATAATAACCCTAACCCTAACCCTTTGGCCAATCAACTCTGGTGTATTGATTTGCTTACTCCTCCCACACCTCTCATCATCCCTCACAGACTCCCTGCCTTCCTTGAATCTCTTTTGCCACCATTCAAAAACTGATGCTTGATTAATTTAAGATGCTCCAAAAGCAGTCTCAAGCATTTCATACGTTTCTGTGACATTTTTTTCAAAGTTTAAAACATAATTTTATTGAATATCGTTCTTCTTAAGTGTGCTCACGTCCAGATTGCATTTTTGAACTTCACCAGCTGTGACAATCAGGCTTTAGAAGGGTGTATTCCAATTGCTGCTGTAGCTGTTGATTTGAACCTGAAATCATAAAAAATTTTCAGCCATCTTATAAGATGTATAGCAATAACATACTGAATTTTTAAGATTCTACGACAATTTTGAATATCTGTACAAAAAATGTCCGGAAACACCTCGTATTTATCACACTATCACGACTCAGATACTTACTTGCTCTCCGGTGGGATCACTTGACATTTGTAAGTCGATCGCTGCTCACCAGGGGGGGGTCCCTTTAGACAATGCTTGCTTACCTGGGATAAGTTTACGGTTTGGCACCTTAGGTGCCCAAAAGAAGGGAATGCTGAGGGGATCAAGTATTTTGTCGCAGCTACACATAAATCTCAATCTGTGTTCCCCCACTCACCCAACTGTTAAATACCTTCATGCCATATATGACTAAATGTGTGCTAGGATAAATCTCTTATGACTCAAATGAAAAAAAAAACTAATTAAAATTATGTTTTAAAGTTCATTCAAAATTTAAGAATTCAGCTTTAGACATTTTCAAGTCAGGAACTGCCGGCCAATATGAAAATAAAACAAAACGCTAACGCAGGAAAATAGGTTTTTATTGCATATGTTACGATGTCACTTTAGCAATATATATCAAAGAAAAAAAAATTAACCTCTGAAATTTAAATTTCTATTTAACTATAACCCACATCTAATTTTTTTTTACAGACTCTAATATTCGATAGACTTCTCAGACATTTTGTTAAATAAAACCAATTTCTCATTATATTTCATTGAGCATATGCACTACCCTCTCGTATAACAAATAGCATTCTTCAGAATATATGGTCTGATAATTGTGAACATATGAAACTGTAAGTAGCAATATATGGTCGAAATTACAACGTTATACTGCCTGTATCTCCTATATCCCACAGCGTTATACTGCCTGTATCTCCTATATCCCACTTATAGTGCTCCCTCACTGTAGCTATTGCATACTTTAAATTCAGTAATAGGTCCAGTCGGCTGGGGCTGTAGAATACGCTGACTGCATCTTTGCAGAGTGGTAAGACACCCCCTCCAACAAGTGTCTTGGATATGACATTAAACAATCTGATGGGGTAATGCAGTAATGCTGGAGCGTTGGGGAATGCAGAGTAACTTTTCATTGGCATCTCTCCCCGGTCCACTCTGGTCCCAGAGTGGTAGTACCTGATAGGGGTTTTCTATGAGGCAAATAGAACAGTTTGACATTTAAACTGAGTGCAAACAAAAGATTTAAGCTAAAATGAATTGTTAGAAATAGAACTGTTTGATCATTTAACTGTGTGTAAACAAATGACTGATGGTTTCTTTGTTTAATGACATATAAACATTCGTGGGTTATTTAATGCCAAAGCTGTTCTTATAGAAGAACAGTAGTGGTACTATTTAACCCATACCTAGGAAGATAAGGGGGTTCATTCCTTTCCAAGGGTATTTGTCCGAAAGTGAACGTAATAGCGTGACTGAAGTTCAAACGCGCTTACTACGATTGCACAGTCCATCGCTTTAACCATTACACCACGAAGACACCCCCTGATGGTTAATTGAATGCTTAGTGATACATAGAAATACTTGGAACTTCTTAACTTTGTTGATAAATTGAATTGTAAGAAATAGAATATTACATCCTTTAACTTTGTTCAGAAATCATATATTTGATATATGTGTAAAAACTGGATTTGACATTAAATAACTAACGGTTGATATTCCAAAAGACGAAACCAAACCAAAGAATCTAACATTCGTTAGACCTCTCAGAATTTTTGTAAAATAAATCCAATTTCTCATTATATTGCTTGGTTTATATCTACCACCTTCTCGGATTACTTTAGAATTCTTCAGATAATCGTGAAAATGTGAAACTATAAGAATTCTTCAGATAATCGTGAAAATGTGAAACTATAAGAATTCTTCAGATAATCGTGAAAATGTGAAACTATAAGAATTCTTCAGATAATCGTGAAAATGTGAAACTATAAGTTGCAATGTGTTCTTAGAATTTCTATGTATATCATACTGCCTATATCTGCTATATCCCCGATAGTGTGTGTGCACTCTCACTGTAGCAATATTCACTTTAAATTTAGTAATGCGATGTATGAAAAAAGAAGGCAGTTAAGAAAATCATTTTGCTGTGTTTGCTATTAAAATAACATCAACAGAATTGATTTATTGTTCTAAAAAAATGTATTGAACAAACAATCTGCTTGTAATTTCTTGATTTTGACAGTTGAAAACGGGAACTTTGCACAAGAAGAACCAAATTTTAATGCAGTAGCCATAAAAATTATGTCCTTTAGTCATTTCTAACGATTCCGAAATTTCTGGGAAATATTTTCTAATTGAATCAAATTGTTTAATGAAAATTACGTTTCTTTTTTTTATTTTTCAAATATATTATTCAGAATTGACCAAGAAGGAAAAAATGAACTAACATTACTATTTGAAATAATTGCAAAACTTATTGCTTGATTTAGACCCAATATCCACAGGGATATGTCCGGCTACCAAAACAGATTCTGCGAGTGTTGAAATACTTATGAGTCTTTGCTTTTATCATTGCAATAACAGACAATAATCTCTCTCTCTCTCTCTCTCTCTCTCTCTCTCTCTCTTATAAACTACATCTAGTTTCCGCACAGAGCTGATATATGTAAGTCATTCCTGGTCGGCTAGCACTTGAAGGTCCATGTATAGGAGTTGATATATATATATATATATATAGGGGGTGTATAATGCATGTATTTGTGTGTGTGTGTTTTCTTACTTTTCTATCCACAATCGACTTTAGACTTTAGCCTTATTTTATTTTCAAAGCTATAACTAAAGACACCAAAAGATCAGACGCTAAATCCTCAATAGCAATTCTTAAACTGTCTCTACTTATACTGACTTCTGGTAGAGGACACTTATGATCTATTTATATAATAAATGGATACTGTAATCATTTCTCTCTCATCTTTTTTTTTTTTTTTTTTTTTTGTCTGTCAGAGTATTACTTCTACGTGGTTAGTGTAATGTTATTGTCGTAAGAAATGGAATCCGTGACCCGAGTTCAAACCGGAACGAGGTTGTTTGCGTTTCACTTAACGCTAATGGCTTTAGGAAAACCAAGAATTCATGTCTTTTCCCTGACCATTGGTTAAATAGAAGGAAAAACTGTCTTCTTTAGCCTTTGGTTAGGCAACCATTATAAAGTAACGAAAACCAAATTCAAACCAGTTTTACCTCGCTGAAAACATTGATCTTGC